>CM068367.1:770327648-770710392 GCA_034769895.1 Magicicada septendecula
TGTGACAATGTGTATTTTACAATGTGACAGGTTATGAAGATGCAGTAGGCCTAATGACAATGTGTATTTTACAATGTGATAGGTTATGGAGATGTAGTAGACCTAATCTTTAGTTCTTACTTATATCATCTGAATAACCCCTTTTTGGAAAGAGCATCTACATTTTAAATAAATATGGACAATACTGTTACCTAAAATTATTAAAAATAAGTTAACATTCGTTTTTATTACTGAAACGTAAAGTCAGTGTTGTTGACGCTTCAAAACGTCAATTTGACTGGATTATTAGCAATGTCGCTCGTGTTACGCAGAAGCCAGCACACCTGTTATGAGATTAATGGACACTGCTTTAGAATCACAATTTCCTTTAATTGCATAGGCCTATACTTTTATGTTTAACCGTATACAATACAATGCCATCCATAATTATATGTTTATATTAAGTTTATGTAATTTTATATAGACGCATTTACATAAATAAAATATATTTGTGTTTGCTTCAAAGAAAAAGAACATAATTTTAAACATGAACTGAAAGAGAGAAGTATTCTATTGATTTTATTTTCCTCTATAAGTGGATTTTTAAATTAAAAGTAGAGACAAAATAGTAACTCTATAAAGTGAATAGGCTAACATTCACAGTAGTGTACTATACAGATTTAGTTACAGGACTGTTAATGGGAAATTGGGATATTCCTGGGTGTGGAATAGCGTACTGAGGCGAAAATAAAAGCAAACCTAACTGCAAATGATGAATATGGATTTATAACAAATGTATCATGTGACTGTAGGACCACTTATTATAAAAGTTATCATCAAAATGTTCTTACGGTACATATGAATCAACTTTTCTATAATAAGAGGTTTAAAATCGAATATTTGTACTAGTAAAATATTTGATTTAAGCAACACATTTCCATAGTCTACTAGTACTATGTCAATTTGAAAACCTGTATTGTGTTCTTAGGGCATTATATTTAGTGTCTTCAAGAAAGCTTAAAAAAGAGTCCATGGACTTGGGCATGTGTAAAGCTTGAACGTTGACCTGCGGATGATGGAACAAACTAAGTAATGTTTCTAGTGTATCGTATGCATGAAGATATAGAAAATAAAATTAAGACTATTAATTAAAAAGAATCTGCCATGTGGAGATCTTTTGGCGTGACATGGAAGTTATACTCGACTAGAATAAAGTAAAAATTCAAGACCGAGACAAAGTGATAAGAACAAGTTGGAATATGGTTAAAATCCCAACACCTGCCAGTACAGATAAAGGCGAATTGGGAAAGAGGTGAAGTGAATAGGAAGTTGATACAAAAGGGTAAAGAATCAGAGATGAGAGGAAGAAAGGTGCGAGAATGGACAGTGGAGTTAAATGTATGTTGTTGCTGTGTATATGTACAGTATGAAGAAACTAACATATAGGCAACAGCTGAAAGCACTCAAAACAATTAAATGTACTAGAGGCGTTTCACAAGTATGCAACTGTTTAAAAACCCCTTTGCAAAAAAAGTGGTTAGAATAGGACAGTAGTCTAGCATATGGTGAAAAGGTCAAAGTTTGTTGTCCTTCAGAAAAGAGAAAAATAGTGAGGGAAACGCTTGTCAAATTAAAATGCCTAATATTTTCTCTTAAATTATATGTCATTGTTATAAATTTTAAATGAAACCCTGCCATTTTCCAAGATGTTGTAACTTAATGAACGAATGCAGGATCATATTCCATTCATTTATAGGTTACTTGAAATGCTATTGTATAGGCTTTACCCATATCCACTGCACAACACAAATTACGAATACTAAAAAGAACCATACATTTGTTTGAACTATTTTGCCATTACTAGTTGTAAAATGAAGACCTATTCTGATGACTGAAATGTAATGTGTGCGATTGTCCGACGACAATTAAAGACAAACGAAAGAAAGGGAATGCACATATTCCTTATCAAGGGACTTATTTGGAACATTCTTTGTCTAACAGATCACAGCTAGTACAATGAGTATTTTTTGTTGACGCAATATTTATAAAAAACTTGTTGGACATAATCAATTGGTGGAGCTGTTGTTTGTAACCTTCATGCGTGTGATGTGTCAATGACACTCCAATTCCAAAAACATATACATAAACCACCAATTTAGTTACAAAATTCAAATATCCAAACTGCTGGAAAAATGTTATAAAGTTTTATTTTAATTAACTTACAAATAATTTTATTTCTATTTGCATATTTTTTCTGGGCCGAGGATTCATCGACTGGCACAGTAGAAAGTAGAAAGATCGTAGGCCTATGACCATAATTAAGTTTCACAGTTTAGTGCTATCATTGTGGGAGCATTCGTTACTCCCACTTAGCTGATTGTTTCGCATTAATAATTGTAAAATATATAATTTTTATTTAGATGTTAAAAATGTATTCATTACATTTACTCTTAAAATGAAAATGTTGCGCATATACCAGGCGTTGAGGTAATATACATCTTTTGTTGACCTTACAAGTTTGATGCAATTTACAAATGGAATCAGCCACTTTCAAAACCTATATTAAGACTGAATGGTAAAAAAAAATTATGTTCAATTTAAAGTATTGATGATTCAGTCACTAAAAAATTGCTTCCTTTACACCCGTTTTTTCCCAAGACAAATGTAAACAATGAGGTCTCCAACATTTCTTATACTCTATAATATCAAAAAGGTAAAAAATAATAGATATGAAAGTTTATAAGAAAATTTATTTTATTCTTCAACTGTAGAAATACATTCGAAAGAGAACTGGCAAAGTTTTCTTTCACTATTAACAATGAGTGCTGCAAAATAACATAAATGAAATTTCCATCTGCATTTTCTAAGTTTACAGAAATATAAACACAAAACACACTACTTCAACTTTAAAATTAATTAGCACCTTATTTCAGCACTAAAATTTACAATAATCTTCAATCTAAAATAATGTCAATAAATTACTTGTACAAAAACTACAAAAATTAAATTACGAAACTTACTTACATCTACGTTCTGAAAGAAGTGTAGTTTCTTAAAAAAAGTCTTATATTAATCCATTAAATATAATTGCTGACATTAAATAATATCGATATAAAAATACTGGAATTCATAACAACTGTTGTTAATACATTATAATGTTCATGATAGTACAGGTTAAGTTCTTAAACTATGAACATGAGAGAAATTAAATCATAACGAGAGTTTCTGTTAAAATTACCTACTTTATAAAAATAGGTCAATAACAGGTAGTCGTTATTCTGTAGTCTTAATCTTAGAATTACTTTAATATAACACAGATCGAGTAAAATAAATAGTTAGGGAATAAACAATAAATAGATTTAGTTGAAACTGTAACATTACCAAATAGTTTATTAAAAAAAAATCGTAATTTAGAAAATCTTATCATTATTTTTCCATGATTAATACTGTTATCTTTTCAATATTATGTTCTTAAGGTAGTTTTTTTAGACGTTAAGCCATCTTCACATATTTGTACAGAAAAAATATTGTTTCTATTCGTATGTTAGAAATTAGTACGCTTTTCATCGAAGTGTTATGACATGTAAAATATAATATACGTTTAAGAACATTCTTATCAATTGACATAATTGTTGTTGACATAACACCAAAGGTTTCGCCGATTCTAGGACATGAAGGCTTCAGTAATAAAGAATTTCAATTGCCATTTAAATTAACAATATCAATAAATTGTGCTTATCAACCGAAAAAATGTTGTTAAAAGATACAGCCATGTAGTCTAGGAGTGAAAATATAACATGTGTAATAATTATAGGTCTATATAAGTAGCCTAAATAAGGATAGTTAACAAAATTTAAAAAAAAATAAGTTTTTAAAAGATTTTTAAAACTATTTTATCGTTTTTAAAAAATCAAAAATTATTTTGTAACATTAAATAAATTAAATTAAGATTATGTCAACTATTTATTATGTTGCTATACCGGCCTATACCAGTAGGCCTATAGCGGCTTATCTTATGCCTCTGATAATTACGAGAAAACGGAGCAATAAATACTGTCAATAAATACGCAATACTTTAATATCTAACAATGGCTAACAACAGCTGGAAAAACTAATCAAAAATAATTGTAATACACTATATGTATGTAAAAAATGATGTTAAACTGTTTACGATTCCGATGTGTAGGCCTATAAAGTCACAAAAATTCAGATTTAAAAAAATTAACCTAAGGAAGAATTCAAAATCTTTTAAGGAAGGTGTTGTAATTCTCTGACTTCAGTGTCAGTTTGAACTTCGTTAATTGTTTTAATAACAATGTAAAAAATTATTCAGTTCGATTCGCTAAACCTGGCCGCTGGAACTCCACTCTCCTTCCATTCTCCAAACGCTGAAAGCATAACTTAATTTCTCGTGCGCCATATAACTACATGGGGTAATTGACATTTTTGAATTCGGGGTCGACCGTCCTGAAAAACGACAAAAATTACAAATTAATGATATGCTTAATTTATTCTTCATTAAAAATAATGCTTTTTCATATTTATCGATGAGGCCAAAGTTAAGAGTTGTAAATTTGTTCCACATAAATAAATAATGTGCAACCTCCCGGTGAAACGCTTAACGAAGATTTTTAGAAATTTGATACTTAGTCGCTTAAATTAATGAAATTTAAGATTTTTTTTTATATTCCGTCATTATACCGGTCGTATAGGACTTTTTATAATATTAAAAAGATATGTTCAAGTAAATTATTTCTGTTTGAATTACGTCGAATCAATTGCTGTTCTATCTTCATAAATATGTAATTGATATATCTGCATATCTGTTATGTTACGGAGATAATGAAAGAACCAAAGTACCAAAAACAGGAAATTGTTATTACTTTAAATCGTGTTAACTTATTAAATACTAACATTAGGGCTATAATTTGCCAATTAATAAAGTAGGTAGGCCTGCTTGTGAAAATGTAATTGTTATACAATTTTCATGTATTAACTAATCAATTATTATTCTCTGTTGCTAGAGAATTGTTCTGCGAAACGTTTGTAAGAACATAACATCTACATTTTCAGAAGTAATTATTGTGATAAATTAGGCCATATCAATCTGTAGCGAAGATTTACCACAGAGTAGTAGCCTATAAATACTAATAACATTAATTGTTAACGGTATTAATTGATGACAAGTTGGGCACTTATTGAAACATATTAATACAAAGGATTTTTAAAAATGCACAAACACTTGGTACGTTTCACAGATTTTAATTGTTGACGAATAAAATCTGTGAAACGTACCAAGTGTTTGTATATTTTTAAAAAAACCTTTGTATTAATTGTTAATGCTACATTTCTACCTTTGTAATTTTTATGATTCTTTAATATGGAATTGCAAGAATAAATACTAAAAATCCGTGCGTAAACCTATAATAGGTCTATGTTTTCATTTCAGACTCGTGCTTGTTTGTGTAAGTTCTTTCTGATGATGAAACGGGTTAGGCCTATATATGACACGGAAAAGGAAATTTCGAAATGAAGAGTGGAAAAAGCGTAGAGTAAATCTTGTCTATCAAATTCGACGATTTTTACCAACGCCATTTATCTGAAAATTGGTTTGTTATGGAAGAAGCTAAGAATAACTTAATAGGCGCATATGTGTTGGCTATTAAATGTGAACATAATATCAAAAATGTATTTTATATTTTCGAAAGGACTTTTTAAGGATTTTTAAGGATCATAAAATAATCCTGACAGCTGCCTTTGGTGTCAGAAGATGAGAAGTTTACTTCCCAGGAAAATACGGAAAAACAAAAACAAATCTATCTTCCACAAAAAAAAATACAGAAGAAAAATTGAAGTTTTATACGACAGGTGAGTGTAAGGTGCAACCGTCTATCCAGCAGACAAGATAAGGTTCCGTTGTTGTACGTTAGGCCTATATCGCTACACGACAACCGCACATTTGTAGCTGCTTTACAAATTCTATATTTCTGTACAAACTGCAGACATTCCTGTTAAGTAAAAAAATTGACGTGTGTTAATAAACATTGGCTTTATCGGACCATTCTCGCAATATAGTGTGTTACCATATTGTATGTGGGGTCCTACGTTAACAAGATATAGCCCTACCACACGTTATACGTACAAGGGGAAATTATTGACTGATTTAATTCGTTTAAAACCTTTTAAATTAATAGTATTCCGCTCAGTGTGTACTGAATTTGACACATGGTTAAATCAATTACAAGAAAAAATTACTACCCTTTTCATGATGAAAAAGGCAATTAGAGGCGTTTCGTTACTATTTTGGCGATTTGGCGACCTTGCAAATAGTTTGTCAGTAAATGATACTATTGTCTTTAATGAAACTGTATCATATATAACGATCAAGATACACCACAATGAAAACGCACGGTAGCGTGACACAGCATGTGTCGTTCTTAAGGCTCCCAAAGTGTGTTTAGTAAACTAAAATGCGTGACCGTTTGAGGTATTAGGAACTTTAGGCTATATTGTACCCCAAACAAATGTCTAAATTATGGTAATCGGCGAAGGTACGAGTATACTAGCAATTAATTGTTTTTCAAAAATACACCCCGTATTTTGCACATTCGTGTGTGTAAATGAGAGAGAAAAAGAGAGAGATTAGTAATATTTTTTCTAATGCATATTATTAACATATCCACCCATCAATATGCAATTATATTTAATTAGACGAAATTTGATGTTCATTACAAAAAATGGTTCAACGAGTACAGGAAGTGCCGATTACTTTTCTTTACACGTTTGAGCATAAAGATTTGTATTTTATGCACTTTTTTCTGTTTTGCTTCCTCCTTGAATCTGTTATGGCTGGATAAGAAGATTTTATATATTCGTTCAGTGGCGAATGCATTTCTGGGTAGGCTGGTAGACCCAGTACTTAAAAAATTACATTAATTTCGTAAAATTAATGAAGAATGGGAATATCGAATGTTGTGTACCATGACTTTGAAATGAAAATGTATCGTTAGACATACGTTATAGACCGATTTCGACACTCGGTTAGGTAAGCTATTAAGCATCCATGACTTGGCCACCCGGTTAAACTATTAAACATCCATTACTTGAACACTCGGTTAAGCTATAACACACTTGCGATTTGGATACTCGGTTAAGCTATCAAACGTGGGTAATATGGCAACTGCTTTCTTTAACTATTAAAGATCCATGACTTGGAAAACTCCGTTAAGATATTGAGCATTCAAGACTTGGTTACTCCGTTAAACATTTTAAGACGGCTTATTAATTACATGATAACGAACAGCTTACATGCCAGGATCCATGTGTTTTCTGGTTTGAGTTTACTACCTATTAGGTATGATAAATAGTCGGATAAATTGTAACTACTGATATGGATCTTGTCTATGTCGATACATTTTCGTTACTGATGTCGAAGTAATCCCACACTAAAGTACATTTCCTCAGTATTACGACACTTTACATACACTTAATGACGAGATTTCTACTAACGTTTGGCCGCGATACTCTACCCCTTATATCCACCAAACGACAATCCTCTACAAATACATTACATTGATCATAGATAACAACTCGTCTTATTGGTGAAAATATGTTAATTATTGAGGCTGTTTGTAAATAATTTAAATGGTTTCTAGCATAAGTGTTAAGAGGTTGCAACATCTCAAAAAGCCTGTTTATGTCTGTCTGTCTGTCTGTCTCTCTCTCTCTCTCTCTCTCTCTCTCTCTCTCTCTCTCTCTCTCTCTCTCTCTCTCTCTCTCTCTCTCTCTCTCTCTCTCTCTCTCTCTCTCTCTCTCTCTCTCTAACCACACGCACGCGCGAGAGCACAACACACAAATACATGCATATGACCCAAAAATATTAAAAAATAGTTATTATAAGGGGGCGTTTATATTTCAAATAATTTTTCTAATGCTATTTTTCCTAGTAGTGATAGCTAATAACGTATTACCTGTAATGTCTTCCTTATCAAAATCTCTGCTATCCTCTGCGCTCGAACAGTGAAGCACCTGATAAAGGAAATCTATGTATCTGGCGGCCAGTTTCAGCGTCTGTATTTTAGACAACTTATCTGAAGGCAATGTAGGTATGATGTTTCTCAGCGACGCGAATGCTTCGTTCAAGCTCTGTGTTCTCTGCCTCTCTCTCACGTTGGCCATTATACGTTGATTGTTTATTTCCTCTACCGATTGCGATGAATTTCGTCTGCGGAATTTATTTGTACCGGTCAAATCTTCCTTGATCCAGTCGTCCTTTTTATTTGGCACCGCTGTTGTTGTTGTCCTTTTTCTTTTCCGATTGTAATTTAATGGAATATTATTTTTCACTTCTTCGTACTTAATTGTATTTAATTTAATTGGATTGGTATATAAACTAGTTGCACAGTCTTTATACAAATGTAACTTGACATCTGAATGGTAGTCAGTGTCCTGTTGATACAGATAAGGTGAACTATAATCTGCTTTAGCGTGGCTCAGATCGATTAAATTTTCCGACGAAGCTTCTTGCTTGATTAGCGTCTTGGTGTCACCGTAAGCCAACTGTACGTCACTGTATTGACTTTGTCCGTGTTCGTCGTCGAATCTGTGGAAAGTCGTGTACATACTAGATACCGGTTATCATTATCACTTCACACAAAAAGAAAATAATAATAATAATATTGCAGTTCGAGAACTAACACTGGACGCGTGAATTCGGACACTTCACAAACAAATAAACTTCAATACGCCTTCAGCAGTTTACGTGAAGTCAAATGTACAACTAAGAAAACTTTATGCAGAAGTCAAATGTTTGGAAATAAACTGGAATCATGGTGGGGGAAAGGGATGGGTTTTTACCCACTCTTTACAACGCTACTGTAGTGGGGAGTGAAAGATCTTTTACGTCAAGTTTCTGTCTTAAGCGTATTTCACACGTTCTTATCCTAGTAAACGCAGGGCTGTACAGCATTAAGCTTTTCGTTAAGTTACAACTTGAAATAAATCATTAACGAAAACGACAAATAACAATTACATGTATTTAATTTCCTTACCTAAAATGCCAGTAATAACAGCAGCGTCACAAAACTGATACTTCCTATTATACAATTTTTACTGTTTTAGCGGCTTTAAACTGCATGAATAGTAATAATAATATTAATAATAATACACATGACAGTATATTTTATGTTTTATGTCCACCAGAAGCAATTCGGTCCTACACTTGTTGGAATCCACACTGTCATGTTATTTGATTAAAACGTAGGTATCTATAACCTGATCAGAATTGGCTGTACGTTTGGCAAGTAAGTGTAAATGCCAAACAATCACTACACAGAGTTGCCGACAGCTTCCGCGGAGCCGCGAACTTGGCGCCAGACAACTTGGAACTTCTGTCGAAGAAATTTGTGAAAACATGGAATAAAAATAAAATATTAAAATTTAGTAAACAGAGTACAGACAAATATTTCTGGGAAAATGGATCAAGAAATTGTAATGTACGTATAGTGTACAAGACTTTTACAACAGGACAAGGTATCGTTACTGTCTTTGTGAGAAGACTGTTTGTTAGTTTTACGTTAGATGTTAAACCCACAAATACCTGAAGAGTAGTTATAGACTACAGCTTGACAAATTGATCGTAAGTATCATGAAACATTTTTTTACGTCATAACCGCATTTGAAAAGCCAAAAGTAACAGATTTTCCAATCCAATTTCCTAGCTTTTCTCATCCTTTTATTAAGGGAGGTTACTGAGCACTCCAGCCCCGTCCTGGAGGACCGTAGAGATTTCTTTTAGCAGTTCTTAGCTTATATGAACGGTTGTACTTTTGAAGTTGCAAATACGACTTTACGGATTTTCTGGCAGAGTCGAAAGCTACTCGTTCGGTTGGAAATTAGTGCTGTGTTTATCAGTATCAGCACGCACACTCCTTGACGACCTCTCTAGTAGTTCCTCACGTCCTTTCTCAGCCCACTCTTACGATACACTACGGTAATATCATTTAAATGTATTAAAATTAAGATTAAGATACATTTTGTAACCTCCAGACAATAGATGGTTTACGACAATTACAAAACATAGAATGACATCATTACGCTGCATTAAACACACGATGTGTTTCCGTTATCCTCCAAACAAAAAAGATCGACCAGAGTAAGTGTGTAGAATAATAGGACTGCGTCGGATAGGAGACTATATTCTGAACTACTCGACAGAATTTAATATACGCAAATCGTTTTGTCAAAGTAGCTATGCCTAGTGGAATATTTCAAATAAATTATAGATTCGGCATTCTCACTAAACCATTGTGAGAATCAAGTAGTCCTACTATTTATTTAGTCAAGATAAGCTAACTACAGAAATCATGTTAACACAAATCTCTTTCTTATGTTAAAGATAATATGTTAGTCAAATACAAATATAAATATAAGTTATAATATATATAAAACGATAATAAAACAAATAATATTCAGGTTATATATGGAATTAATTACAGCAATATTAAAACTTAATCCAGTGTAACATTAGTATTCATAATAAAATATGTAAATAAATGTTGAATTGCAACAGGTAATAGCTACAGAAGAAAAATAATTCTGATAAACCCAACACACGGAAAGCACGACGAAAGAAGCTTTTTCTGCAATGTGATAATCTTGTAGATCGATAGACCAATGTTTCTTCATAACTATTATGAGTAGATTCTTCAACATTATTGATAGGCCTATTACTAATCATACTTTATTAATACATTGGTTTATGTATGTGGAACGTTATCCAATCTAACGAAACAATGATCAAATGAGGTATTATTTTTCTTGCAATTTTTGAACTCTTCATAATTCAGTCAATAATCTCTTTCAAGATTAAAACATAATTTTGGTGTCTTTGTCTTTAACTTCTTTACGAAAAAGACATATTTTTCCTTCCGCGCGTTAAGTGTTTTCGGCCTCTTAATTCACTTTTACAGTACTTTTACACTTACTAATGGAATTTGAATCGTCGGTGTTTTATTTCCCATGTCGCTTTCCTCAAGGAGGATCCCACCTCTTCTGATAGGCTACTTGCTTTACTGGCCAATCTTACATAGGCCTAACTATTAAAAAATTCTTTTTGATTTTTATGATTAGGGCTACTTATTTCTTGACCACTTGCTACAGCTCTTGTTAGAATATCTCATAATTTTTTAAGTCTCACAATTCTCGCATCTGTGCCATTTTCTTCTTCAATTCTTCTTCTCATGTCGTTTCTTTTACCTCGAGTGGAAAATTATTACAAACTATTTCGACTAATCTTTCTCTCGTGTTGGTACACTCATCGTTTTGTATTTCTTTCTGTCCAATTTTTAATATTTTTGTCGTTTTTTAAATTCTGTGATATATCAGACTATTATTGCATTGAAGACCAACCGCCTTAGATCGATGGTTTAATTTCCAGTTGAAGTTGTGGTCAAGATATGTAAATTATTATGAAAATAAAAATACCTATGTAACCAACTGTTTTTACACTCAGTATGGGACAAAAATTCACAAGTTTACAACAAAAGTAACAAATTTTATGTTTAACAGTTCCAAGTAGTAATGTCGCTATCACAAATCTTTGACGCTTATTAAAGTCAGTGAAATGAAGTAGAATATTTTAAACGTTTTGACCAAAGAATCCTATGACATTGTCTCCACACTAACATTAGGCTACTGTTTCCTAACAACACAACGTGACCCCGCGTGATTGGCTAACCCTTGAGTGACCGTAAACCATGCCTTCAAATGTCCATAATCGCTATGAGCTTTTGGGTATTACTACCTACCTTTCTCCTCGAAGCTTTTTTTTTCACTACGTTAAATTTAAAAATACCTAAAAATTTAAAATTTTACGCAACATTATGGAGGTTTGTTTGTATAACATCTACAGTTAAAATTTACAAACACTTGTTAGCCTATATTTTTTTTTATTTCAACATTGATTCAATATTTCTTACACATTATGTTTACACAGTACTGTTCGAACAGTGTATGCCCCTACCATATTGAAATCTTGTGACACGTAGATTTGTGGTTTGCCTTAAATACGTTTCATAAATATGTTATCAATTCTTTTTCTTCTTTTCGTTTAAATAATATTAGCATATAAACAATACTAACCCGTCAAAATTATTTTACACATATTAAGCGTTTTAAGTAAAATATTAAATGCTTTTAGGAAGATAGGAAGATTATTATAAGTGCAATAATAAGCAGAATATTGAACGCGCCCGATTATCTTCACTTTCTCTTAAAATACTAGTAACTTTCAAATAATTTTTTTTAACAAGTCTGATTTTCTTAAAGCTTTTAACGTTATTAAAAATAAACTTCTTGGATAATGTTTAAAAACCAATTTTAGTATACAAAAACTAAATAACTAACGTGAACCACTTGAGACTTCCTTTTACACCTGAAAGTTCCTTGTTTTAAACACTAAAGTTGCTGTTCCTCATCAGAATTACAGGCTTATAATATAAACGATATTAATTGATGACTCGTTGGGCACTTGGTGAAACATATTAATATAAAGATTGTCTTCAATGTGTCTCATGAGATTTACACGATTTTGAGGACACGTAGCATGTAGCCTACATCCAAACCTAAACATGGATCTATTTGGCCTACGATGTTGGGGGTTACTCGTGCCTTACATCGCAGTATGAGTCGTGTTACAGCAGAATTGTTTAAGTCACAGTAGGCTATACAAACCAAGCTTTGCGAATTGGGCAAACCTATCCGTTGTGTATCAACTCGACGCCAGGCTACGAGGGAGTTTCCAGTGAACGGAATTGTATTTATATAAGAAAAAGTGTATAAAGAAGTGCAGCTGTGACAGCAGTGGACTAGTACTCCGTTTCCGATACGGCGGGCGCTATTTATAGCTGAAGCATAAATATGTCACCTGTAGCATCATATAGTAACTTACAGAACCATTTCGTTTTTACTGTCTAATAACTTACGGTTAATATATTTTAATTCATCGAAATAAAGAATATGAGTAATTAATTTTTAAATTATATTTTCGTTAAACTTAATTCTATTTAAAAGGCGAGATGCTAGGTACTATTCTTGATGTCGGCATAACTCTATTAGAAAGCGGTATTCAAGACTTTCAACATCGTTCAACAGTACAGACATTGAAGAACATTTCAACTGACGATTTTTTTTTAATTTTCGAACAAAGTAAGTTTAACTCTGGGAGAATGGCCGTATCTAGATGCTCAGTTGGTCGTGTCAAACTGGTTTTGGTTTTATAGACGCTTGATACATGATTGGACGTACTCTTGTAGGAGGTTTCTCAGCGCCGACGGTTAGATCTACTTGAAATTCTTGTTTCGTCAGTTTCTGAATGTTCTGAAATTCACACTGAAGATTAATTTTGGTGTTTTTTACTTTATCTTATTTGTTTTATTTTTCAATTCAGTGTTTCCATTAGGCATTAGGAAACAAATGAGTTGAATGTAACAGTCGAAAAGGCGTTGATAGTTCTCGTAATAACTCGGTACAATTTCCCTGCAGCAATTAAAACCGTCCTTTTACATTATTTTTACCGTTGAAGTAAACTGGTCATTCCCACTTTAATATGAAACTTCCTTTTATGCTTATACAGTTTATAATTGATATTACCTCATATTTCAATGTAAAAATATTAATTATTAACATAACCTATTTTATCAGTTAGCCTACAAGGAAAGTTTTTGAATTATAAAAAAAAATTGAATCAAGATTGCAGCAAAAATTATAGAAAATTTGTTTGTGGGAAAATTGCGATGTACAGAAATACAAAACCACTGAATAAATAATTTGTAAATGGAACTGAAATCTCGAACGGGGGTCAGTCAAATATTAAGATGTAATCTGCAACGAAAAATAGGCTACAGTTGGTTTTAAACATGTTTAGTGTTTCGAAAATCCTACAAGTTTCATCAGAAAATAAAATTACATTAAGCTGAACTGCATAAAGAAGAAATGCAGATTTACAAATATCTACACACACTTCTACGCATGTAATCCACTTAATTTGTGTACAGAAATTATCAACATGATAGGCCTATAGCTATTTCGGATCAGGTGACTTAAAATTCTTGTTTCATCGGTTTTCCGAATTTTCTTAAATTCACTTTGAAGTTTTATTTCGGTGTTTTTACTTTTTTTATTTGTTTTATTTTTAAATTAAACATTTTCAATTTCGTCAGCGCATACAATTCCCTTGCCCGTAGGTTATGAACCATTTCAACATACGAGATCAATCACGCGTTTCTTGCGTCGCCTACAACGTTTTCTTAATAATGTCAATAATAATTCTCTAATAAGCTAAATAAAATCCGTATATGGTTCAATTCAAATGCATTATTCTTATATCCAAAACTGACATATTTTCTGTTCATTATAATGTACAGAAGATCTTAAGAAAACAAAATCGCAGAATGTTGTATAAGCAAAGTGTTACCCTTAACTCTGTACGCTTGCCCGTGTGCCAGTCACCTTGCGATTCAGAGAAAGGTAGGATGAGATGAAGACTTGAGAATCTTGGTTACATCCCACGCCCAGACACTTTAAACTTCTACTCATTCCAATAATAGTTAATACAAATAAGTAAAGACACGTTGCGCTGAAGTAATAATTAATTAATGAAATCTAACGCTGTTCTATGTGGGGGAGGGGATAGACCCATCTTGGTATGTGGGAGCAATAATAATAATAATTAAAACGTAAAACACGTTATGTAGGGGAGGTCATCATAGTAGGTGGGATTAACAATAATAAATTAAACATAAAAAAACTTATTTGCAATTACACAAAATAACAACTCATACTGGAACCGCCTCGTCATTTGTAATTACACGATATAACAGAAACTGATACTAGACCTCCATATCATTTGCAATTACACAAAATAACAAACAATAGATAGGCTACTGGAACCGCCACTATATTAACGACAGAATGCCACACCCCTGTCCAATGTAGCCTAATCGCTTTTCTTGTATGAACTCTTTGTAATGACTTATAGGGAAGCTATGTTTGTCAGTAACGATAATAACACTGATTACATTGTTAATTCCTACGTTGTTGATTCCTACAGTATATAGGAATTCTTTATTGTTAACATTACTGAGTTCTGCGTGATTGTTTGTTTTCAATATAACTTACATTAATGCACACAATAACCCAGTTCACACAAGCTTCACCCACCGTTTTCACTAGGCGCGTACTTGACAAACGAGCTAGTAGGTAGGACTACAGCCTACTCGTACAAAACAACCTGCAAAATGCCCGGTTTTCTTTAAGTCAATAAGGCTAATACATATGCAACAAAGACATCACAGACGAGCAACAATGCCAAAGCCATAAGGCACAGTCCATGGTCTGAAATCTCATGACTTAATATTTATTTTCATTAGGTCTATCTCAGGATAAATGAATGAAGTGGTAAACCGATAGTGGCAACTATAGGCTACGTTCCTTACGTACATAGACTTGTATAATTAAAACAGTATGCTGTAGACCACGCCTCCCGCGACTACTATCAGCCAATCAGACATGCAAGTGAACAGTAGGGGATCTCCATTGTACTGTAACAATAAAGGAATTGTTTTAATCATTCTATTCAAACCTTCTGTAGGCTAAGCTTACAACATTTGTAGCGAAAATTCTCTCTGATTTACCCAATTTTCTGTTTATTTTTGCTTTCTAGTTTTTTTAAATTTATATTTATAACTTATTATCTAGTTTTCACTCCGTTTTTATTGATAAACGTTTTGTAGAAAACTCTTTTTAAATACATATAAAACTTATTCTGCAAGTGACCTACTGTATTTGTTTCTAAATCACATATACACATGCGCGCGTGCACATAGATGTTGTATAAATTGGAACAATTCGGTGCCTTGATGTTGTGAACTATTAATATAAATTTTACAACAGCCAACTTATGCTACAGGCCTACAGGTGTTTCGTCAGTTGAGATTATAACCAAATTAGGGCTAGTAATTCTGGAACTTATGTTTCAAGAGAGAATTTTGAAGTTAGACCCGCTAAATTTTCGAAGTTCTTATCGGTCAACTAATCAATCAATGGAAGATGAATGGATAAAGAATAGCTTGGTCAGACAAGTGTCAAATCTCGCAATCCTCTCAGTCGTTGTAATGATGAGTAGGCTACGGTTGAAGACAGAACATTTCACAAGCCTCACCATCACGCTAAGTAGCCTATAAGTTCGCATCTAATACTGACAGACATTATGAAGACCAATCAAAGCCTCTACAATGATGCTAATATTTAAGTAAAAATGACTAACTTGCTGGACAGAAATCATTACGCCAACAACATAGACAGGCTACCGGTATTACTACACATGCAGATTTCAGTGGCAGGCCTATAAAGTTACTTCCTGACGCCAAACCAGTTGAAAAGCACATAATTCTTATGACGAACATGTTAGTATTATAAACGCAAGTAACTATCTTGAAAACAATTATTTTAATTTAGTTAATAATCTTTGTTGTAGGCTCACCTTTGTTATCATTACTAGTCCTCTCACAGGATCTTTAACACAGTCTAATATAACATATTTTTTCTATAGGCCTACTGTTAATACTCGGTTACGTCTCGGAGATAAATCTTGAGTAAATTCTGAGTCCTTTCTTTTCAGTTTTAGAGCTGTTAGAGTTGAGGTTACGTTTAGAATTCCCTCTGGTTTATAAAAAACTGGCAGTTATCAATCGCATCAGTGATAAAGCAGTCACCATGGCAACATGTGATCAGTACGAATCTCTTATATGTAATAGCCTTTCTTATATTATATCTCTTATATTATAAACCTATTTCATTTACAGTCATTCGGATTCAAATGATTCTCGAAAAGGGTTAGCGACTAGGCACTCTAATTTTTGTTAAAAAACCAAACAAAAACACGTGGACGCTTTGCTAATATACGAATTATTTTTCAGATCAGCAAACTGGGAATTAGTTTCTCAAGAATTTAACTCTTACAAATTTCGAAATTTACATCTCCTCATATAATCGAATTTAATTTCATATTTGACTTAATTTAAACATTAGGCCTGGTAATAATGCTTCAACAAGGAGACCTTTATACACCTTAGCCTCTCAGTATCTTGTTCTATCTGTGACTTCTCTGAAAAATCCTTTACATTTCTTGGAAGTAACATTTGTTTCTTGCCTTCGAAATGCTGAAAATGGTGAAATTGATGAAATATTGCAGCGAAGATATACTGAGCTTTATAAAGGCAATGCGGATAAGCTGGCTGGGATATGTGGAGGGAATACCACGGTAGAGACTGTCCAAGCAAGTGCGAAGTGGAAACATGAAAGGAACCAGAAGAAGGGGCAGACCCAGAAGGCGATGTATACATGAGGTGAAGGAAGACTTAAGAAGAATGGGCGTACACAACTGGAGGAACGTTGCAACAGAGAGATAGAGAGAGAGAGAGAGAACTGGAGGAGAGCGGTGGCGGAAGCCAAGGGTCATCCCGGCCTTTAGAGCTCCGTAAGAAGAAGAGAACATTCGTTTCTATTTAATTCGTTTATTACTACTTAATTTCCTCTCCTATTATTTTATTTACCTTTTCAGTTAACAAATACATGTTTAACCAACTCTTCGTTAGTACCTATGGTAGCTTATTATAATGTGTTATTGATGTACCTACATAATAATTTACACAAATCAAAATAGGCCTACTTTACTTCAACTTGTACTGTGTTATTTAGTAGTTTAATGCCCACTAAACTTAAGTTTGAAAATTAAAACTGTCACTAAGAAGTTTATTTGAAACACAACCATAGGGTACAATATCCATAGATCCATAGGTTTTGAAAAAAAACATAGATATAAAAAACTGTAGGGTTTTGAAAAGCCATAGGCCTAGATGAAGTAGAAAAAATGTTATAAGTAAAGCGTTTTCAAAAGGTTGTAGCAAAGATTTAGAGTTGGTGATAAGCTTAGTGACAGTAGACGCTACATACAGTGTATAACTTATTCTTACATATACTTTAATGTTTGCCTAGGCCTATACCCCAATAGTTTGAGTCTATAGGTAACAGCAAGAAGGATTCCGATTGCGATGAGAAAGAGTGTTGCCAAATGTACCGTTTGGAGAGTGGTTTTATATGGCAGTGAAACTTGGTACATCAAAAAGAAAGAAAAAAGGTACGTAGGTAGGTTTGAAATGTAGTTGTGGCGAATAATGATTAAGGGGAAATGAACTGATTGAATGAGGAATGATGAAGTACAGAGAAGTATGAGGAATGATAGGACAGGAAAGAAAACTGCTGAAAGTAATAAGAGAGAGAAAAAGATCTTGGGCACATATTGGGTAGAAACTCTCTCGAGCAAAGGTTCATAGTGGGAAAGGTGAAAGTATAAAAGGACGGTCAAGGGGAAAGGTTGGTTGATGACATAAGAAATGGAAGGAATTGTAGACAGTTGCAGATAGATGAGACAGATGAAGACAGATAAACACGACCTAGAAAAACGGAGCATCCAGCTGGAACCTGACGTAAGAGAGTTTTAGAAGAAGAAGAAGAAGAAGAAGAAGAAGAAGAAGAAGAAGAAGAAGAAGAAGAAGAAGAAGAAGAAGAAGAAGAAGAAGAAGAAGAAGAAGAATTGTGTGTATGTGTGTGCACGCGCGCGCGTAGCGCGTGTGTGAAGGAAAGAGAGAGAGAGAATGCGATTAGTAATGATGATTAATTATTACTAATGTGATTAATGACAAATAATATATTTTTTATTATATAAATATATGATTCTTATATGATTATTAGGACTACCCCTAATACCTATATAATAATCATAATAATAATCGTACAATCATTATTATATGATTCGACTGAATACTTAGCAAGTTTTGTTACATAAAGCGATGCCCGGTAGGTGGGCCCTGTTGTCAAACGAAAGGCCCGACTTAATCCTCTGCGCACCCGAGCCTACAAAATAAGGACCGCCGCTTCGGAAAGTAATACTATATACTGTATATATATAATTCCTAGGCTACATATGTACAATGCTGATAGATGGTAAATCTACAGCCTAGAAAACGTTTGTGTACGTTATTGTCGGTCTAACATCATTTTCTGTCATTATTTTTTTTTTTTAAATTAGTATTTCATGAGTGCTGAAAGTGTTTCTTCTTCTTCGTCTTCTTCTTCTTCTTCTTCTTCTTCTTCTTCTTCTTCTTCTTCTTCTTCTTCTTCTTCTTCTTCTTCTTCTTCTTCTTCTTCTTCTTCCACCAACACTTCCTAGCTCTTCCTATACTTTTTGTTCGATAGGCTTGTATTGCCAAACTTCGCCGTCTAACGTGTGTGTTATCTTTCCTGTTGTTGTTGGTAAGGGAAACGCCGTCTAACGTGTGCGTTATCTTTCCTGTTGTTGTTGGTAAGGGAAACGCCGTCTAACGTGTGCGTTATCTTTCCTGTTGTTGTTGGTAAGGGAAACGTCGTCTAACGTGTGTGTTATCTTTCCTGTTGTTGTTGGTAAGGGAAACGCCGTCTAACGTGTGTGTTATCTTTCCTGTTGTTGTTGGTAAGGGAAACGCCGTCTAACGTGTGTGTTATCTTTCCTGTTGTTGTTGGTAAGGGAAACGCCGTCTAACGTGTGTGTTATCTTTCCTGTTGTTGTTGGTAAGGGAAACGCCGTCTAAGTGTGTGTTATCTTTCCTGTTGTTGTTGGTAAGGGAAACGCCGTCTAACGTGTGCGTTATCTTTCCTGTTGTTGTTGGTAAGGGAAACGTCGTCTAACGTGTGCGTTATCTTTCCTGTTGTTGTTGGTAAGGGAAACGTCGTCTAACGTGTGCGTTATCTTTCCTGTTGTTGTTGGTAAGGGAAACGTCGTCTAACGTGTGTGTTATTTTTCCTGTTGTTGTTGGTAAGGGAAACGCCGTCTAACGTGTGTGTTATCTTTCCTGTTGTTGTTGGTAAGGGAAACGCCGTCTAACGTGTGTGTTATCTTTCCTGTTGTTGTTGGTAAGGGAAACGCCGTCTAACGTGTGTGTTATCTTTCCTGTTGTTGTTGGTAAGGGAAACGCCGTCTAACGTGTGTGTTATCTTTCCTGTTGTTGTTGGTAAGGGAAACGCCGTCTAAGTGTGTGTTATCTTTCCTGTTGTTGTTGGAAAGGGAAACGTTGTCTCGGCTTACGTTGTTTCAATTCAAAACCTAACCCCATCGTTATGTATAGAGAGCTTATATAGTAGTATGTTGTTTATGTAAAGTGGATCTCAGTTTTGACTGTACCGTTCGTTGACTGTAATGATAACGTTTGAATGCAACCGATTTTCGCAATACTTGGCATGCGTGTCCATTCTTTTACCCTACAGAAACTCATTGTTTTTGACATAGGTGGTGAGATGCAAAAGTATCACAGAAGGGCGGAGAGGGTCAAAATTGTCAAAAATGGCGCAAAACCCCATATAGGGGTAAGTCCATGTGCCCAGACGGGTTTGAAAACATAAACTAAATGTAATGTTCAGTTTTTGAAAATTTCAAAATTTTTGGCAGTTTGAGCCAAAAAGTGGGTCAAATTCTTATTAAATCGCAAACATTCCTGTAGGGTATCGAAGTAAAGAGAATGTTTAGCTAACAACTGAATGTAGTGTTAAGTTTTGGAAATTTTAAAATTTTGGAACCCCAGGCGCAAACAGACATCAATAATTTAAAAAAATTGTGAAAATCAAGCAGAGCGTCAGACTAAAAGGCCTTGTAATCCAAATCCAAATGTTTAAAATTGATAGTGTTTATTGTATAACCGTCTTCTCTAAAATGGTTATGTTACATATGACCTGGGGAGCAGACAGGGAAGTTTTATTGGGCCTGTACACCGCGCTAGTCCTATCTAAAATGGATTACGGATGCGCTGTGTACCTTCAGCAGGAGGTCGTGCTTGAAAAAGCTAGATCCTGTTCACAATGCAGGGGTGCGCTATGCCACAGGGGCGTCCGCAGTAGTCCGGCACAAAGCTTATATTGTGAAGCAGGAATTACCTCCTTATATATTCGACGTCAGTTGCTGTTGCTGAGATATGTAGCTAAAATTCTTCCTTTACTGGGCCACGTAAATGATGTGTTGCTTGCGAACCGCAGACTTGTGAGAATACACGACCGTCGTTGTACGTTCGCTCGAAATAGCCCGGCGTACAACATCCAAACGCAAGTTTCGTGGGAGGCGCCTCCCTGACTGCTTCGCAAACCAAATTACCGGGTGCATGTCGCCAATAGAAGCAAAAAATTGTGCCCCCCCCCCCCCAACAGAACTGAAACTCCTTTTTCGATCAGTCCTGGAGTGGGTAGTGCGTTTGTCATCGGGGGCGCCTCCTATTCCTGAACACTGCCCAAGGGGGCAAGTGTATACACCGCCGAACTGTATGCGGTGTGAAAAATTTTTCAAATCTGTGAACATCGAGGTGAGAGAAAATTTGTTATCTGTACAGATTCACTGATATTTCTAACTACCTTGACAAACCAGGCACAGTGGATCCCTTATTGCAACAGATATTGGTGTTTTTCGAAGACCTTGGTTCGTCTTATACTTTTGTCCGGTTAATTTATGTACTGAAGGTAATTAAGAAGCTAACACTGCGGCGAGAAACGCTGCAGACAACCCACGAGTCGATACGATTGCCATACGACCTGACGACGCGAAAATAGCTGCCACAACCACCATTATAAATGTGTGACAACAGATGTGGAACAGACGACAGAGCAAACTTTCTACCGTGAAGCAGAGCGTCCGTACATAGAAAGTAGCAGGTGATCGCAGTCATCGTGAACAAGATTGCACCACCAGACTATGAATTAGGCACGCCAACTTGACGTCTTCGTACCTCCTACAAGGACGAGAAAGACTCGTCAGCACCTGTGGGGGAGCTCACTTAATTGAAGACTATAATGCTCTTGCAGAACTCAGGTAGAGACACAGAGTAAAAGCTAACCTGAAAGTAGACCTCGGAAACGAACAGTTAGCGATAAACAGGACTTTGTCGCTAGACTACTGTATCGGCTCTAAAATCATTGCTTTGGGTCTTAGTGTGTACGAATTTACAGTTTCACTGAGTTAACTAGAATGTAGATGAGGACAAAACACACAGTCGATCAACACTCCTGGTCGACGTCGTCAGCCTTAGTTCCCGAGACACAAAAACGTAAAAAAAAAGTAAATAAACAAGTCAAAGACTTGTGTCCACAAGAAGAAAAAATATGTATGAATACTGTAACTGTAATTACTATAATTTATGATTTAGCCTTGTAATGTAATTTGCAATTATAGCCTACTATAACTTATTGTGTTATGTTTGTATGTATGTCTCAATCTGGAGACTGGCTTCCATGTTGCATCCAGGTAACAAATAAATAACGCAACATATTTTCATTAGTGAATCAATTCTCTCTCTCTCTCTCTCTCTCTCTCTCTCTCTCTCTCAAACATTTTTGCCAACAGTAATGTAAATCACGATACTGTTCTTCTACAGCTAACATGCCGCCTACAAGCGGTGTACATTAAGTACTGTAATATTACAACACTATAGAATTCTGTACAGTTACCAAATGACTAAAGCAGCAGTGTGGCAGGGCATTGGGAATTGTTTATTTGTGTAAGACAAAATCGTACAAGGAAGGAGTTGGTTTAACAAAACAAAAACAAAAATACTTTAGACTACGTAAAGGACTCGTAAATTACAAATTTTTGCTGTAATGAAGACCATCGTATTTAAGGTAACAACATAAGCAATAATTTAATTATATATACATATTACAGCATTCTTCAGTACAATTTATCAATACTACATGCCAAGTTTTTCTTTAGCTTATTTGTATTATAGATATTAGTGGGTTTATATAGACTCACTTTGGCATCCCGTAATTACAAACAACGTATGACACTGCTCACAATGCCGATGTGTCACTGTTACACTATTTACAATAAAAGAAGCTTATTGGAATTTTATTGCATCTATAAATACTTTGAATTTCTTTAGATGTTCCTTTATAAGATAGGCTATACTCTTGTAGATGGCCAAGTTCTTGTTTTTTATTACTCTACTGATTAGATTTTGTCTCTATTTTTTTTTAACATGACACGTATCGTAATATGTAATGTGATCCACTGTTTGTTCTCTCGCATTGCATTGGCACATTGGATTGTTTATTATTTGGACACATAGGACGTAAGATCTCGTTTTGCCATGTCCAGTCACTATTGCCGTGAAGTTGGAAATAATTTTCAATTTTTTTTAAATCTGTCTTTGGAATTATGGAAGAACATTTTAGTTATTGTAGGGCTTCATTGTTTCCTTCCCCACGTTTTCCCATTTACGTGTAGTTTCTTGAGTCATTTCTTGCCTTGAGTCACTGCACTTTTGGGTATTTTGTCAAAAGAGATTGACAATTCATTATTTCGTGTCGTTACTTTTGCTAGTCGGTTCGCCATAATGTCTTACATGATCCTTGATTCGTTGAAGTCTATTTACTGTAGCGTTTCATTATTTCTCTTCGGAGGTCTTTTTATTATTTTTGGTTAGTTGAACATTTTTTTAATGTTATAATATAATCAATATCTTCTCAGTTTTTGTTGTACCAATTTTTATATCCATCAATTTCACTTTAAATATCAAAAGAACAATTTTTATTTCATCTTTTCTTCTACAGATCCAAAAATTAACAATTCATCATCTTCAATCTCACAAAACAGTCTCTTTGACAACGCCACCATTTTTCCATTCTATCACTCATACAAATTCTGTTTTCATACATTCAGTTATACATATATAATTATTTATATTTAACATTTTATATCAATTATCATTATTACAAAACAATATAATAATTATTAACAAACAATATCATTATTATTAACAAAAATATAAGAACAGAACCAATAATAACTATACAATTGTGATTCGGTACCGGGAATCGAACTCGGGTCCCCCGGTATCGTTACAATCCCTCCCCGCCTAAGTCTATTCAATTTTCGGCTTCCAACAAGGAGGGTGAAAATTGAATGACAATATTGCTTAGGTAACTCCGGCCAATTCAGGCCGTGCTGTTGTCTGTATGTCCACATCACCTTTTTGGCACATGGCCCTACTTAAACTATCAGCATTTTTGTGATATTTCCCGGTCTTATGAGTAATGACAAAATCAAATGGTTGTAAGGCAAGTGCCCATCTCATTAATCGGGCATTTGCAGATCCCATAGTTTTTAAATAAATCTGAGGATTGTGGTCTGTTACAATAGTAAAAGTCAGTCCCCCATCTAAATATTGACGGAGTTTAAGAACGGCCCAGACGATGCCAGCGCATTCCTTTTCGGTCGTCGCATAATTTATTTCTGGCCCTTTCAGTTTTCTACTTAAAAAAATAACTGGATGTTCATATCCGTCTTTATCGGTCTGACTCAATACTACGCCAATTCCGACGTCGGATGCATCAACTTGAAGCATAAATGGTTTTTCGTACTCAGGCGCCTTTAATACTGGTTCAGAAGCGATCATTTTCTTTAAGATTTTAAACGCCGTCTCACATTTCTCATTCCATTGAATTGGTGATTTTTTCTTTTCCTTTCGTCAGGTCACTCAGAGGAACAGCAATAGTAGAAAAATCTTTGAGATATTATCCAATTAGGCCCAGGAATGATCGAACTTCAGTTTTTGTTTTTGGTATTGGATAGTCTATAATAGCCTTTATTTTTGCTTCGGCTGGTGTCCGATAACCCTGTCCAACTAAATGTCCCAAATATTTAACGGTGGCTTTTGCAAACTGACATTTAGTGGGTTTGACTGTTAGTCCGGCTTTTTTTAAAGTCTCAAATACTTTTTTTAAATGTATCAGGTGATCTTCCCAAAAAGATGAAAACACTGCTAGATCGTCAAAATATGTTTCCACAAATTTGTGTATTCCTGATGTTAGTTCTCTAATTAGTTTGCAAAATGTGAAAGGCGCATTTTTAAGCCAAAAAGGCATATGTTTCGATTGATACGTACCAAATGGAGTAACAAATGCAGCATATCGTTGGGCTTGTTTTGTCATGGAAATTTGCCAATATCCCTTAGAAAAGTCAAGTACAGTTATAAAATTTGCTTTCGCCACAGTTTCAACATTTGAATCAATATTCGGGAGTGGATAATAAGTTGTTTTAGTGATCAGGTTCAATTTCCGATAATCTATACATGGCCGTGGGTCTCGGCCTGGGACTTCTATTAGTATCATAGGTGACGTATCAGAAGTACATTCTTCCACTATTCCGCGCTCTAGCATATCTTTAACTGCATCTTCTAAGATCTTCGTCTGTCGAGGTGACAACCGATATGGTTTACTTAAAAAAGGGGTATCATTAGTCAGCTCAATGTTGATTCGAAAAAATATTTCTTCAATTTGTGGTACCAAGACTAGTGGAGCTTTCTTTTTCTCTCCCCCTTTTCCTGCTAGCTGGCAAGGGAGACATATCTGAACAAACTCCGATATATCTTTTGCCCATCCTGGCCAATAGAAATACTTACTAAGTCGTTTTCGGGTTTTGGTAACTCCCAAATGTGCGGAGGCCGTATCGTGACATGCCATCATCAACTGCTCACGAAATATTTGAGGCACAACAATTTTTTTACTATAGTTATCCTCATATTTATTCGTTTTATAATACAATATTCCATTTTCTAAGTCATAATTTGTTTCTTCGGGTCTAGATTGTACTTCTTGGATCATCTCTAACAATTCGGAATCAGAATTTTGAGCAGCCATGAATTGTTCATGTGTCGTTTTCAGTAGGAACAACATTTCACCCTGTTGATGACTGTCATTTTCTTCAAGGAGTCTATCTTCCACTTTTGTTTCAGTCTCAACGGTTGATAGCTCATCAATTTGAATTTTTTCTTGTTCTGCTTGCTCTTTTACTTCTATTTCTCGCCTAACTAACATAGACTTTATGTTTACGGCATTCACAAATTCTAACAAATGTGCATTTGTGTTTTGTAAACTCTGCGCCGTTTCATTCCCCATCAAATAAATTCCTTCATAGCTGGACTAGCTGTGACTGCAGCCTGAGCAAGTATTACCTTTTCAGGAATTTCCAAAGTGACGTCTACTATTTGGCAACAGAAGGGTTCTGGAAATAATGAGGTGTTAAGCCATCTATGTTCGCCCGTGTAATGTTCAATGGATATATAATTTTGATGCACCACATCAATATCAGCACCTGTGTCCCGATGTATTTGAACTTGTCTACCGTTAACTTTCCCTTGACACTTGAATGGCATTACTTGCTTTTTCTAAATCAGATTGAGAAATGCCTCCAACTTTCAAATCCTCTTTAGTCTCTTTCATAAAACTAGAGACCTCTTCAACTATTCCTGCTACATTTGAGGGTTCATTACTAGATAATCTTTTAGGACATCTATTCCTCAAATGAGCCAATGAATTACATAAATAACATCGCATCTCTTTCCGTTTTTCAAATTCAGGTTTAAATTCACTTATCTTTGAATCTTCCCTTTTTTAAATTCCTGGTCTGGAACATTAGATTTAGGTTGCACCTTCAGAACATTTTTCGGATTCGACTCTATCATAATATAATCCAAACTTGTTTTTTGGTTAAGACAAGTCCTCAAATCGTCATTTTTCTCTAGTTGTCTCTGTAACTCCAAAGGTGTACTTAAATTTAACCAATCTTGACGCAGCTGTTCTTTTTTTTGGGTAGGAACCCGATATTTTAACTGATTTAAAATCATTAAATTTTTCAAGCTTTTGACATTAACTGCCTTCATTCCTTCAGTCCATCCTTCAAAATATATGGTCAATTGATATACAAAATCTGCCCAAGTCTGGTTCGGTAAGCGTCTAATATTAAAGAATTTTTGTCTGAGTTTTTCAGGGTTTAACTGATATTTTCTCATAATTAATTCTTTTACATAATCATAATTTTCTGCTAGCTCTATTGGTTCTCGATGAATGAGTTCTTTGATTACCATTGGTACAACACTAGTTAAAACAATAACCCAGTCTTCAAGAGGTATTTTCGAATGTACCATAGCACGTTCAAATCTTCGAAGGAAAATTGACACATCTTCCTCTTTTTCATCAAATATACCTACAACATCTTTTATTTTATACAATTTTGGTTCTACAATTTTTCTAACTTCAACTTCAGTATTAGAAGTCTGTTGAATCCTCAATTTCTCTAACTCAAACTCTCTTTCTAATCTTTTTTCTTCTTTCACAGCTTCAGCTGCTAATCTTTTTTCTTCCTTCACAGCTTCAGCTGCTACTGTTTCACGTCTAACAATTTCTGTTTCTGTTTTCTGTAACAGATATTTGATTAATTCTTCATCGTAATCTTCATACGATTGAATTAGACGAGTATAATCCTTCTTACTCATTCCTTCACGAATTTCAAGATCTAGATCGATCGCAACTTCGTGCAAAACAACTTTTGGGTACCGTTGAATAAATGCCATTTTAATGAGATATTTTACTAAAAAGACAGTATACCACACGAACACCAGACAACATCAACAGCAAGAAACAAAACAAAAAAAATCTGCCGGACTCACCCAAACACCTTGATGATCCGCCTTCAGGAGCTTCTTGTACATAAGTTGCCTTCAACTCGAACTGCAAGGACTGTCTCGTCTCGGCCTGGATTCTTCCTTCTTAGTTCCGAAAAAATCCTCCGACGACTTCCAGTTCACGTTCCTTCAGGACTTCTTGCCTCTTGTTCAAATCAGCATCAATATGTATCTCCCTTTTCAGTATATTTTTTTTTCTTCTTAGCAACCGTTGTTATTTTTTAAATTTGTGTGTTATTTTCATATTTTCTGCACAAATTTTAAGATTATAATCTACACCGCTGAGCACCAATTTTTACGTTGTAGCGTTTCATTATTTCTCTTCGGAGTCTTTTTATTATTTTTGGTTAGTTGAACATTTTTTTAATGTTATAATATAATCAATATCTTCTCAGTTTTTGTTGTACCAATTTTTATTTCCATCAATTTCACTTTAAATATCAAAAGAACAATTTTTATTTCATCTTTTCTTCTACAGATCCAAAAATTAACAATTCATCATCTTCAATCTCACAAAACAGTCTCCTTGACAACGCCACCATTTTTCCATTCTATCACTCATACAAATTCTGTTTTCATACATTCAGTTATACATATATAATTATTTATATTTAACATTTTATATCAATTATCATTATTACAAAACAATATAATAATTATTAACAAACAATATCATTATTATTAACAAAAATATAAGAACAGAACCAATAATAACTATACAATTGTGATTCGGTACCGGGAATCGAACTCGGGTCCCCCGGTATCGTTACATTACCTGTTAATGATTTTTAGGATTATTGTGACTCTCCTCACTCTTCTTAATGTAATTGTAGTTGCTGGGATTCTTAATTGAGTGTATTGTTATTCTGTTGTCCGTATATATTGACGCGTTCTTTGGGTTTACTTTTTTTATGTTCTGAGTCTCTGTGAATCCCTTTTAATGCCTTCAGGATAGCAAGTTCGTCGGCTTGATTATTAAGTATCTGTTATCGAGTTCGAGGATTATTTTTCTATTAATTCTTATCCAATGAATACGCCAACTCCTACACCTATTCCGTGTTCATTTTTACTGCAGTCAGTGAATATTTGCAGTTTATCATCGTTGTCCTCTCTGGTATTCTTTATTATGTTTATATTGGAGGGGATTTGGGTTCTTTTTCTTGGGCTCTATTTTATAGTGAAATTGTATTCTCTTCCGATAAATACGATATCAGAGTAATTGAAAGAGCAAATTTTCGGGGTTGAATGTCATGTAACCCTTTGATGGAGTGGGAGGAGCGGTACTTTGCGTGGACAAACTCTTAAAAGCCTGACAAAAATTGAGACAATGGAATTAATTCGTTTAATCCTCTTTGTATACGTTTGTAAAGCATTATAAAAATAAAAATAACAAGATATAAAAGTATGAAATGAAAATAATAAATTTGTTTTTTTTAATACTTAAAATATAGATGCCGGTATTTAAATGTTTTCTTTAATATCTGTGTTTGTAATACAGTATTAAAATTCTTTACGTGAATATAAAACTGTTCCAGATAAGAAAACTTATTATAAATTATACAGCACAAATGCAGTCGGTTTTCAGCCGTGTGATTCAAGTTTTGATTGTTTCTGACCAATTTTTACATTGTATATTTCTTGCCAATAGAGTTCCATTAAATCCGGTTAGTAGATAGACCTAATACAGGTTTATCAGCAGCAGGAGAGGTTTTAAAAAATGTTTTTTTTTTCAAAGCATTGCTATTACACAGTTTAAGGATGTCATAAGATTAACGACGAAAGTAAATTAACGTAGTTATAGTTTTCGTCTATTCATCGAGCTCGTCTGAAATGACTTATTTATAATCACTTATGTTTCATCACTTTATGATCACTTATATGATTACTATCTGTTTTATCACTTATGTCCTGACAAGAGTACGAAACTATAATAAAATTTTTATAATAACGGACCGATTGTTAGGACTAGAGTCATTCACATACGTTTGTATAGGCCTAATTGCAAATTATTTTGTTATGCTTAATTAGTATTGTTGTCCTCACCTACTATAAGAGTATTGCTGTAATCACAAGTTACAGCACCGTCACGGTTTATTATATTATTTTTCGTGGCCACTGATTTTACTGGTTTTCCGTTGAAGGTCGGAATTAGTTGATAACGTCGCCCTAAACGCATAATCGCTTAAGCTTGATACTAATTCAAGAATGTCAGTTTGGAATATCAGGAATATCAGTTACATTTTCGTAATTACGGTTAGTCGGATGTCAAACTCAACAAAACCAGATCGCAACTTCATTATTTTACCAGTCTCTTCTCACAGCTTATGTGCAATTTACTGCTCACGGCTTCCTCTGCTCCTTCTGATTCCCTTTACTAAACGTTTTGAGTAGCCTACGTTACATAAAAAATAAACTCCCGTAACGGATATGAAAAAAATCATATCAAAATAATTTTCATTGTGGCAGGCTACTTTCGGTTCAGACAAGGATAAATGTGGCAAATAAATAAGTTTATAGACGAGACGAGATTTACAAGAAGTCACAAGGCGGATAATTGAAGGTAAAATAATTTATTAATTCGATCAAGTGACTTGGATACCAGATTAAACATGAATATTAAAATAAATATAGGCCTATAAGTTGACATACTGATTTAATTACAACATTATCAATCGTGTTAATATGAAAAAGTGTAGCAACCACATTTTTCCGCTTCGCATTGTTTAAATTATTTCGCGCGCGCGCGTGAGAGAGAGAGAGAGAGAGAGAGAGAGAGAGAGAGAGAGAGAGAGAGAGAGAGAGAGAGAGAGAGAGAGAGAGAGAGAGACAGACAGACAGACAGACAGACAGACAGACAGACAGACAGAGACTAAGTAGATGGTTTGCCGAGCATGTTTCTGATTAAGCATTTAGTTCTAAAAGAATTCGTCAAATTTTCATATGTACGTTTGACCTACATGGAACTATTCCTTTTCTGATAGTTCCTATTCGGATGTTGGATATCATGCAGACTATTTTAGCTTTCTGTACTGCTGCACGGAATGTCAGTTGTATTCTTGCAAAACCAGGTCCTTAAATTTCTCAGCCATGAGATTCTCGGTCGCCCAACTTCTCCTTTCCAAGTACTTTTCCCTATAGTATGGACTGTAATAAGTAAAATCTCTGCTCATTTCTCATGAGATGTCTCAGATACTGAAGCTTTCTTATCTTCAATGTGTTAATAACTTCCCTTTCTTTCTTCATCTTTCTAAGAACTTCAACATTAGTTATGTGTGCTGTCCATGAAATGCTCAGTATTCTACGGTAAAGCCACATTTCGAAAGATTCCAATTTTTTAGTTGTGGCTTCAGTCAAAGTCCAAGATTCTACACCGTAGAAGAGGACCGAGAATACGTAGCAGCGTAAAAGTCTCATCCTTGTGTTTATTGTTAAAATGTGACTTTTGAATAAACTGCTCATTCTAGTGTAGCCTACACTGCTCTTGCCTTTTCAATTCTGCTCTTTATTTCTTGAGAGTGTTCCCATTGTTCATCGACTATAGTACCAAGATATGTAAATTTGCTTACACGTTCAACTGGCCTTTGGTATATGGAACTATACCAAACATATTACGTTAGTAGATCAATAAAAGTATTGAAAGCATACGCCAAAGTAGTTTTGTGCTAGTTACAGAGGTTTTAGTGTTAGGGTCATAAAACTTGGGCCTTACACACATTCCTTTAACATATAGACCTAACAATACAATTGCTGATAATTTTATTTTTAAGTTTTAACCGCATCATCGTTTATCTTTGGCTCAGTGAAACAGTTCAAGTTTTTGGCTTAAAAAATACGTAGGATTCTGTACCGCGCCGTACTGATGTTATGCAGTAACCGAGGGTAATCGTGTTACATAACCCATGCAATGGTACAGCACACAATCCGGCGAAACAGCTTAATTAAATTCATCGTAGAATAGAATAGGTGTAGATTAGAGTACCGGAGAATTAATGTGAAACATAGGCTTAACTTAATTTGAAATTTGACTACATTAGTTTGAAACCTTAACCAACTATAGCCTACTGATCAGCTAGTGATGTATACTGTTTGTAATGTTCATTATTCATCAGTGACATGAGTTTTGGTAGATGAAAATAAAAACATCAACTACATTATTTCACCACTACAACTTCTTGAGAGCTTAAAACAAAGATAATGAAGGCCTGCGAGGTAAGCAGAGAGTTAATATTTTACAACTTGAGCTTACAATGTATAATATTATGCACTGTATATACATAACACAAGAAATAATAGGCCTACATTAAAATAATTTAATATAGGCCTAGATAATATCAAAATGTATAGAATATCATGACTAATATAATCATATTAATATTTGATTTACTACATGATCTATGATTTTACTTATAGATAGGCCTATAGTCAACTTATTTTTAAAGAATATAGACTATTATCAGATAAACAGTAAAGCAAGGGCGAACAATAATTGGGGAAGTTGTGAGTGAAAGGAAAGGGATCGTGAGTGAAAGGGAAGAGTATTACAGATAATAATCTCTAATAGTTCGTAAAAATGAAGACGTTTGTCACTGAAGAAGACAAATTAGGGTACACACATTTCAAAGAATTAGAGTTGAGGACTGCAATTGTTACGCGAACCAACTGGTAGTGATGGGAATGAGTCAAAAACAAAAGAGAGAAAGCTAACGGTCTCGGTATGTGGCTGTCTTTATTACTGACAGATGGGTCTAAACGAAGAATGGGGCAAAAACGTTTTGGTATCGCCTTTACATGACGAACGGACAGAGGGTTATAAACAAGTAGGCCTATAACTGCTGACTGCAAGTGCTGTAACTTGTAATTGCTAACTTACATGGCAGCCAATACTCGCCAAAGCGATATCAAATCGGTCCAACAAACCTTACTTAATATGCCCACACATAAGTTACTGTTTAATGAAATTAAAAAAAAAGAAATAGCTGGAAAATGTGAAGTACATCAGTATAGTAGGTAAAAACGATTTGCTAAAAAATATTTAATAAGGAGTACCAAATTATCGGTGCTCCTGTAGTACAGGCCACATGATCAGTAGTAAAATTACGATAACCGAAGAAAACTGCATATAATTTACTATAGGCCTAGTAAAAATTTCAGATTAAAAAAAATCAGTGAACAGTAAAAACACTTGTAGGCCTATAGGCCTAGTGAACAATCTTAAACAATGGGTTAACATATCGTCATACCTATTTTAATCACTAACACAAGAATTTCATTTATGAAGAGTGCTCATACTTTTGTTTGATTTCACACAGTCCAATGCAAGGCCGACGGTCTTATCGCAGTGATTAGATCTACATTTAACCTACTGTTCCAAGTGAATCACAGTCACATGTAATGTGCAAGTATATAGGCCTGACCAACAATCATGATCATAAAGGCAGAGAATATCATAATCTTTTGTAATTTGCAGAACACAAAAAGCAGAAAAACGTAGGCCTATGCAGAAAGTGACAATTTAAATGTAGATTTAGGAATTTTATAGTCTGATAAAGTTGTATTTATTAATATACTAAAGATTGAAAATGCAAAAGCATATTAATTGGTCTGGAAAAAAACATTTAGAAGAATGTGAATCAAGTAGGCATGTAACAAATTTATTAATCAAGCCTCAATGCGGAAGGAATGATATCATGGCATAACAAAACGTCTTGGATTTCATTATGTTCTTATAGAAAAATGTTATTAGATTTTGCCTTCAATATTAATTAATTATAAGATGAGGAGCACAGTCGACGTCTGTGAACTCTATGTGTGTGGCATAAGATTTGCTCTCCACATCCCCTTCATTATGTATTCCAGACAGGAGCAACATTTTAACTAAGCGTGTCACTTAGATAGCAGAACGTCATTATGTCACACTGTCAAAAATCAAGTAGAAAAGATTTTTACAAGACAGAATGTATAGTTTTTCATTAGTCAAGCTTTAGACAAAGAAAGAGCAATACTGTTCGGAGAATTTAACAATACAAGAAGAGCTAAACAAAGACTCGACCTTTAGCATACAGGGATCACAAAACCTCACATGTGTGCTTCCGAAGTCAGTAAATCGTTTGAACGTTTCTAAGTACACCACACAGGGGGGTCTTCCAACCATTCCAGCCCTATGTTAGGATAGTAGGCCTAGTCGCTTTCAGATTGGTACTTATGTAGCCCTACTTACACTTTTTTGTTTGCACACGTGCGCTCCTGAGACCATGAAAATAAAAAATAATCAGTGTAAACTGCGAACTGTCACATCCACAAGAAACGTTATTACAACAATTTACGGATAGAATAAACTGTAAACAAGAAGATTAATTTATTCTGTTATTAAAGGCCATGCAAAATAAGAATAATTTATACAACTATGTACCCACAAAGTTGCCGGTAACGTTAGTGGAAGTTTAGTACGATCGCACGGCCATAAAAATATTTTATTTTATTTTAATGCTGCATAGAGCTTACTGTACACATCTAAAGAGGGAGCCACACTGCTTAAATTAAATATACGATTACGCTTCAGGGTTTCACACCGACGAAGTGAGCAAATAAATTTTTTAAATTTAAATTAAACTATACAGTGAGTAAAGTAGCTGGCTAGCATACTGCCACTACTCATAACCTGTTTATCCGCCTACTCGCAAACGTTGTCTGCTTGTAGAACACCTGAGATTTGTCATTGGTGTATTTCTTGACCAATGGGAAATGGAATCATCACAGGTGAGACGATTCTAATATTACGCTCTATACCAATGGCAAACTAAGAACCAGGTAAGCCATAATTTTAAATATGGTCCTGTAGAAAACCTTACCTGTTCCAGTAAACAATTACGTGAAACCATAGACTGATACATAATTTTACAGTTTTAATTAAATTTAAATTACATTTACATGTACCGTATAGGCAAATTATTTGCTTCGTAAATACCGGTGTTATATTATTCAGTTTATGCTGTCAAGTGTATGTAGTAGCCTATAATTATGATAGTTAGGCATACAGTAGGCCTATATGTAGTAGTAGACTATACCTTATAATAGCGTATACATATTAGGAGTACACACAACACACACACACACACACACGTACATTTAATATAGTATTAGTGTTTCATATAGTATACCTACAATATATAACTAGCTGCTCTTAATAGCCTGCTATTTTTAATTTGAATTAAATTCACACTCTCAAGTAGTTGTACGCGCGCTCACAAACACGCATATTTAGTATTTAAAAGTCTATAGGTCTAAGGTAACATGTGATAAGAAACTCGATATTCTGGATGTCAGAGACAGTACAGTACAATACGGTCCTTCGCAGTATAAACGTTTGTGCTCCGTATCTGATATGGTCTTTCCACAGCATCGCTGTCCTCTCTTCAGACAGTGAATAACACTACATTAATTAACTAATTAGATAATAAGGACAAGTAGCCTTGTTAACTAAACACGATATTTAACTCACATGCGCCCGCTTGTGTACGCTAGCCTGGAGTGTGTAGGCTATATTGTAGTCAGATTCATATAAATTATATTTTATCGCCATGAAATCAATTATATAGGCTATGTTGGTTCATATTAGGCTATATTACAATCGCAAGAGACGCGTTTCACTAGGCTGTTTTTAACGAGTAGTCCTAAAATTCACCTATGTAATTCGTGTGTGTGTGTGTGTGTGTGTGTGTGTGTGCGCGCGCGCGCGTGTGATATAGATGACGTGTATAAAAACTGCGAAGTCTATGTCTATAGACAATGAACATATATTATTTGAATAGTGAATCCCTAACAAGGGCATAAATAATGAAATTTGAATATAGGCCTAAATAGAAGTTATAATAAATAGTGAAAACATAGTTTTTTAATAGGAGGAATCTGAAAGTAAGTGTGTGTATGTGGGAAATGAGAAACAGAAAGATCAAGATTATCAGAGCTTGTGGGGATGTTGTGACGATTGTTGCTTGAAGTTTTTTTTTTTATGAAGATTGACATTGTGAGAATCGGTTTGAACGTCTTTCGTTAAGAAAGTTTCATAAGGTTGTTCGTTGCATGTAGGCCTATGTGCTGTGTAGCCTAGTAGGAGTAGGTCTACTAATGCTGGAAATGTTACTTGTAGTTTTAAGAACGGTAATTACGATAAAACTTTACTCGCTAAATTCAGTAATGAAAACTCAAAGTACGGAAACAAATGCAGAAAACGAAAACTCAAAACTCGTAGGGTACATAAAATACCCTCAAAGTGCATGCAGTTTTTGGAAAAAATACTACAAACTACTGAGGTTTCCGCATATTTGGTATGTTACCTACCCTATATATATTCCCAGAAAATGTCATCTTTGAGAACACAAACAATTTATAGAACCATAAGAAAAACAAATAAAGTGAAAATTTCGGAATTAAATTTCAAAATGTTTGGACGTCATACCAATTATGCTAATCTCTCTTGTTAAACAACATGTACATTTCGTTCTGAAAATTATTAGTATATGAACGTGTGTGTGTGTGTGTGTGTGTGTGTGTGTTAGAGTTTTATTTTTGGCAGCTTGTTATATTCGCACAAAGAGCGGAAGCAGTCCCCCTTTACCACACCAAACAGACGCCCTTATATGCTATTAAAAGTGTGTCATTACAGTGTTTGCCGTTAGCAACTTAATGAATTTCAGCCTCTGCTTGGCATTTTGACATTAAGGACGTCAGACTGTGTCCTACCCTAATGCATAAATATTTTCTGTGGGTAAGAAGTGAATACGTCTCTAGCGATATTGATAAGACTTCATCTTCAATTCACTTATTAATCAAAACTGCTTCTCTGGGAAACATCCGTCTTTTGAACACCTTGAAATAAGTAACCTTTTTTTATTTATGATAAATAACCTAGCAAAGCAATCCCACCCCTCGTCATAATGCAACACCATTATTTCAGTTCCTTCATTATAAGCTACTACCAAAACTATAGGGTATAGGCCTACACTGTATTTTTCCTAATATATTTCAACGCACCTAAAGGTCACGCTACAGACGGAGGCCTATATGGTGATAATTGATATAAGCTTAAGTTATTAAAAACCAAACTTAAATATCTCGTCTTGTATAGGCCTAAATAAGTTATAAAAGATTTCAATGTATAACTTATTGCCTGACTTTTTTTGCAACTAACTTTATAATAATTTTTATATATATAAAGTTTGACATGAAAAATCTTTCTTATACCGACGTCATTCTGTTGTACTGTAGAAATTGATGGTGTGTGGTAAGAGGACACCTTGAAGTCCTAACGAGTAGATCCGGGTTTAGGCTCCTTCCTTCCCGTAGATCTCGGTTTGCGATCCTAAGGTCTTGTAGCTGATTTCGCTTGTGAAGGAACTCTTGTACGGAAATCTTCGTAGTTGACCTATGCCAGAGCACAGGGAGTTGCTTGAGGTACCGTACGTGGTATAAACTCCGGAATGGGATTCGAGACTAATTCGCAGAGTCATGTTATTAACTTACCAAATTAATACTAAGTGCAGTACTGCTTAATTCCCCTGTTTCAGCGGATGTGACTATGGTCTTTAGATGGAGCCAAACGTTACCCTCACCGAACATACCCAAGACTAATTTTACCAACGACGGGTGCTAGTCACTTAGAAAGATGTTAAGGTAGTTACATATATCAGAACAACAGTAACATCTTTACATAATGTTAATGTTAATGTTATGATAGTTACTGATGTTAATGTTTGTGATATGTCCACGTGATACTCTAAACATCTACCTTCTTTCAGAAAAATCTAGATATTACACCCACTTGCTTTCCTAGAATTTTCGAGATGCATAGTACGCCTATGTACACTCCGCATAGTAACGCATACACTTCTTTTCATAGTATTTTGTAAATTTACTATGGAGTAGCGAGTAAAGAGCTACAAAGTAAAATAATAAGGGAAGGGCTAGGACGGGGTATAAAAGAAAATAAAAAAAATTTTTAAGAAGAGAGTAACAGCTCGGAGAGAGAATGAAAATGTTAAGATTTGTTACTAAATTGTTCTACTTGCAGAGAACAAGAAACATTTATAAAAAGCATTGAATGGTATGGAAAAGTATTAGGATACGAATTTCGCTTAAAAAGAAAAACGAAAGTCATAAGAACTAGAAACTAAAGCAGGGAATCTTTAAATAGCCTATAAATTTTGGAAGGATAACATAAAATAAGTGGATGAAGTGGTATTCAGCTATTTGGGAAACAGTGTCACATTGGGTTGACGATGAAGTAACGACATAAAAAGCAGAATAACGCAAGCCAAAGAGTTTTTTTTTTCAAGAAGAACAATATCTGATACTATTTTTTAAGACGAGGCAAATGAATTAGTGTGGTGATGAAGGTGAGTGGGTGGGAAAAACTGGAGACTGGAGATTGAATACTCCTCATAGATTAGGGTATCTGAGGCAGACTGTTGAAGATGTGGGTATTCGGAAATGAAAAATTTTACTTAGGCTAGGAGAAGCTGAAGACCGCATCAGACTAGTCAGGCGACTGATGACAGAGAAACGAGAAAGACAAAGAGAGAGAGAAAAGGAGAGCGAGAGAGATATATACCGATGCCTTATATATTCTCTTGAATACCCAACCTAGGCACAGACTCGATATACGTTCACATAAAACGACTTATTAAAAAGAACCAACGTATAGACCAGTTATATCGCTTATCAGTCTGCTAGCTTCAGACTTTACAATCTTAGTAGCTTTTGTGACACAATGAAGAAAATATTGTGCCAGTGGCCAATGGCGTGCAATGAGGAAATCACTAATGGCTCACAGCGGTGTGCTCACTAGTACTACCACTGGAGTTTACCCGAGTGAGCACGGAGCTGCTCTGGTGTCGGTGATAGGCCGTATTCAATGCTGTCAGCTTTCACAAGAAGACATACATTCTCGAGGAAACGAATTCACGTATTCCCCCGTAGGAGATGGAGGGAACTCGTTAAGATAGTAGGTCTAGGAATGGAAAGTGGTCCAGCGGCGAAACTTAGACATAACAGGTCACGTAGACAGGAGTCATTGCAGTTACTGTCTTCACTTCATGGATTACAATTATCCTGATGTTTCCGTTTCATAATGTGTTATCGGTCTTCCAACGTATATTTCCCCGAGAGATGGTATTGTTACATGAAAAATTGAATGCGACTGTTTTAAATTTCTTTGTTCATATGTCGTTTACAACACAACTTTACATACGCTGTTATTGGTAATGCCCAATAGTCTCATCTCATTAGCTGGTGTAGTAAACAACCCTATAATATCATAATTTCAAGTTAAGAATAAGCTACTCTTCGAGAAGTAATGTGCGAACTCTCGCCAAACCTATGATTTCCGCTTTTCACGTTCCACCTATTTAGTTACCGATTGTGTTTCAATTATGAATCAGGCTTTAATTAAACACTTACATTCCAGTACTATGAATTTAAAAAAATGTTATCAAACAAATTTACGACTAAATGTCAAAATGTTTGCAAAGTAAACAGTAAACCTTTACTTTAACTAAAGTAAAGGTTTAAGACGCTGAGGAATAAAAATATATTTGTCCATTGAAAACAGACATTTAGTGCTTTATGAGGGATTATGAGTTGTTACAACACAAATAAGCCAAACCCCGTACCAGGGATAAAAAAGATAATTCTTAATGTAAAAATACTTCATATAAAATAAAATGTTTAAAAATGAATAAAATATAAATATTATGACACGACGAACGACGATATTACCCAACCCAAGTGATTGACCCAGCAACAGAAACCAAAAGAAGGGAACCACGAAGAATACACAGAGACAAAAAGTGATTGACCCAACAACAGAAAAACAAAAGAAGGGAACCACGAAACATACACAAGAAAAAAAGGTGATTGACCAAACAATTAGGAACTAACAAAAGACGGTAAGAAACCAGAACTAAAGAAGAATCAAAGGAAGGGAACAAATTCCTACAACTAAATAGAAATTAAACCAGAAGAGAAGAGGAGAACCGAACCAATGAAGACAGTTGAAGAAGACGAAGACGAAGAAGAAGAGGAAGAATGAAGAGGAGACAGGTTAAACCCAAGGAGAAACTAACACCACATATAAAGGGGAAAAATGGAAGACTCAAAGATAGAATACTGTAAATAAACCCCAAATAATTATCCACCAATGAAACAAATAGTATTGTTATAATTGAAATAACTTATATACCTATTTTAAAGACAAAAGACAATTATAAAGTAACGTAGTGTAGAAAAGTACACTAACACAATTATTAAGGTTGGATTTAACGAAAGATAAATAACCAAATGTTATTAATAATAAGAATTATGTTGTAAAGAAATAGTGAGAAATAATAGGAGAAATAAGTATAGGGATTACCCATTAAGTAACACTTAATACAAACAGTGAACCAAAATAAAGTGCAATAATGAAAGTGTAAATACCCTAAAAATAGTGAGAGTGTATCAGTGATAAACCTCTGTTAATTAAAGGTGAAGGTGATACGGGGAAATAGATATTTTAAGCAATAAAGATGTAATAATAAATAAGAAAACACTTTATAAAGCATTGATAAACAGTCAATGATTTGAGTGATCTTGTGAACATTTATATAATAAGAATGATTAACAATAATATTTCAAATAAAGATAAGTAACACATGTGATATTATGCAGGGAGAAAGCCCAGATAAAAACAGTTTGTATTAACATGGAGTGGAGGAGATAGTAGTATTGAAATAAGGTTTTGTTTTAAGATTAAGAATACAATGAATAAAACACCCCATGTTAAAAGGGGAAATAACTTTAATAAGTTTGTAAGAAGTGATGATGTTTATCACTCAAAGTAGTAGCAAAAGAATGAAATTAATGTTAAAACCAATAGTAACTAATAACTTATAAAGAATTATTTGTTTCAATGTTATGAAGAGGATATGGCTGAAGGGAACTTGCAGTCCATAAGCCTAATTGTTATATTTTAAAATATGTATAATGAAAACTGTATTGAATAGTAATTAAAACACAAACAGAATCAACACCCAACAAAAACAAACATGATAACAAAGTGAAGCCCATCAGGCTGAATTAAAGTGGAATTTAAAAGAAATAAACAAAAAACCATCATGGCTACTTTTGGCTATGAAAACGTCTAACTGTCAGACACACACAAATGTCAATTGTAACAAATTCACAAGGAAATTTATTAATCTAAGACCAGTAAATGTAATTATATGTAAATTATTTTAAAAGAGAAATGTTATTATAAAAGTTTAATTTAAGAGAGATATGTAATTTATCAAATGTCAAATATTTAGACTAAAGTTAATGTATAATAGAATATGACCTTATGAGGTATCATTTTAAACTTTGAAAGGAAAGAAATACAATAGTGATATTGTTTATTACCCCAAAGGAACGATAAAGGAATAAAACATTAAGAAAATACATAATAAATTCAAATCTCTTAACAATGCTTTTGAAAGAGGCCTTAACCAATCAAAGGGTTACTGTTACCATAGTAACGGGCCGTTGAATATTAATTTTCCGTTAAATTTATGAGACTTGAAGAAATGACGCGTGGGTAAGCGGCACGCAAAATTGTGATGACTGAAATTTTCAATTAAATAGTTAAAAAGACGTTCGGAAGTTAACAACAGAAACCAAAGACGAATAGATGCAGAACTACCAAGATTAACGATGTCCTGGAACCAAATAACAATAAATTAATGAGCAGAAATCCCAAGACAAGATAGAAAAAGATGTCCGAAGCCTAAAACCAGTCCAAATTTGCAGAATTTCCACTACCCCAGATGACAACATATCAACACTGTCTGAACTGATAAGTATCAAATAAATTCCTTTCTCCCAGAGACCAAATTACTTTAAATATTTCTCAAACAATCAAATTTCTCACTATTGAACAAATATAATTTTCTTTCAAAGGTTTAATGCATAATTAACTTACGTAAAAACATTTTGTTAATTAAAATATAAACTCGCATTAGAGTGCGAACTTTGTAACAAACAATACGACACTACCGAACAATTTGTAAAAACACATTATACTCTCTAAGTACGTATAAGGTATGGTAGTGTACTTTTTTAATGTAACCAACGTTTATGTCTTATTTTATAATCCAAAGGACCCCAGATTTTGAACAGATTAATATTTTGTATGTAAACAGTAGCCATTACGGCATCGAAATACTTTGTTTAAAACCGATTTGCCAACCTTGAAATATTGGCGTCTCATGTTCTAAGCCGGAGCAATTTGTTATCAAACCATTTATAATCCTTTTGTCATATTCATTAATGACTGAATTTGTATTAAAATTACAGTACAGAATATTACTATCGTTTTATTTCATAGGACGTTGTAGAATATATGTGTGTTAGCAATTTTTATTCAGTAACCAACTAGCGCTCGTCACGAGTGGACAATACGGCAACCTGTATAGCGGCGGGAACCATTTGAACGCTCCAGCTGTCAACGCTAATAACACTTATCAACTTGTAATTTAACAATTTTAATTGTTTTTATAGAAACAATTTGGCGCCACCCGGGATTCGCAACCCCTATGAATTAACAGGTAGGTTGTACTGGTAATTTGAACAACGCTACAGACTCCAGTAGTGACTACGATTAATGTAACGACCGGTGTGAGGCAAACACACCACATTTACACTTATACACATTATAAACAAGTGTAAACACATTTTAACAGGTACGCACCCGGTACTTCGTTACAGAGTTTACCAGACACGATTAATCGTCTTTGAGTAACTTGATAACAGAAAAACATCAATATAATGGACCATCCTTGTTCACTCAAAACAAGTTGTACTTCTTTTTTTGTCAGTTTAGACCATCAGGCTATTACGACTTCTACTTTGCTTACTATTGGAGTGTGCTTGCTGAATTTGTATGAACAATGTTTCTTATTGTTCACAATAACACTTATCATTTTTATAGCTTTTTTAACAATATTACGAGTTGTACCCGTTTACGCCCAGCGATGGACGCCAATTTAACAATATAACGAGTTGTACCCGTTTACGCCCAGCGATGGACGCCAATTTAACATTAATTACTGTTTATTCTCTTTATCCCAGGGTTAAAATAATAAATGCTCATTGCTACTGATAACTCTTAAATTTATTCACATTAGTTTGCTATTACTTGTAAATATTAAGATAGCACAAAATTCTACGTACTCATTAGTACTTGTAAATATATATAAAATTAACACATTACCAAAATTTAATACTCATGGCTGAATCGTAAATATCAAACAATAATACATTAACAAAATTGAATACTCATTAAATTGTAACTATCAAAATAATACATTAATAAAATTGAATACTCATTAAATTGTAAATATCAAAATAATACAGTAATAAAGTTGAATACTCATTAAATTGTACATATCAAAATAATACAGTAATAAAATTAGTTATCCAAACTCTCAATCTAATGGTTGCATATTAATGATCATTCATCAATTGCGTTTAGTACATTAAGTAAATTATAATGTTTAGCCTCATCTTATGAATTCTTAATATGAATATCTCTTAAGCTGTTACTATATTTTGTAATTACGGATTCATTTAGAACTTGGAAATAAACATTACTCCAAACTGATAAACAATGATAATTTTACTTCTACACAAACTTTAGAATCGATTTCTTTAATTCCTTTACGATTACTTTATTGAATTTTATTGTGTGTGGATTCTTTGAGATGACAGACAGTGGATCTAAATTAATTAAGACATGTTTTTACTATACTTGGTATTCGAATATCCAATCACTCGGTAGTTGCGGTGATGATTCCCCCATGTCGATCGTTCTAGGATCGTGCAGATAACTCCTCCAGATGATAGATGGCACTGGATGAATTCCACGATGTCACTCACAGACACTTCACTCACCAACTCCACGCATTCGGATTATAATTTATGAATAAAAGTTAGCGTTCTCTGTTGTACATCAGATCTGAATTAATATCACGCACCATTGTTGCGGTATGTCTGGTTATTAAGTGTTCATGAATGTAGTTTGTGTTGTTAATCGTTCTTAAAAGTTATTGTTGTAAAGTGTTTTTTTTTTATACACTGAAATTACATTATTGTCTGATTTCTATTTGTTTCAGTTAATGTTCACTGGTAGGCTAATAGTGTGACTCTACTTCATAGTTCGTTTGCTTGTAATGACTGTATTAATTTGTTATAAGTTCGAAAACTACCTTCTCACACTGTGTATCAAATTATTCTAAGTTCGTTAAAATGCTAATTTCTCTCGTCACCGGCTTCACTCCACTCTCGTCCGAAATTTCGTTAGAACTCCTCTCGCGTCCGTATTTTAGTTAGAACTCCACTCGCGTCCGTATCTCAGCTAGAACTCCTTGAGCGCGTTCCTGTCTCCTTCCTATATTTTCCTTAACAAATCTCCCACCAGACTTCTGATTCCAACGACGCCGTTTCCTTATTGGTTTCATGTTTTTCCCTCCAAGTCCAAATACTACCCATCTTTTCAAAGGCGTTCTCTGATAGGGCTTCTGGTTCCCCACCAGATTCTTCCCTTGCTTCATATTTTGAGGTCGTTGTCATTTCCAGACAACGCAGCAATAAATTTTATCTGTCGTTTTTTCTAAAATCTTCAGTGACAACTCTGAGTTTCTCTTCCATTTTCATTGTTTCTTGACTTCGTCGCTCTGCCGTTATTATCTATTGTTGTTCAAGGGCCTCGCCTACCCTTCTTTGAAAGTTGGTTTTTTCTTTTAATTGCCAGGCAACACCCCATCCTTGAGTTTGGACGTACTCTCTGCGCTTTCGTTTCCAAGTAAGGTCAAAACCCTGTCATCGACCGCTGGAGTCCTTCAAATCAATCCACCCTTCGTCGCTTTCTCCTGACAGCTGGCGTACACATGTTTGCTTGACCATTGTTAAGCCTTTTCTCCTTTAATGGCTCTGTACACATTGTATGTAGTTTTCTATGGAATCAATGTGTTTTCACAAAAAACTGGTGTTCTACGTACCCGGAGCAGTGAACTCTGTTAACAGGGTACGCGTCGCAGCTGTCTACGAAATTTATGACGTGTCCGTCACTACAGCTTGCCTGCTCGTTCCCCTTTTGTCCCTTACAAAATATGTTTTCCACACATACACTTTTCGTTATTGCTTTCAGCGACATTCCTTACTGCAAATTATAAAATAAAACTTTTCGAAATTTTTTTTTGTGTGTTACAAACAACCGGTGCAGGAACTAGGGCCGGGGGACCGCAATCACAGTCGCAGTCATCTGAAGCAAATTTTCAAATGTTAATGGCATTGATGAAACAACAATTTGAAGAATCGAAAAAACAATTTGAAGAATCGAAAATGCAACATGAAGAAACAAGAAAACAAATAGATGAAAGAATTAAAGAATCGGAGAAGAAGAACGAAGAAATGCACAAGAGAACGGAAGAAAGAATCGCCAAGAAAGTGGATGAGAAATTAGAACTAATGAGAAGAGATTTACGAGGACAAAACCACCAGGTGGGTACTGATTTACAAAAACAATCAGAAAAATTGGAAGAAAAAAAAGTAAATGGAAACACTATGGATCAAATTGACACCGAGTGTCAATCATTAACAACTAAAGCATTGTCTGCACATCATGTCTCAAGATCAAAAGAAAGCTCTACAATTATTAATGGTAGATATGAAGATGATAAAGACACTTGTACTGTGTTTGTTGGCAACTTACCAAACACAATTACAAAAAAGAAAATTATCAAATACTTCAGAAAGTTTGGTACGGTTGTAAATACGAGATTGCGATATGCTGCAGTATCTGATCCACGATTTCCCAAAAGACGTACTATCATTAAGAAAGAGTTTCATAAAGACAGAACAAATATCCATGCATATGTACGTTTTACTGATGAAAATAGTGCATATCGTGCTTTGGAAGCAAATGGTAATGTGTATGAGGGTTACCACCTGAGAATTGAGTCAGCTAACACGAAGGCTGAAGAAAAGCAGAGGATTAAAAAGAACAAATTGAATACTACAGTTAATATTACCAGTACTGATAGAAAAATTAGAAGTAGGACTGGGGAAGTACGTAAAAATTTTGAAACCAAACCTGAGATTAAGAAGATGAAAAACCGTTGTGATGAGTATCAAGGGCGAACTGCGTTAGCACGAAAGAAGAAAAGGATGAAATTTGCTGGACTATTCAAGAATATTGTGAAGATTGGTATGAGAACGAAAGGAAGATTTCAAGCGATCGAGATGAGATGTCTTAGAAGTCTTGAAAACAAAACATCATTATGTGAGTACGCGGACAAGAAAACGAAAATAATTAAAACGCCACTAGCTGTCAAAAAACGTATTTGTAAGAGGGTTGAAAGGAAGAAACGACAAAAAAAACCCAGCGCGTACATAAATAATGGTAATATGACCGGGGAAAGTTGTCGAAAAAAGGAGGGAGAGAACCACTTTCAACACTGTCATAAAAGAGAGAGAGAGAGAGAGAGAGGTCATAAATCCCTTAGCTGTCAACGACCCACTGCAGGGTAAGTGTGAAACGAAACTCACGCATTCAATACCCTTACTACCCTTCCTAATTACCAACAAAATGTGTTGTAACGGAACTCACTTAACAAAACGTACAACTATGCCTCCACAAATAGAAAATTAAAAGTAATTAAATGTAACGGATTAAAGAAAACAATCTTAAGAATATCCGAAAATTTAATAATTAAGTTAGATAATATTGGGTAAAATACCTTAGATAAGACTGGTTGTGTAAGATTACATTGACCGAAGAAAATAAATAGATATGAATATAATATGAATAAAATTAAATAAATGGTAAATAAAAACATCGCCGTGAAAGCACGGAATATTAATGAAGAAAATTAATAGCGAATTAAATAGTAAGATGAGTTATACGAAGGAGCAGAAGGAAATTGATCATTTAGGAATGAAGGTCACGAATGGATAAACAAATGAGAGTTATGCATACCCAGGAAATAAGTGATATGGATTGAAACAAAAGCACCACCAGGGCATGACAACATGAAGAACCCGAGAAAAAAAAAAATGGGATTTCCTCGACCAAAAGGCACCAGAAGGCTGAAGTAGCTGTGATTAAGGAATGCTTGGAATGGGATTATTAAGAATATACCCAAAGCACCGATATCCAATCTCTGGGAACTGCAAGTAAAGGGATACGGGGTTATGTAATAATGTCCAGATGCCTGGTAGGTAGATCGTTTGCAATTGCGTTGTTTAAAATAGAAATATCATTCAGCGTCTTAGGAGGGCCTATCAAAAATGTAAAAGAATTATTATAATTTGCTAGAACAATTAATGAAATGTCTTAGTAATAACACGAGATAAAAGAAAATAGAAATAAGAAAGCAAGTGTATAAAATGAATTATATTTTAATGATTAGTTGTCATAGTCAATAAATGTCGTGTTAATGATTATGAATAAAAAAATTAATGATAATAGATGTCAATAAGAGTGAAGAAGATAGAAGGGTAAATGTTTAAATGATATATATGTGAAGACAATTAATAGAATTGTGAGAGAAATATTTAAGTTGTATGTATTTAAGATCATGTTTAAGTAAGGACAACTTACAAGCTTAGTATAAAATTGTATAATATAATTGTGTTCCAAAATGTTAGTAAATAGAAAAGAAAAAAAGTTTTTTTTAGTGAAAATGCTAGCGAGATATCAGAAAGTATGGAATAACCAGAGACAGTAATAATAAAATAGGTTAGAAAACTATAGTGAATTAGGATATAGAAATACGTATTATTATTATTAATACCAATGTGCTGTTTATAATTTAGTGATGATAGAAAGTATGATGGTCACTAAGAATTCTATATATATGTGGTAAGTATTTTTTTAAAGCCAATTAATTTGGAGATATTGATGCAAATTTTAGTAAGTTGTGACATAAAAATTAGATGTATTAAAGGATACAAAGAAAATTAATCCTAGAGGCAAGAAATATTAATACCAGTATCGAATAATGTATGAAATTGAATTTTGTAGATATTGAAATATTATATGAAGAATAGTTAAGGAGAATTACAAATTTAGTTTAAGATTTTGACTAAATATAAATTTGTAAATATAATAACATGTTAATTAGAGTGAAAGAAAAACGGATTCACTTAGAATGTTGAAAGTGAAAGTACTTTAGGGGGCTGGGGTGTGTTTACCATTATGTAACGAACCTTTTTCTGTTACGCTGAGAATATAGGTCAACGAGTAAAAGTAAACAACACTATACTAGGTCCAATGAAGAACGAGCCACTACAAGGCAACACAAAGTACACATATTGGAAAGCAGATTTTGGCATTTAAACCTTACTGAAAGGGCGCAAAAATTTTGGATCAATTTTGGATGTACAGAGTCCATCCAAACTGACAAAATTTGGGGACAATATAACACACAAAAAAAAATTTCGAAAAGTTTTATTTTATAATTTGCAGTAAGGAATGTCGCTGAAAGCAATAACGAAAAGTGTATGTGTGGAAAACATATTTTGTAAGGGACAAAAGGGGAACGAGCAGGCAAGCTGTAGTGACGGACACGTCATAAATTTCGTAGACAGCTGCGACGCGTACCCTGTTAACAGAGTTCACTGCTCCGGGTACGTAGAACACCAGTTTTTTGTGAAAACACATTGATTCCATAGAAAACTACATACAATGTGTACAGAGCCATTAAAGGAGAAAAGGCTTAACAATGGTCAAGCAAACATGTGTACGCCAGCTGTCAGGAGAAAGCGACGAAGGGTGGATTGATTTGAAGGACTCCAGCGGTCGATGACAGGGTTTTGACCTTACTTGGAAACGAAAGCGCAGAGAGTACGTCCAAACTCAAGGATGGGGTGTTGCCTGGCAATTAAAAGAAAAAACCAACTTTCAAAGAAGGGTAGGCGAGGCCCTTGAACAACAATAGATAATAACGGCAGAGCGACGAAGTCAAGAAACAATGAAAATGGAAGAGAAACTCAGAGTTGTCACTGAAGATTTTAGAAAAAACGACAGATAAAATTTATTGCTGCGTTGTCTGGAAATGACAACGACCTCAAAATATGAAGCAAGGGAAGAATCTGGTGGGGAACCAGAAGCCCTATCAGAGAACGCCTTTGAAAAGATGGGTAGTATTTGGACTTGGAGGGAAAAACATGAAACCAATAAGGAAACGGCGTCGTTGGAATCAGAAGTCTGGTGGGAGATTTGTTAAGGAAAATATAGGAAGGAGACAGGAACGCGCTCAAGGAGTTCTAGCTGAGATACGGACGCGAGTGGAGTTCTAACTAAAATACGGACGCGAGAGGAGTTCTAACGAAATTTCGGACGAGAGTGGAGTGAAGCCGGTGACGAGAGAAATTAGCATTTTAACGAACTTAGAATAATTTGATACACAGTGTGAGAAGGTAGTTTTCGAACTTATAACAAATTAATACAGTCATTACAAGCAAACGAACTATGAAGTAGAGTCACACTATTAGCCTACCAGTGAACATTAACTGAAACAAATAGAAATCAGACAATAATGTAATTTCAGTGTATAAAAAAAAAACACTTTACAACAATAACTTTTAAGAACGATTAACAACACAAACTACATTCATGAACACTTAATAACCAGACATACCGCAACAATGGTGCGTGATATTAATTCAGATCTGATGTACAACAGAGAACGCTAACTTTTATTCATAAATTATAATCCGAATGCGTGGAGTTGGTGAGTGAAGTGTCTGTGAGTGACATCGTGGAATTCATCCAGTGCCATCTATCATCTGGAGGAGTTATCTGCACGATCCTAGAACGATCGACATGGGGGAATCATCACCGCAACTACCGAGTGATTGGATATTCGAATACCAAGTATAGTAAAAACATGTCTTAATTAATTTAGATCCACTGTCTGTCATCTCAAAGAATCCACACACAATAAAATTCAATAAAGTAATCGTAAAGGAATTAAAGAAATCGATTCTAAAGTTTGTGTAGAAGTAAAATTATCATTGTTTATCAGTTTGGAGTAATGTTTATTTCCAAGTTCTAAATGAATCCGTAATTACAAAATATAGTAACAGCTTAAGAGATATTCATATTAAGAATTCATAAGATGAGGCTAAACATTATAATTTACTTAATGTACTAAACGCAATTGATGAATGATCATTAATATGCAACCATTAGATTGAGAGTTTGGATAACTAATTTTATTACTGTATTATTTTGATATGTACAATTTAATGAGTATTCAACTTTATTACTGTATTATTTTGATATTTACAATTTAATGAGTATTCAATTTTATTAATGTATTATTTTGATAGTTACAATTTAATGAGTATTCAATTTTGTTAATGTATTATTGTTTGATATTTACGATTCAGCCATGAGTATTAAATTTTGGTAATGTGTTAATTTTATATATATTTACAAGTACTAATGAGTACGTAGAATTTTGTGCTATCTTAATATTTACAAGTAATAGCAAACTAATGTGAATAAATTTAAGAGTTATCAGTAGCAATGAGCATTTATTATTTTAACCCTGGGATAAAGAGAATAAACAGTAATTAATGTTAAATTGGCGTCCATCGCTGGGCGTAAACGGGTACAACTCGTTATATTGTTAAATTGGCGTCCATCGCTGGGCGTAAACGGGTACAACTCGTAATATTGTTAAATTGACGCACACAACGTCGGGCATATTTATTGTTAAATTGGCGTCCACACGCGGGACATTAAATAGATAATAACAAAATTTATTGTTAAACTTTTGTGTTTTTATATATAGTTGCTTTCATAATTTAATAAATTCAAAATATAACAGAAACTTTATTGTCTGTAATACACATATTACTCAGTACGCAAAAAATACATTACACAATTATTAAATAAATAATCCTAAATTGGCTAATTTTACTTCCATATTATTAAAGTAGGCCATATAATTAATGCTACAGGTGTAATCCTAATAAATGTAAAGTGGTGCGAAATGAATTGTGTTACTACAGAAAATATAATAAGAAAAAAATGAAAGACGCAAAAAATCATTCACTTGAAAAAATACAGTATCATGATAAATCAGCTCAAGATGTTTTGTGCATGATAACTTGGCTGTCTGTCTCGGCATTATATTCTATAACTGCGTAAAGATTTAACTCCACTTATTTCTTCTGAAATGTAATAAATTATGGTATTTCGAGATCACGATGCTGAATACAAACAATAACAGTTATAGCTGGTGAGTTTAGGAAGTCTGAAGTCATGAATTTAATAGCTTACGGGGTTTAATGTAAATAGTGTGAGACATAATATGTTTTCAGCTCATAAAAAGTGTTTGTTGAAATGAGTTTAAAAGCATTAGACATGTTTGTATAATGTCAATCACAGTAAGGCCACACAAGGAGCGTTTGTTTGTTTAGTTATTGCTTCTTGCTTAGTTCAAACAAATATTTTACAAACATCACTTACAGAGACAAAAAAGACTTGCTAGACAGTCCAGTGGCTGATTTTCATCTGAGCGCGTAAACACGCGCAGCACAAGCTATCTTTTATTCAATATTATTTTACATTAAGTCTAACGAAATTTAAAACTTATATTAAAACAATATAGTCCTAATATCACTTTTCGGTGAATAGGCAAACACATAACATTTACATGAAATTAAAATTTTTGAAATACTGAAACATGGTTCTAAATTTGTTGCTTCACCTTCATGTAGCCTTCATTTAAGTTAAAGCCATATGAAGTTTGTTCTCTCTCAAACAGAGACATTTAATTAAACGTCATTAATTTCCCTGGATTACGTAACGGTTACTCTAAATTCATTTCTTCATATTTTGTCAGGTAGCACCAAATTAATAATAGTACTAAATATTGAATTGATTAGTTGTACAACCCATACGTATATAAATCTTGTGAAAACATAGACCTACAGTGTATTCAAAATAGAGACTTGTAGTGTAACATTCATTCTGTGTGGATTATTTGGTTGTGTATTGTCCATACACCGGTCCAGAAGATAACAATACATTCTGTCGACACAAATGTTTTAAAATTCTGTCTAGATAGTGGAATCTCACTAAGCATTTCGCATTTAATAATTCATCGTTAGTACTAAACCAAGCGACCATGGCTGGTTATATCGTCACCTTCGTTTGTTTTGATTGGTATTGGGTTGCATTACTTTATTGTTTCACCAGAAGACAATCTCTGTTAGCGGCCGAAACGTTGTTATTCAATTTGTATACACGATAGCTAAGTTCAGGATCTTATTACAAGTCTCCCGAAAACATACATCAATTTTCAACAAAATCTGTATTTCTTACTTTATGGATCACATTATGAAATAGGCCTACAACTGAAATCCTTTTTGTGTTAGAACTTTGCTCTAAAATTTTCGAGTGTTGAAACCCCCCTTTTTTTTTCTAAGTTTTGTAATTTTTTTTTTGAATTTTATTTAATTTTATTTTTATTAAGTTTTTTTTGTAAAAGGGGAGAGACATCATATTTAGAACTAGGTAAAAAAAAACCTAGAGGAAGCAAAAGTGTGCAAGGCCCAAATACAATTACAGACATGTCCCCCCAGGTGAATGACAGGACTTGCAAATGAAAAACTCTTTTAACCAACAAGCGTGTGCTTTATTCAACCTGTAAGATTTTACATACATGACAAGTTCGTGATTGTGTGAGCACACCATTAAAGGCAGAATTATATATATATATGTATATATATGTATATCCATTAATTCATAATGTCACAAAGTAAGTGAGTTGATATTAAACTAATTGCAAAAATTTCTGCCTGATTATGTATGAGTCAAAGTTAGTAATAATCTCATTCATAAAGCAATACTAATCCATCAGTGTTGTATAATATCAAATAGGCTAGCCTGTTGTCTCAGTAAGCACATTTATGGTTATTCTCTTTTTTAAATCCGTTACATATTCCCCCCAAAAAATATATATAGTAAAATTACACACACAAACACATATACGACATGAATAACAAAACATCCCTCATTTCAACACTAACCTCCACATAAACCCATTCCAACTACAGTAAATGAAGGAACCCTAATGTGTATAGATAGGTACAAATATAAATGACAACGTAAATGGAATATCTCAGCTCCTAAGCATAGATTTGCCAGCATATTCACAACCATAGTTCACACCAGAGAATGTAAGTGACCGCCCCGAAACTCAACCAGCCAAACGACCCCTTACCTTAATCATTAAGCGTTAAGTATGTGTGTGAAAGAAAATCGTTTCTCATCTACAGCATCAGACAACCCCCGCTACGTTATTAAAACTCAGCCATGACCAGATGACATGATAGCACGAGATAATTAACTCCCTAATGGTCTTCATTAGATGAAAGTTAGATCTTACAGCAAACTGCGGATGTGTGTGTATGTGTGTAACTTCTCACACATTATACAGTTATAAGATACTTCATTAGGTGTACTGTGGTAATGTTCACACATGCAATAACATAATTGAACACGAGAGTTTGTGCTAGAGTATAATGTTCAGAACTTCACGAGTGAGCTTCTGGCGGCTTCTGTGCATTCACATGTTGTAGAGAGAGAGAGAAATAGATAATCAGAATTTTCCCACCTGGATTGTCCGGTGTACTTAGTTCGTATAGGCGCGGATCAGTAATGTCACAGTCGTGTCACAAGTCCCTGGTGCAGCTTAGCATTGGAAAAGTCCTCGACTGACGGCATTGTGGCTATAAGATCGTCTCTGCCATTAGGGTGGACAGATGTTCGTCCACCCCTGACACCCATCTCGCCCTTGGTCGAGCACCTGGACATACAATAGGTTGTAGAGGGTGTCATAAAGAAAATCACGCCACTTAGGCCGTCCACATTAAATACCAACACTTACTTTAAGCAGCAACAGCGCACACACACATCGCCACTAATTCAGATTAAACAGTATTAAGCTCGTCTAGCAATTACTTTCTTAATGTTTCATTGAAATATTCAAATTGATTAGCTGTGTCTTTCGTAGTTATTAATTACATCAAAACAGCTGAGTGCAAGATACATTAGCATATTCTCTATTGAAATCAACTTGACCCACGACTCTCACATTCATAATTTAATTAAATTTAATTTAATTTGATTTTGTAATAGCATTAATGCCCAGATTAAAAACTGCTCTATACGCACACACACACACAAGCATAACTCATAATGAAAGCTGAAACACAAAATATATTTGGGGTTAGAATATTTTCAGAACCCGCAGACTTGCACGTACCTGGAACAACACTTTATCTAGCCTATCATAGTGATAGGTTCGGAAGTCCTGGATAGAAGTTTGCCGCCAGCCGAGACCAGATGAACAGGTTGGAGGATCAAGCAGAAATGAGGCCGATACAACGTTTCGGTCCAGCCAAGTAACCTCCGAATGCAGGAATGTACAGACACAGCTGGCTGGCAGCGCCAGCTGTATTGCGTAGCTGCACAACCGTTTGTGTGTATAACCGACCGGCAACAAACTATCGTAACAGTGTGGCAGTGCGTGACGTCAGCGGCGCTCGTTTATAAAATACTAATAATACGTTGCCGAAGCCAGTTCGCCACACCCTCACCCCAAAAGGGCAACATGGTTGACCCAAAACAATCAAGTCCTCAAGCACGACGGCTGCGGGAAACCTGGAAAACCTCGGATTCTAAATCGCTCTTGGTGAGTTCAGTAACACAGGAAAACGAAAAGGCAGAAGGAAGAGGTGTGAGTTAGTGAGTGTGTGTCTGAAAGAGAAGATGTAAGTGTGAGTCCTGCATGCTCGCCGGGCCCTGGTCCGCATGCAGATATAAGAGACAGAAAAGAACAGGAGAAAGAGAAGAATCGCAGGATCCCGCTTTGAGTACTGACCACCAAGGCCTCCCAATTCCACTAACTGAGATCCAGGAACCCCAAATAGTATTCCCCCCTTTTTTTATGGGCCTAACTGTCATCCCTAACTCATGCCCTATGGCAAAACTTTAGCTTCGAAATATGAGTGGTTACTCTTTCAACATCCCCTCCGGGATCACCCAATTTCACTATGACGGGCGACACAAACCGAAGAATGCGGTATGGTCCCGACCAACGATAACATAGTTTAGCGGCCTTCCTATTTATGGGTGAGCTGATCGGATGGCTCTGACAGTAGACCAAGTCGCCAATCTTAAATGGGTTCGGAATTCGCCCCTGATTGTAGCGACTACGGACGCGTTCGTGCGCACGAAGCAAATTCCTCCGGACCTCCCGCCATCTGTCCACAGTCGTGACCTCAGGATCGTTCGGCAGAAGATCATCAATGTGCCACAAATTGTCCAACGGCAAACTCGGCGAGAACCCAAACATGACTTCAAAGGGTACGGCCTTGTGACTCTCGTGTAGGGCCGTGTTAAATGCCAATTGCAACCACTTTAAATTTTGGTCCCAACAATCCTGTTGTTCAGCATGATAGGCGATAAGCGCTGAACGGAGATTCCGGTTAAATCTCTCCGCGTGGGACGGTTGAGGGTAGTACGGGGAAGTGGTCACATGTTTGATGCCGTTAGCGAAACACATTCGCCGGAAATCTTTTGAAATGAACTGTGGTCCATTGTCAGAGACAATGGTGGACGGAAAACCGAAATGCTGAAAGACATGGGTCTGTAGCATAAGGATAGTTGAGCGAGTGTTTGCCTGTCGTAAGGGCAGTAGCCAGACAAACTTGGAAAAAGCATCCACGCAAACAAGTAGGTAAGCATTACCTGACTTGCTACGAGGGAAAGGTCCCACGTAGTCTATGAATAACTTCTCCATGGGTTTGCTCGCCACATCAGATGACAATAGACCCAATTTAGTGTTTTGAGCAGGCTTACTCAAGCCACAGAGATGACATGCTTTCACACGAGCCGCGATGTCCCTGTCTATGCCCTTCCAGATGAAATGCCTCCTAATATTGGAAATGGTCTTCGAAATTCCCTTATGGCCACCTATTGGGGAATCATGATAGTAGCTGAAGACCATTGGCACGAGCTTGCTAGGCAGCACAACCTTCGGGGCACGTCCTTTTCGTTCTCGGCAGCACAGGACGCCCTTGGACAGAAAATATGGTACCTGCACGTTACCCTCTTTTAGGTGTTGGATGATAGGACCCAACTCTTCATCATTTAACTGATGGGGTAACACATCAGTAAAAGCCAACGGAAAATCCAGCAGAACGGAACAGGGTTGCTCAGAATTGGCCTCGCTGGGTTGGGAGAACATACGTGACAAGGCGTCTGCAACAACATTTTGTGTTCCCCTGATGTGTTGCACTTTGAATTTAAAGGATGAGATCTTGACCACCCAACGCCCTATTTTACCCAGCTGCCGGGGATGAGCGAGAAGCCAGGAGAGAGCCTGATTATCGGTCTCCAACAGGAACTCAGCGTGTTCCAAGAAACGCCTGAACTTATCTAGAGCGTACACAACAGCAAGACACTCTAGTTCATACACTGAAGACTTCCTCTCTTGTTGGGTCAAGGTCCGGGATATAAATGCCACCGGCTGCCTAGCACCATCGACTTCCTGGGACAGAACCGCCCCGAGCGCAACAGAACTCGCGTCCGTTTGCAAAATGAATTTTTTTGAAAAATCAGGCATCCTCAACACAGGGGGAGAGACGATCGCCTCCTTGAGGGTATCAAAGGCCCGCTGTTGCCTCTCTCCCCATACAAATTTGGTACCCTTTCTCCTGAGTTCGTTTAAAGGTACAGCAATCTCCGCGGCATTAGGGATAAATCTACGGTAAAAATTGACCATGCCAACAAATCTGGCAACACCTTTCGCATCCCTAGGGGGAGGAAAATCCCGGATGCCTTGTGTCCTCTCCGGGTCGACCGTCACACCCCCATATGAGACGAGATGCCCTAAAAACGAAATACTCCTTTGTGCAAACTTTACCTTGTCTGGATTGATAGTGAGGCCAGCACTCCTCAATCGGCACATCACCTCTCTCAGGTGACCCAGATGCTCCTCGAACGTTTTACTGTAGACCAAGAGGTCATCAAGATAATTAAAGATGAATTTAAATTTTACGTCATGGAATACAGTGTCAAGTAGTCGCGTGAGGGTTTGAGCCCCCACTGCCAGACCCATGGGTACCCTAGTATATTGATAAAGATTCCATGGCACACAGAATGCCGTATAAGGGCGGCTTTCCTTAGACAGAGGAATCTGATGATAAGCGGCATTGAGGTCAAAGATGGTGAAGTACCTGGCCCCACTAAACCAATCGAACGCGGAATGTAAATCGGGAAGAGGAACTGAATCCACCTCAATATTAGCATTGAGTTTGCGATAGTCAATGACCATACGCTGTTTACCTCCAGGCTTGGGCACCAGAAATGCTGGACTTGCATAACTAGAGTTGGAAGGTTCAATGACCCCTTGTTTAAGCAACTCTTGAACCTTCTCTCTTAGGACATCCATCTTTGGAGGGGCGAATTTGTATGGGTGTGAGCGGACTACGGCGGAGTCCGTTAAACGGATCTTATATTCCAAAAGATGTGAGAGCCCCAGGTTGGGAGTTAATACAGTTGGGAACTGCTCACACAAATGATCTAAAGCATGCCACTGGGACGGGGTGAGATGGTCTCTTTCTGAATCGGGACACACAACCTCTTGGACACCTCCCTTAGCTCCCTGGTACCCAAGGAAAGGAATGACAACCTCCCGATTGAATTTAAAATAACAGTGGTGCGCTTGAAGATCTAAAACGAGACCACTCTTGGAGATGAAATCGGCACCCACAATGCAGTCGACTCCCAGAGCCGGAGAAACCAAAAATCGCCACACCCATGAAAAACACTCGATTTTAATACTCAGGGAAACCACCCGGGAGATGGGCAGAATTTCCCGCGATGCAGTCCAGCATACCACGGAAGACCGATCCGACCCTAATAGTAAGCCCTGTTGTTCAAGGTCCTCACATACTCTAGATGAAATTATGGATCGGGCTGATCCAGAGTCAACCAAGGCTCTGAGCTGACCCTTTTTCAACTCGACCAACAGGAAGGGGCATACTGAACTGTAGTTGGGGACAGTTCGCAGGACCTTGGAGCCGGATGACCCGGGATTAGCTATCCGCCTGGGGTTAAGTGAAACCGGAAGAGAACGGCCTAACGGGGAAGACCACCCCCGACTTATCTTCCCCGAGAATTTACGTTTTTTGAAAGGTTACCTTTTCGGGAAGTCCCTTGACGCTGTCTAGCATCGTTACAATAGCGCGCGACGTGACCGGATCTATGACACCTAGAACAGAATAATTCTCGTACTTCACAGCTCTGAACCGGCGCAGGCCTAGGACCCCAAGACCCGGGCTGCCCGACTCGTCGCTCGAAATTAGGGCGTTCTGAACGCCTCCTAGCCTCGCGGGCTCTAATATCGTCATTACCCTGTATAGTGGTCGACTCGGCGCACAGCCGGTCTAAATCAATAAAACTTTGGGGACGGGCAGCGAATGTCAAACGTGACCGTTCCTCCGGCGTCACGCCCTGCAAAATAGTATGAATGACATCAGACTCTGACAACCCCAGCCTCAGGATCCGGGACGCGTCTTTAACACTGGAAATGAAATGAGCAAGGGACTCTCCGCTTGCTTGAACTCTATAGAAATGTTTGTGTCGTAACCGGTCGTGTAACCTTCCCGGTACGAAAGCGTCCAGGACTTCCCGATGGAAATGGTCTATGCCACCACCATCCCTAAGGGTACTTGTCACGCGCTCAGCCATAGATCCCCGACAGTACGGGTAAATGAGCTCAAGCAAAGTCCGCTCCGACAGCCCAGGGAAATCGGCCAACTGAAAAAATACGCGCAAGAATCTCAAAAGCGCCTCAGGATCCAGACCATCGACAACTGGGAGACGCTGAATGACATCCGACAGTGGGTTAGGAAGCTTGTGATAGCTTGCGGTGGCCATATCGGAAAAGGCAGGAACATGCACAGGGGGTTCCACCCTGGCTGCCGTCTCAACAGAAGAAGAAGAAGAACCGGAATTCGGATCTACGTGGCGACGCTGGCCGAGAGAAAACTCCCGCAATGCCATCGCCACTTGCTCCCTAAGAGTGACAACATTTTTCTCTAATTCCGAGGTGGTAGCCTGTGATTCAGCATTCTGTAACCGGCATAGAACGTGTTGTAAACGTTGGCGCACCCTCTGTCTAGCCGTAGAGGTGGGTGCCGCCGACTGCAGGCCTTCGGCCAAATCGAGCAGTTCTACAAATTTTTCCGAGCACAGCTCCACCTCGGCGGTGACATCCGTAAGTAATACTCTCCCACTCGGTGCCTCACCGGAGGCAAGAGCCTCACGGAGTTGCTTCCTTAATGAAACAACAGTCTCCTGCGGCTTCCGTCCCCGGAACCGGACCTCCCACTCGAGCTCATCTTTTACAAACAAATCCACATTTACCGAAATGGACATGACCGCGCAATCCACACACACACCACGTAAAAGCAAGAATTAAAGAGAACGACAGGAAGAACTTGATCATACAAGTGGCTCCAGAATGCTCTAGCGATACGACGAGATGGGTGTCATAAAAGCAGAGAAACAGCCATGCAAAATGCCCAGAAGAGAACACAACACAAAACAACCAAACTAACTCACTAAATACAACACACAAAGTACACATAAAATTCGATATAATCGAAAATATAAACTATCACATCCATGCCCTTGGTCGGACCATAACCGCATTCAAAATACGATACCGCAACGCAACGCCCTCAATAAACAATTACCATATAACTGGGATGCTACCAAACACGTTGTCTAATCCAAGAGACAAGTCATAATCAAACTCAACAAGTACCGACGGCCCTCATCATGTCCAGACTCCGTATGAGCTCCAGGGTATGTGCAAGTGCAACCAATCAGCACACATTCATTAAAAAAAAATTAATCACATCCTTATAACCCCTTTTCAAAATTCATCTCACACTCAACATCACAAAATAATCACTTAAACACTAACACATATTAAATTATTTTAAACTTCATTAACCTCTTATTCATTTTATAAAATGTGCTCTTTTTTTCTGGTTGTTCATTCTGTTAATTTATTACACTACCATTAAGTTTTCTTACAACACTTGGATTCTAATCAAAAATAATTTGAAATAATTTGCAAGTCCTAACACCAGCTGACACGTCTGTAGCCACACTAAGTTTCATTTAAGAAAATAAATATAAGTCCCCAGATTCTAAAATTTCTCAAGTTCAACAGAGAAAAATAAGGCAGAAATAATACCTACTATCCACCCAGAATCATGACAACCACGCTCTGAACTACCATTTGAAACCCCCCCTTTTTTTTTTCTAAGTTTTGTAATTTTTTTTTTGAATTTTATTTAATTTTATTTTTATTAAGTTTTTTTTTGTAAAAGGGGAGAGACATCATATTTAGAACTAGGTAAAAAAAACCTAGAGGAAGCAAAAGTGTGCAAGGCCCAAATACAATTACAGACATGTCCCCCCAGGTGAATGACAGGACTTGCAAATGAAAAACTCTTTTAACCAACAAGCGTGTGCTTTATTCAACCTGTAAGATTTTACATACATGACAAGTTCGTGATTGTGTGAGCACACCATTAAAGGCAGAATTATATATATATATATGTATATATATGTATATCCATTAATTCATAATGTCACAAAGTAAGTGAGTTGATATTAAACTAATTGCAAAAATTTCTGCCTGATTATGTATGAGTCAAAGTTAGTAATAATCTCATTCATAAAGCAATACTAATCCATCAGTGTTGTATAATATCAAATAGGCTAGCCTGTTGTCTCAGTAAGCACATTTATGGTTATTCTCTTTTTTAAATCCGTTACATATTCCCCCCAAAAAATATATATAGTAAAATTACACACACAAACACATATACGACATGAATAACAAAACATCCCTCATTTCAACACTAACCTCCACATAAACCCATTCCAACTACAGTAAATGAAGGAACCCTAATGTGTATAAATAGGTACAAATATAAATGACAACGTAAATGGAATATCTCAGCTCCTAAGCATAGATTTGCCAGCATATTCACAACCATAGTTCACACCAGAGAATGTAAGTGACCGCCCCGAAACTCAACCAGCCAAACGACCCCTTACCTTAATCATTAAGCGTTAAGTATGTGTGTGAAAGAAAATCGTTTCTCATCTACAGCATCAGACAACCCCCGCTACGTTATTAAAACTCAGCCATGACCAGATGACATGATAGCACGAGATAATTAACTACCTAATGGTCTTCATTAGATGAAAGTTAGATCTTACAGCAAACTGCGGATGTGTGTGTATGTGTGTAACTTCTTACACATTATACAGTTATAAGATACTTCATTAGGTGTACTGTGGTAATGTTCACACATGCAATAACATAATTGAACACGAGAGTTTGTGCTAGAGTATAATGTTCAGAACTTCACGAGTGAGCTTCTGGCGGCTTCTGTGCATTCACATGTTGTAGAGAGAGAGAGAAACAGATAATCAGAATTTTCCCACCTGGATTGTCCGGTGTACTTAGTTCGTATAGGCGCGGATCAGTAATGTCACAGTCGTGTCACAAGTCCCTGGTGCAGCTTAGCATTGGAAAAGTCCTCGACTGACGGCATTGTGGCTATAAGATCGTCTCTGCCATTAGGGTGGACAGATGTTCGTCCACCCCTGACACCCATCTCGCCCTTGGTCGAGCTCCTGGACATACAATAGGTTGTAGAGGGTGTCATAAAGAAAATCACGCCACTTAGGCCGTCCACATTAAATACCAACACTTACTTTAAGCAGCAACAGCGCACACACACATCGCCACTAATTCAGATTAAACAGTATTAAGCTCGTCTAGCAATTACTTTCTTAATGTTTCATTGAAATATTCAAATTGATTAGCTGTGTCTTTCGTAGTTATTAATTACATCAAAACAGCTGAGTGCAAGATACATTAGCATATTCTCTATTGAAATCAACTTGACCCACGACTCTCACATTCATAATTTAATTAAATTTAATTTAATTTGATTTTGTAATAGCATTAATGCCCAGATTAAAAACTGCTCTATACGCACACACACACACAAGCATAACTCATAATGAAAGCTGAAACACAAAATATATTTGGGGTTAGAATATTTTCAGAACCCGCAGACTTGCACGTACCTGGAACAACACTTTATCTAGCCTATCATAGTGATAGGTTCGGAAGTCCTGGATAGAAGTTTGCCGCCAGCCGAGACCAGATGAACAGGTTGGAGGATCAAGCAGAAATGAGGCCGATACAACGTTTCGGTCCAGCCAAGTAACCTCCGAATGCAGGAATGTACAGACACAGCTGGCTGGCAGCGCCAGCTGTATTGCGTAGCTGCACAACCGTTTGTGTGTATAACCGACCGGCAACAAACTATCGTAACAGTGTGGCAGTGCGTGACGTCAGCGGCGCTCGTACTAATAATACGTTGCCGAAGCCAGTTCGGCACAGTGTCTTATATTCGAATCGGGTCTCAGAATCGAATAGTCCTATATATATTTTTTTTTTTAATTTATTGGAGATCTGTAATCTGTTCGACTGAGCGAACATTTAACAAATTGGCTGACAACACACACAGGATAATGAAGACCTGACCATTGACAGCTCTTCTTGTTTTTGATAATAGATTAAAGAGGTACAAAAAATAAAAACTAAATGATAAAACATGTAAACAAATGAACAAAAGTCACTTCCTGCTGGCATGATACAATAAGTTCAAGTGTTAAACACTGGCCCCATAAGGCACATATACAAGTTGACATTAACACTTAATAATGACACGAATACAAAACATACAGAACGAAACAGAACAGATATCACAGACATTACAATACAGATAATTACAGAGAATACATTATTAGTCAAACTTGAATGGTAAGTCTAATAGTTTGTGCCTTTTCAGTCTATAAATATCTTCACTGTTGTCTAACAAGTTAATTGCCAGGTGGTTAGGATGCTGTTCTAGTTTGGAGATGTGAGTCCTGCAGAGGCGCTTGATTTCTTCTCTCACGGTTGGAACTTTGAGGTCGCGGTGTATAGAGTTGTTGGAGACAAACCATGGAGCGTCGACTATTGATCTTAGTGTTTTGGGCTGAAAGCGCTGGATAATCTCAATATTACTTGTACTTGCAGTACCCCAAAGTTGAATACCATAAGTCCATACCGGTTTAAGAACTGCTTTATAGATCAAGAGTTTGTTGACGAGACTTAACCGTGATTTTCTGCCTATAAGCCAATAGATGTTTCTGACCTTGTGATTAAGTTCAATCTTCTTAGATGTTAGGCCTATATGTTTTTTCCATGTTAGTCTCCTGTCCAGATGCATCCCAAGGTACTTAGCACTTTCAGCATGCGGTACTGGTTGACCGTTAATTGTTACTGGAGGGTAGTTTGCCTTACGTGTGGTGAAGATAACGTGGACTGACTTGGATGAATTCATTTTTATGCGCCAATTATCAAGCCATAACTGAACGCTGTTTAATGATTTTTGTAGTATAAGAGATGCTATTGAGGGGTCGGAATGTGTCGCTAGGATTGCTGTGTCATCGGCGTAGGTATCAACAGTGGTTTCACTTGCTGACGGTAAGTCCGAGGTGAACAGGAGGTAGAGCAGAGGACCCAGGACACTACCCTGCGGAACACCTGACCCCACTGGTAATAGAGGAGAAGTAGCATCCGAGTACTTGACTTGAAACACTCTGCCCACTAAGTAGGAATGTAGAATACGGTAACAATTATGTGGCAGATTTTTATTTATTTTATATAAGAGTCCAAGATGCCAGACTTTGTCAATCGCCTGGGAAACGTCGAGAAATACACCTGAGCAGAACATCTTCGATTCCAGCGATTTATTGATAACATTTGTTAGTCTGTGTATTTGATCTACCGTAGAGTGCTTTTCTCGAAAACCAAATTGGTGATCCGGAATTAGGTTGTTTTCTACAATTGTTGGCATAAGTCCTTTTACAAACAGCTTCTCAAAGATCTTACCAAGTATCGGTAGAAGGCTTATGGGTCGATAAGAAGAGGGCGCTTGAGGGTTTTTACCAGGTTTTAAGACCATGATAACTTGAGCCGATTTCCAGAGAAGAGGAAAGTATTCAAGTCTGAGTATGCCATTGAAAATGTATGTTATTATATTATATATATATATATATATATATATATATATATATGTTTTATAGTACAACGCTCTTGTGAGGCAGCTCCTTTAGAACTTTCCCCGATAACAAATCAATGCCGGGAGCCTTTTTACTTTTAAAATTATACAGGATTATTTCCTTGATTTCCTTAACTTTAAAAGACTTAATAGGTAGAATCAGTTGGAGCGGGGAGTGTAAATATCTTTGTACCTCTTCATCGAAAGAGACGTTCTTGCTGGCTTCAGGTTGAAAAACGTTGACCAAATGTTCGGCAAAAGTCTGGGATCTCTCTGTATTGTTTCTCGCCCAGTTAACATCTGGTTTATGTATTGGTGGTATTTGTAATAGTGGCCTTTTTAATCGTTTTGTTGCCTTCCACAGAGATTAATCAGTACTTTCATTTGGTAACAGATTTTATAGATAATCCTGAATCCCTTCATTCTTTAAATTTTCTAACAATCGTTTTAGTTTCCTGGCCGCGGAATTCCACATTCTTTTATCATCCGGATGATGAGTATGCTGCCAAATTCGTCGCAATCTATGCTTCTTAGCTAATTTCTTCCGGACAACCAGAGGAAGGTTTAAGTGCTTATTCTTCGCTGTATTGCAAGGTGTAGCTTCCCAGGCTGATTTTTGAAAAGTACTGGTGAGATAATTTACAGCGGCATCCAATTCAGCAGGCGTGTGGAGTAGACGTTCTAGCGAGATATTATCATTTACAAGCTCTCTAAAGTAATCCCAGTCAGTATGACGATTTGTGAGTGTTGGTAGACTTTCAGACTCAATTATAGTATTGCTAATAGTGGCAATAATTGGAGTGTGGTCAGAGGACAAATCAAGGCAAGATTCAAGTTTGTAGTATTTATGAGACAAGCCTCGTATTAAAAAGAAATCAATTAGGTCAGGTATTTTATTTGTGTCAGATGGCCAATAGGTTGGTTGACCAGTGGACAGAAAGGACAGGGATTCTTGTCTAATGACGTTATATAAAATTCTACCTCTTGGATTAGCTAATCTCGAACCACATTGCGGGTGTTTTGCATTAAAGTCACCTCCCACCAAAAAACGTGCACCAAGAGTTCCAAGAAAAGAGCTGAAGTCAGTTTCATTGATTCTGTGCTTTGGGGAACAGTAGACTAGGGCCTCTTTGATCTTCAATTAAAACGTTTTTCGCCTGTAGGTGAGCAGTTTTGACGTTAGAGAAGAGATAATGTTTTATATTGTTTCGGATTAACAGAGCGGTTCCGCCACGAGCTGTACCGTCTGGATGTTGGGTATCATAAACAGTAAATCCTGGAATCCTAATATGGCTTCTGTCTGTGAAGTGTGTCTCAGATATAAGCATTACGTCTAACCTGTTTTCAATAAGAAAAGCTTTGAGTTCTAGTGTGTGTTGAGAGAGTCCATTGGCGTTCCATAATCCAATCCTGTAATTGTTATTCATTATTAATTAGAAAGTTTATTGACAAGTGTTGTAAGAAGATTAAGCATGACGCTATTTTGTTGCATGAGTCTCAAATTTTGTCAGGAAGTGTGAAAGTGTGATGTCCTCATTTGCTGTCTGTTTGGTATTGCTGTCATCAGGGGGCGAGGATTCTGAGAGAGTGAGTTCTGCAATTTGAGCGTAAGTAGGAAAAGAGACTTTACGGGTATTCATGTTCTGTTCCGTGTTCATAGTCCTAAAAATTGAAGGGGTTCTCCTAGGTGTGGTGTTAGGTATGGGGCTTTTTCTGGCCTGCAGGTTTTGATAAACATCACAGCCCTTATAATTAGCTGTATGAGGACCATTGCATAATGCACATGTGGCTGGTGTATCCTTAGATTTGGAACAAGTTGCGGAGTTGTGTTTACCTCCAATAGTCCTATATGGAGGCAGAAAATAAAACGATAATAAGCAGTATAATAATTGTGCAATAGTCACCAGTATTTATTAAAGTGAAATGTATTAGGCTACAGCACAAACATAATAGCACACCTGTGTTCAGCCCAATAATATTACACTAAAATCAGAACAAGCGAATAAAAAAATTTTCCCCCAATGTAGGGGGTGGCTTGTGATCGAGAATCTAATTTTCCACTAAACACTGTATTTCAGTTGTTCTTGAAATGTTTATTTAAGTAATAATGATTGAAACTTGTAAATACAGCGTGGACCATATGTCGCGTCGCTTGACACTAAACGTCAGTTGAGTAGTGACTGTGAATTAAGAAATGATGAAAAGTATCGCTCATTAACATAATTTGTGTCGCACCTTCAGTATCCGTATACGGGCGATACAGAAATAATACACGTATCACGGGTGTTTTTGTGTGAATGTGTGTGTGCGTGCGTGAGTTACGTAAAGAATAATCACGACTGTTACACGTTTATTGTTTATTGTTATTGCAATAAGTAATGTTACGATATCCATAAATATTAACGACTATTATGGCTACTTATTAATTATTTCTGTACTTACTCGTAATAAAGGACCTGACAAAGACAATGCATTTCGAATCTCGGAAAAAAGTGTTGAATATCGACAGAAATATTTTTAAATTGTGTATAGCTACACAAATCAAGCATCACAAAACTTACATCACTATAAGTTATAAAAAATACGTTTTTGTCAAGCGATTTATAACCCACTGTACATGACCCAATACGATACATGACCCACTGTATTTATAACAAAATAGGCCTAAAGTGAACTAGGGCCAGATTTATGAGAATGATTAAGATGGCTGTAGTACAACATATTTGTAGAAATAAAGTTTATCAATTTGTGAAAAATCAGCTTATTCACAAAATCTCCCACAGTAAGCTGTGATGGCGATTCTAAGTAGTAGGGCTACTTAATTTTTTCGATTATAACTAATTCATATTTGTCGTCAGAAAATTCAACAAAACGACCAGCACGTAATAATAATTAGAGAAAGTTATTTAAAGGTATTTCGAATGTCAGCTAATGTACACGCATGTTCTGTCAGATGACGCGAAGGTCAGCCTACGCTCTGAAAAACTGATGATCTTACTTTGACACAGTATGGCAGGGATGGAAACATGAAACTGGTACAATTAATTTTGTTTCAAGTAATTTTTTGATTGTATAATTAAAACAATATGACTACTGAAAACTGTAATTTTGCCTGGAACCCACATTTTGAAGGAAATAGGTTACTGGAGATGCAGTAACCTACTAACGTACGGTGAATGTTAGAAGGGATATCCTGTAAGTCTTTCCACCGGTTCCGGCTGACTACACTGACTTTCAGACAACTGGATTTATAAAGTACATTGCTTATAACACTAACTGATAACTATAATAAAGATGACAATAATAAAGGCAATTAATAATATCAAATTTGTACCAGTTTGTTGACACCACATAATAAAGCCGGCTACGCATTATTAACCATCGCCGCTGGACATCATGACGTACAGCAAGTCAAAAACGACAGTGCGTAGCTTTGACATCCATTCGCACGTCGTGTATTTTTTGAAGGATGTGCATGACGAAAAATAAGTCCAGCAAGAGGCAAGACCATCAGCTCAAGCCCCACGACGTACGGATGGATCGTGTGTAGTGTTGACGGATGTCAAGGAATCGTGCATCGTGCATGTTTGATCATACGTACGCTTGCTGTCTATCAAATCGTCATTTTCGAGCAAGTACAGTAGGCCTGCATGTTTTTAGAGCACATTCGTTTAATAAATGTTCACTGCTTAATTTTACGTTACATTCATTCTTTAATTTATATTTAATAAGTAACGATTCAGATACAATTTCAGTTTAATATTTAATTTAGTTTATTCTTCGTTTACATAATACATTCAAATATCGTAAGCAGTTATTATTTTAAATACTTTTATTATTAATTTGTTTTAATTACAATTTATAGTAGACCATTTAAGTAACATCAAAATTTATCGAAAAATATAAATTAAATAGATGTCTGTGGGACGTATCCTCGGCAGATTACATGAATAGAACGTCTGGCAGCCTGGACGAGTTGCACGACAGTGTGGTGCGCACATCATCACCGACGTCGGGCATGCTGGACAGCGGCGATGGATAGTGCGTAGCCGGCTTAAAGTATAACAACAGTTAATATCATGTATAACCATCAATACATACTGATGAAAACTTTAATAGAAGTTCATATAGCCTTCTTCAATGCGACTGTTTTTCAATACACAAGTGGATTTTATTAATATTCCTATATAGATTTATAAAAAATTACTACTCTCGCCATTTTAGAATAGTTTTATTTACAATGTCGAATGACTTTTTAAAAATAATTTTAATATTAATCGTTTATGTTACCTAATCTTTTATAGTGGTGTCTCATGTGTCTTCAGCTTTAACACGTTATCAGTCTGTAATATTTAATTAGTAATGGCGATGTGGGTTTTCCAGATCATGTCTTCTATCGCCCGCTTTCCAGTGTCTCGTTGACACACTTCACAGTATGTGGAAATCTTGTGTTTAACGTATTTACAACAAGAGCTATGTGCTTCATACGTATAAAGTACTGATATATTCCGTTCCAGGAAATACTCGTTCTCACAGCACGTCTTTATTTTCTACTAGGCCGTTCACCTCTAACCCCTCAAAATTGTCAGAATTTTTTAAAACACTCTTCTTATTTTTGTAAACTTGATAAGTACACTAATTTGTGTGTGATTGTGTGTGGGCGGTATACTGTCTGGAATTTAGCATTAAATGTCACAATATTTTCTTTTCTGTTATGAGCTACACTATTAGTGTATGTGTGTGTGTGTGTGTGTGGGAGAGAGAGAGAGAGAGAGAGAGAGAGAGACATCGTATATGAAACAGAATACCACAACTCTTGGACAAGTGATTTATCTTTCCTATTTGTATTAACATATACGTGTGTTGGTCAGTAAAACTAAAAGGAGTTTTTAATGAAATATAGGCTACGCAATATTGTGAAGTTAATTAACGTGCCTTTAGACAGATATAGGCCTACCGGTAAGTGACAAAAGTTAGTACCTGATAAACAGTATCAGATTTTGTAAGTTTAACTTTTCACACTCTGTTATCACTTATTTAATATGATTTTTGAGACCAAAAATCCATGGTGCCCTGTTATTATTATTATAAACTAAATGATTGCGGAAATGCAGATTAAAGCACAACGTTTCGACCTTTAACCAAATCAGAGGTCGTCTTAAGGTGAAACAGTAAATTAATACAACACAATATCAACAACAATACACAGATATCGTCACCATCTGATTGATTTTCAGTTAAATTAATTTCTTGCTTCACCCGGAGGCAATCTCTGTTAGGAGCTAATTTCAGGAATCTTATCGCAAGTCTCCCGAAAACATACATCAATTCCCAACAAAATTTGGATTTTTACTTTATGGATCACATTATAAAATAACTTCAGCAACGTAGATGCACAAAAAGCTTGCCTAAATATTTTTTTCTTATCCGTCATGATATAGACGTTCGATTGTCGTTTTAACACATTTTGCAGTTAGGCTCCATATATAACATCATATGGGCAATGCAGTCCTGGCTTTTCTGTAATCTTTTGTAATCTCTTACAATATAACTTATCTGTTTCTCAATATTTCCACATAACTAGACCATCCCTCGGTTGTAGTAGTCACTTCAGGTCTATCGCCACAAATCTAGTAACCATCGTAGACAGCAGTAATTTTTTCGCTTTGGCAGAAGTCCTGCCCACCTCCATTTTGATTTTGGAATTCTGTAAATTGTATTGTTTATTTTAGTTTGCTTCTTGTTTCTTCTCTTTCCTCTTATTTCATATATAGTTTTTTCCATGTGTGAAGTTCACAGTTTCTTTCTGATTCCCATATTCATTGTCTGATTCCCAGATTGTATGTAATCTGTAAGTCACTGAACGGTATAGCCTACACGTTGATTAAAAATATTTCTTGTAAACACAAACTCAATTTTGCATTCATTACACGCTTTCCGAAGGCGTGTTCAATATGTTTGATTTACAGCTGTCACCTTTACCGTTGGTGTAGTCTGTTGCACATTATACTTATTATTATTTCCATATTTATTCTGCGGCCAATTTTTAGAGTTGTGTTTCAGCTCATGAATCTCCTCTATGTTGGCTGCGTTTCACTAAAGAAAATTAAACTGTGTGCGAATCTTAGATTTGAAAGATATGTTCCGTCTAATATGCGCGTATCTGAACGCATACAGCAACAGTGATGAGAACAGCTATGGTGTCCAGGTTACATCCCTACCTTACCTAACTTTCCGGTACTGTTTTATTTAAAACGATGAGGTAGGCCTACTTTGATTTGATATGTTGATCTTTATAGGCTATACAAAGTGTGTCATGAGTCGATTCACACTATAACCAACCATGGTCGCTTGGTTTAGTACTAACAATGAATTATTAAATGCAAAATGTTTAGTGAGATTCCACTATTTAGAGAATTTAGACAGAATTTTAAACATTTGTGTCGACAAAATGTATTGCTACCTTCTGGACCTGTACGCGTATGTGGACAGTACACACCCAAATAATACACGTAGGCCTATAATGAAGTTTAATATTTACAGAATATGATAACTATATCTTATTAATACAAAAATAATTACAGTATACACATACACATGTAATAGTTATGTTATAGGTTACAGGTTTTTTTACCTTATGTAACGTATAAGTTACACATACATTCACACAGAAACGCTCATTGTACATCTAAAAGTATTTCTGTATTGCCAGCGTACAAGCCTGGAAATTAAAATAATTTTTATATCTAGTGACAAAAAAAAGTTGTTTTAAAAATATGTTTATAGTTAATGACCGAACGTTACCAAATACTTTATCACTAGAAGTTATTAAAAAATGCATTTTTGTCAAGGGACATGTAGCTCACTGTATTCCACACACCTCTGCAAATATCCCTTTTGAATCAACCAGTTTTCTAAAGTCATCGCTATACCTGTAGACTTAATCCAAATCTGTTTCGTAATCAGAATTGGACAAAGAGATTTTCTTTGTTCATTACAGCTTTACTATTTGTACTATACTTTTCTCTCGATTCTGCTGGAGTCGGTGACTGCTGACCAGGAAGTACTTAGAATATTGCTGAATACGTCATATTGGCATGACAGCAGTTAAAGAGGTCTATAGATATAAACCACGCTTAATTCCGTTTTGCCTATTAGGATCATTAGGCCTGTATTTTTTTCCGTTGTTTTTGTCTACTTTCTTCCTTGCGCATTTATTAAAAAGCATCTTTCGCATTTCCCTACTTGCAGTAGAATGCCTGTTATTAGCTGTTTTTACCCCTTTTTCATATTTCCGTATATTCGACATCTTCCTGTAAAATGTAGAAATACCGTCATTCTTTATTATTTAATTTGAATACTGAAAATACATATTTATTTAGCTATATATCCGTCTTCATTTCTATATACAATCCTTGCGTCTATAGGCCTATATGTATACACATACGCGCGCGCGCGCGCGCGACAAAAACGTACTACACTACTTGCAGGAGAAACTATATTGAATAATATCATAATACTGTATTTTATATGACTGCAAGAAACTTTTGAGCTAAAGAATTCTGCTACAGTTCGTTTCTTGATATATATAAAGTATTTAAAACTTATATTTATATTACCTCAAGATGTTATTTTTCCTTATTAGGAACATGTTTCGAGAGCTCCCGTGCTCTCATCCTCAGCCTTTGCGATCTTGCGTCTGGTGAAGTATTTGTGTGTTGGCTGGATGCTATTAAGGTTTCTTGTAGGTTTCTGGTATTTTAAAGTTGTATTATTGTGTGTGATTGTGGTATATGTATTTGTATTTTGTGTATTTTCGAAGTTGAGTGCTTTGAATTGTCATGTTTTGTATTGATTTGTATTTGTTCAGGTATTAGTTTGTTTTGTGTTTTATGTTTGTATATTTCTAATTTTTCCCAAATGTTCATTATGGTGCCTTTGTGTGGTATATGTTTTATTAATGTCATATTGGTTATGTCTGGGAATTCATGTCCTGTGTTTATTGCATGTGTGGCTAAATTGGATTTATATATTTCTGGTTTTTTGTATGCGTTTAGGTGTTCAAAATAACGTTTTTTCAGCTGTTTTTTTGTTTGTCCTATGTAACATTTATTGCAATCTTGGCATTCAATTTTGTATAAATATACCGTTAGTTGTTGTATTATCTTTGTTGTGTGGGCTATTTAGTTTTTGTAAATTATTTTTATTAGTTTTGTATGCTATTTTTATATCTGTGTTTTTAAATAGTTTTGTTAGCTTTGTCATTTTATTATTTATGTATGTGAATGTAGCCCCTTTTTTGTTGTTATGATTTATGTGTGGTTCATTTTGATTAATTCTTAATTGTTCAGTTTTTATTTTATATTTTATATAAATATAATCAGTTGAGTTACAACTGAAAAACGTTATTTTGAACATCTAAGCGCATACAAAAAACAGAAATATGTAAATCTAATTTGGCCACACATGCAATAAACACTGGACATGAATTCCCAGACATAACCAACATGACACTAATAAAACACATACCACACAAAGGCACCATAATGAACGTTTAGGAAAATTTACAAATATACAAACACAAAACACAATAAACATTATTATGCAATTAAGCTGTCTTTTTGTAAAATTTATAGTATTACTTTTTTTCTAAAGCCCTTTGCACTTTTTTAGCTTTAGAGCTTTGGTTTACTTGATTCAGCGTTTTTCTTACTGTTCTGCGAAGTTCTGAATCTTTAATTTTGTGACATGTAATATTTTTCTACGTTACTACGTATCTTTCTGAGGTGATATAAGTTTTAATTGTTTTCTAGTGGAACTTCCTCTATTTCATTCATTTTGAACCCATTTGTGTGTACTTCATCCTACTGAGTAGCCTAATACTTGTTTTCAATTTCATTTCGTCATTCAGTTTCTCTAATTTTAATATGTATAAAACTATTAACATCTAGTAGACATTCGTACAGGCCTATTCTCTGAACATCTTTCGCCACGCCTCTTTAATATTTAACGATAACTTGACTCTATATGGATAAACAATTAAGTATGATAAATTTATTTATGACTGACACATTTTTTCAGTACATTTTTTCTAGTAATAATAAAATCAATTTTATTCTTTATAGGACCTTTTGTGTTTGTAATTTTCCATATCAATAAATGACAATATCATAAAACTCTTAAACCATTATCCACAGTAAAGCAATGCTAACCTTTACTCAGCCTAGTACACTGACTAGCTAATTAATAAAGGCGTTTATTATCAAAAAGTGCTGAGTATTGAAGTTATATTTATAAAAATTTTATTAATGAAAATTAACGTTCATTTTTCTCAAATTAATCGCTGCCTTCACTGTTAAATAAAAAGAATAATAAAATATTAACAAAAAATACGTACAAATAAATTTAACATAACTCTAAACCTTATTATGTTAATAATAACGTTAATAATGTTACTTTATGTCTGTACATCGGTATTTATAAAATAATTTGTAGACAAAATTGTAGAATTAAGACGTAAAAGTCGCTTAAGAAAATACCACGAGAGACATCTTGCGGCATCTAGTTGTAAACTTCGAAATTATAATATGCTCACAGCACAATATAATAATGATTTATAATGTTCCCCTATTTAGTGTCCCATTAATGACCTAAACATGAATAAACTACAATGGCATACTTTTTTATGTAAATTCAATGGTTTTTAGTAATTTACTTTTAATAAGTATTAAATGGGATACAAAACAAATTATTCCAAAGTCCTATAATATTCTCGTAACTGTATATGGTTCAGTTGTTTTAACTTCATCACTAAGTGAAATACAAACTATTTATTAGCAAAAACGACAGATATGTTTGTACAGCCTACCTAATGTGATAGATAGGTTATGCCATCGATATTAGATTCTGTATCGATATTATGCCAAAGTTTTCTGTATCGATATTAAATTCTTTTTATATATTTTGGGACTCGGCAACTAAGGCCTTTAGCCCAACGACGTCTACCAGGAGCTGTTCCTGGACGGGATGTTTTCATCCCACCCACATTTTAGTTGACTCAACGACAGTGGAGACTCTTACACATTAAGAGTCTTAAACGACATTTTGAAAGCCTATATAGGCCTAGTAACCTTGCTGGTTTTAGGAAGGACTGAGTTCTGTCCGTCGCTAACTGTTCATTTCCGAGGTTTTCTTTCAGGTTACCTTTTACTCTATGTCTCTGCCTTAGTTCTGCAACAGTAATACACTCTTAGATGATGTGTTTCACTGTAAGAGCTCCTCCACAAGTGCAGACGGGTCGTACTTGTCCTTGTGGGAGGTACGAAGACATCAAGTTCGCTTGCCCAGAACGCAGTCTGGTGATGTAAACTTGTTCACGACAACTGCGATCACCTGCTACTTGCCATTTATGGACTCTCTGCTTCACGGCAAAAAGTTTGCTCTGCCATCTGGCCACATCTGCTGCCACACATTAATAACAGTGCTTTAGGCAGCTAATCTCTGTTCATCAGGTCGTATGGCAATCGCATCGACTCGTGGGCTGTCCGCAGCATTTCCGGCTGCAGCGTCAGCTTCTTCGTTACCTTCAGTACCTACATGACCCGGACACCAAACAAAAGTAAAACATGAACCAAGGTCTTCTCACGCATAGCATAACGCCATTATCTGCTGTAATAACGGATCCACTATGCTCAGATTGTCCAAGGTAGTTAGCAAACTCAGTCAAACCGTACAGATAACAAATTTCCTGTCTCCACGGTGTTCACAGAAACAAAGGGCCTGCAACACCGCGTACAGTTCGGCTGTGTATATAGTTGCCACTTTGGCAGCGTCCAGAAGTGGGAGGCGCCCTCGATGACAAACGCACTCCCACTCCGTTCTCCGTCTTCGACCTATCATTGTACACAATGGTGTATTCCTCGACGTGTTCTTCAAGGATTAATCTAAACAGTAGGTTCAGTTCACTTGGATGGCACGATTTCTTGTTTCTACACTTCGCACGGAGCGTACGCTTGGACCATCGGCGCCTCGATGTTGTAGCTCAGGGCTACTTCGAGTGCGCGAATGCCGGCCGGTCTGGAGCGGTCGTACACTCTAGCAAGTCTGTTGTTCGCCAGCAACACGTGGTTTATGTGCCTCGGTAGTGCTATATTTTTGCCACGTATCTCAGCAACAGCAGTTGACACCGCAGATCTAAGGACGTCATTCCAGCTCCACAATTTAAGCTTTGTACAGGGCTAGTGCGGAACGCCCCTATGACATAGCGCACCCCTGCACTGCGAACAGGATCTAGCTTTTTCAAGCACGACCTCCTGGCTGTGTAATCCATTTTGAATAAAACCGCGCGGCGTACAGGCGCAATAAAATTTCTCTATCTGCTCCCCAGGTCGTATGGGAGATGCACCTGAACGAGGATTTGCACCTCGCAGCCAGTTCATCCACATGTGTATCCCATGTTAATTATCTGTCAAAAGTTAGGCCCAAAAATTTGATGACCTGTAATACCGTTTATGGTTAACGTAGGGTCCGGGTGCCTCATACATATGGTATGGTTCACGGAAGGTATGGACTACAGTAGGCGCAATTAATATATTTGTAGTTAAATCCGCAAGGGTAACTGAACGAAGAAACCACTACTCGCGGCGTATATGCCTAGGCCTATTGGTTACGCTGGACGTCAAAACCGCATTTAACTCAGGGAAGTGGAGTGATATGCTTGATGCTTTGAAGCAGATAATGCCTGCATCGGTAACTAAATGCCTGTTGCCGATGATTAGAAATTACATAAGTGATAGTACTGTACGATACTTCAGAAGGATGCCAAATTAAAGATGTCACAGCAGGGACAGCTCAGGGACTGATTTTAGGGCTAGACTGTGGAATGCTTCATATAATGGCATTCTTCAAATGAACATGCCTGAGAATACGTTCTTAGTGGGGTACGCTGACGATACTGCAGCGGTTATTATAGCACGAGATGTAGAGCTGACTCAGGTGAGACTAACGAAAGTAAGAGACAAGTCAGTTCCTGAATCACTGGTTAAAACTGGTAACCGCAAAAAAGAAATCGTGCTACTTATAAACAGGCATGTGCCTAACAGCTTGCTAGTACAGGTCAGGGAGGAAACTTTGCCGACTAAAGCTGCGGTTAAGTATGTGGGGACAATGCTGCGTACAAAGCTCACGTTTTTGGCACGAATAAAACGGCGACTTTAAGCCTTCATCTTTGATCAAGGCGTTAAGAAGAATTATGGCTAACACCAGCGATCCGAAACCTTCCAAGCGCCGATTACTGATGTCAGTTACGCACTCAATACTACTTTATGGTACGTAGAGCTGGGCAGACGCATGTCAGCAGTGCAGCGAAGTAGCGCGCTCTGAGTGGCTTGTCCATATCGCACGGTATGGGGGTCCAGGGGAATAATTCCAATCGATCTGCTGACAGGAGCGGAAACAAGTTTACAAGAGGAAGGCCAAAGTAGGGAAACTACAAGCTCACGTGGAGGCCAGGGCCCATACTACGGTTCATTGACAGGAAAGATAGACAAGTGGCATGAAGGAAAGATGGGCCGCCAGGCTCATAAAGCTGAGTGGACTGACCGCGAATATTGATATATAAATTATTTTATAACACAATTTCTAGCTGGTCACGGTCTGTTCCGGTCTTACCACTATAGGATGAGTAAAATAGACAGACCAGATTGCATTTTCTGTTAACAGAAACTAGACGATGCGCACAACATGTTTTTCATCTGTGATAGATGAAGAGAGGAGAGGCTAGTGGGACACATCACACCTGACAATATCATTGAACTGCACTGCAGAGCGAGCACCACTGGGATATGCAGAGCGAATCTACATAGAGAAGGTTCTAAGATAAAAAAGAAAGCGGACAATGATCCTGCTAGGGCCGCTGACAGGATAACAGAAAGCCGGTAACGTGAAGGTTTACAACAGATTTATGCCCACATGGATGAAGAGCGAATGGCACCACCCTGAATTATTGTGAAAGCTGAGTCGTGAGGAAAGGGTTTGTGGTCTTGGTGTATGCGAGTCCATTGCCTGCTTATCACTGTCCTCTAGAGGGCGTTGGCGATTCCCACATACCGTAGAAGTGCGGATCTTCCTGCGGCAAACATTATTTTTCCACATTGAACCTAATAAAAAAAAAAATATTTACCGATAGGGGAATGATAGCGCACTAACAACCCTTACTACTTAATTTTACTAATTGCACTATTTTAGATCTTACAATTAACAGTTCCTAATAATTATAGGATACGTACTACTTGAAAGTTAGTTTTAATTTCAATGAGAACGAAAAATTTCCGCATTCGCAATAACATGTTTGTTTGTGAATATGTCTACTGATTATGTCTAGTATCTAAACATATCTATTATCACAACGTCGCCGTCATCATCATCACCACCATCGTCGTCGTCAATGTTATCAGTTCTAGTGCTTTACTTCTCACTGCTAAGAGACTGCCTCCTCATTCATTCTCCATAAGTCTCTCCGTAGTAGCCTATTTGTTCAAAATACGTCTCTAATTTTCACCATTCAACTAGTACAACCTTTGTAAACATAATGTTTGTCTTTGCCATAATTAATCCTAGGTAAACCTTCATATTATCCTATTAGAACTCATCAGTCATCCGCTACAATTCCAATACATTAGCTTTCAATATGAAGAAATAAATATATATATATATAGATATATATATATATAAACTACTTACTTATATACTTATATAGCCCTATATTGTTATAAGTAACTCTTAAGTAGGTATTCCTTGCAGGTTTTATATTATGAACAGTTCTTCAAATATTAACTATTTCTGCAAGTTAAATTATATTGTATTATCACCTTACGCACGTTTCTCTGATTAAATCAGCATCATCAGAAGTTATATGAATTAATATTAATATTAATAATATGAATAAAATGTTTCATATATTTACATAGATATAGATCCTTTTATTCGTACTTTTTGCCAAAGATATATTTTTAATTTATTGTGTGTTTCTCTATTTGAATCGCCTGAACAGACACTTCAACAATGGTGTCAACAGAACAGTATTGCTAACGCAGATAACAAAATGTGAAAATTAAAAAAACAGCTCTGATACTGGACAGTAAAAGATCTAAGGAAATATGCATTAGCAAAAACATAAAATGAATGCTTTACTTTGGAAACATATTTTAAATAAAATAAAAAGAATGTTGTATTATAATTTTGTTGTTTTTTGTCACGATTTTGTTAAAGACAAAACTGGTATAGCTACCTTGCTCAGAAGGATGTCAGACAGTATCATGGCAACTGTTCTCAGTGGTAATTAATTGTTTTAACCTTTCATCAGTATACGTTGCTGACATATTTCTACATAAAAAAATGGGTCGGTTCCATTGAAGAAGATAAGCTGCGTTTGACGAATGCTAATTGTGGTAATGTGGCGGCAACCTGGACGCACAACTATAATCTCATCTTACTACCCGTGCAATCTGATTGGTGTACACAGACAGTGTCGGAAACTGCCGTGCAATTAAGAACACAATATAACATGAAAGACTTCCGAATGTTACCCTTCTGACCGAGCGAGCTATATGAACTTTGTTACACTTGTGAAAGAAGGTTACACATACAGGCTATGGTAGGAAATATATATTAAAACTTTAATGTTTTTAACTATTCACAAAAAATTGTTTGCTAAATGACTCTTCTGTTATATGATATTAAGAAAATGTTTAATTTTATAATCAATTTAAATATTTAAATTTAAGTAATTTAAAGAAAACATTTGTTTGAGCCTATTTTGTATAAATCTGGTGATTACGTGTATGTGACATGATAGTGGCCGCTCTTGATAGTCTGGTTGTGTATAGATAAGACGGCACTATTTTTGAAACAAATTTTATTTTTATTAACGATTTGGGCTTCAATCATAGATATTTCTCAGCCTTTATACAGCTTCGTCAACCCTACAAAAACAAATAACCATTGCGTCAGTCCTCCTATGGACAAAAATAAACACGTCAGCAAAAGCCAAAACAAGTCCCTTCTAAATGCTAAAATATTTACACCGGCCTTTTGAAGTATCCGAGGATAAACACGCGGAAAAGGGTCCGAAATCACCAAGAAACATATGATGACCATCATTATTAACACTTCTTCTCTTCACTACCGAGCGAATGCCTGGACCATTGCCAACTGATTGCCAACTGATTTATCTCCACAGTAAACCTTATCCATTTCACTATACATGACCAGAGCATCTCATGGTCTGTTTATGTCTCTTGGCCGCATCGTGACCATTTACCACGTTCACACCTATCTAAATCTGCCCACCACCATTTTTATCTGTTTAATTCTGGAAATGAGTTAGAGAATGCATGTCGACGCACACTAGCAGTCGAGTTAAACGTCATATAGATCATGATTAGTAACTTCAAAAACCATTAAAATTAGTACTGTAGTCGCCAAACACGGTATACGACGTCAACAATTAGTCTTATTCGGAAAAATAAATGTGTACCCCCTATACCTTAAATCACTAACAATCGGTCGTGTTACATAAACCCTATAATAATCAGATGCAAACATTCCGATTTAAATTCGTTTTTAGCTTACATAATGGGCAGATATGGGTACGGTACATTTATATCTAATATTACGTAACACATTTACTCTTCTGAGCGAAAAAACAACAGAACAAAGCGCAGGTGGATATAGCTCACAGTTGGATAATGCATTGTAATTTATATAATGGTTACATAACAGCACTAATATTTATAGTATTACTTATGTAACCACTTTCATAGCAATCAATTACTTTCTATAGCTGATTATTTTTAATCATTAATCATGAGGTGTGTAATTTGGATTGGGTTTATGTTACAACTCGCACGCGCGTGTGTGTACACCAGAGGCAAATTAACAATTTCTTGTTGTGATTGTGGATAGTTTTTCATTAGCGAACGGGTTGGCTTCTGTTTCTGTCTTACCATCCTCCATTTCTTTAGATCATCCCTTACTATTCCTATTATCCTATGCCGTACAATTCTACCTAATCCACCCCTCAAGGAGTTATGTGGATTGTAGGAGTTGTAAAATAGGCGATCTTCAGGAGTCATTAGTCTAACCACGATACTGCCAAGATAGCCTGTCGAATACTTGTAGTCTTGTGAAGTATAGGATGTAATGGTAAAGAAACAATTTTTGTACTAAGGAAAATTTAAGATTATTATGTGTACAGGACAGACTGGGGAGTTTCAAAAGAATTAGCTCTACCAGTACTTGTAAACGGGAGTGAACACTATAACAAAACTGAAATGAGTGAACTGGTTCGGGAGTCACCGATATGTACAGTATTTCCCAAATAATGCCTACAGTGGAGTGAGGTAAAATGGTTAATCGGTATGGTGGCCACTGTACTTAGGCTTAACATCACCCTTGATCAATCGTTCTCAGACGGAAGAATCGGCATGAGGTTGTTACAAAAAACAATAGGTGACAGTGAGTTAGTGCACCATAATTACAAGTAACATAAAAATGTGCTGTAACAAATACGAATACGAGTATTTAATACTAGTACTATCTAGTATCTAGTAGATGCTACTAGTATCTATTTGAGGTTCTATAGTTAAAAGAATTATAAACAATTTAACCGAATAATTATTATAAACAATAAAGAATAATTATTATCAATTTAGCCGATGATGATAAATATAAAAATTCTCGTATAATATTCTATTTTATATTTGTGATAAAGTGGGAAATTTTCTACTTAAACTAGGTTTTAAAATTGAAAAAGGTATATCACTTTAAACAAGAAAAAACACTTCTTTTTAATTGTTCGCTGATAAAATTTGTTTTTTACTATTAATAATAGAAATAGTGAGACAACTTACTCTTCGCTACCAAAACAGAAGTTTTTTCCGTTAACAATTTGGTTAGTTCATTGTTTTCACCAATTCATTACATTTCTCGTCCGTTGAATGTTCTCCAGTAATTAATTATAAGACGAAACATAATTTCTTTTTATAAAAAAGATATGACAACTACATGTACAGAATGGTTACTGTACATTATCTTTAGGTTATATGTTAAAATCTATTAACTTCTTAAAGAAATAATTGTCAATCACAAATTTTACTTTTTATTATGTTGTACTTTTTATTTATTTTTGTTAATTTTCGTAAACCATTTACAACTTGGCAAAATTTTCATAATTCACAAATCACTTGAAGAATTCTATACATTAATATCAAATTTTCACTACAGTGTGAATGAATGTTCCTGAGTATAAGCTGACAGATACCTTGAAATCACTCTGCTGCGCACCGTAGGCCGACGTGTTGCATACGCCTAAGAGTTGCAGGCAAAGTATGCTTAGAATATAAAGCTGTTTCATTGTTCAGTTACAGTTATGTTAAATTCTAATTTGTCTTTACTATTTCTGTTGACAACAAAGATAATGGTAATGTGTTTTCTGAACTGCCCATACACAAAATACGTAACATCACGATGAATGATTACTACATCGGATATGTACATAGCCCAGGATACGCTTCTGCTACTTTGTTTGGTACGAACCAATCAGAAAATAGATGTTCAAATAGAAAGTAAATGTAAAGAAAACAATGTGCCACTGGAGTGTACACCGATATGGCATACGGCATACGTCGTTTTTTAGTTTAAAAACGTGTTTTACAGAATACGACAGACAGTGTTTTAGTCATTTGTGTGTAGCTTTATATTAAAACAAAATTACTTTAGTACATCAATTTTTATTCAAAACGATATAACAAGGAATAATGTTTTAACTGTACGTTGCCTAACTATAATAACTAATTTTATTTAATTATAATAACTGTAATTTATTTAATTATAATTTTATTTAACTTACTATAATAACTATAATTTTTTTCGGGTGGTTGTTTCTGTAGAATTACGTAGGTCAAAGACGGTCGTTTACGGTCCTTTTTATTTGTAGTTAGTTTAATTTACAGTTCAACTTAGACTGTACAAATCTGGAAAATTTTTGTTAAAAACTGTGAACGAACTATGGATGATTTAAAGAGATACAAATTATCGAGACTTTCTAATACTGGAAACAAATGTTCCTCCTCCGCTATCGTTTTATATCAATTAAGCACGTATTTATCCTCACACTGTTTTATGTATTTAAAATCACTCAGATTATTTATTTAAGATTCTCACTTAGTATCCTAATGGAAAATAGCATACATATTAATAAGCAACTACAATTAAATTAATTAACCTAATCGGGTGTACATTACCACAAATGTGTTTCATAATTCCTTAAACATTACAAAATTTTTGAAGTTATTAAAACACACATGCTGAACAGCCTGTTCATAATTGTACGGTGATATTAGTACATTCATTTGATTAATTTCCAGCATTAAGAGTTTATTTTCTTTAAAAATATCACGTCTACCGAAAAACAGAATCACAGATCTTGATATCTTTAAGTTTTTTCAAATGTAAACCGTAGCCAATTTGTTTTCTAATGCAAATGTCATTTTATTTGTACTTAATAAAGATTACCATGTCTTGTTCCTACGAGCACTCAGATTATGTCTGTGGCGCACTAAAAATTAAAATGTAATACCCAGTACATTTTATGAGATTTCCTAAAATCTACTTTCTTGTACAAATATATATAACTATCTCAGAGAGTAAAACATGTCAGTCTGTAATATTCAGTATCATGAGGGTTGTCTATGGTACTATTGCAAGCCTACAATATTCTGAATCAATAGGCTGTCAACTTGTATTGAAATATGTAGGTATAAAAAAGTACAGACATAAGCATATTTCTTCGACGACTAGAACCATCCATAATTTGTAGTAGCTAGTGAATAATTCTACCATATTATTATGTAACTGTGTATGATAATGTTTTGCATCAACATTGATAGTTGCCATACTTCAAACACATAACCGCATCCCATCTAACAGAATAGGTAGCACTCCATTTCACCATAGTTTTAAACAGATCTAGTAATTACATGATGTTCCACTATTTCATTTTCTTTAACAACAGTATTTACTTTCCTAAATAGTTTAGTTGTATTGGGAACTCCTCCGAGCTGACAACATTTAGAATTTCTCAGATATTTGTATTTTTAAATTCAGATGTTCTTTAAGGAATTACACTTTCTTATATAAGATTTCATCTTGGAATGTGTTTAATCTTCATTTTAACAATTCAACTTTTTGAAACAGCAAGTTTAAAAAAGCTTTAGTTTTCACAGTCTGCTGTGAGAGTCCACACTTGCGTAATGAACAGAGAAAGCGTTAACACCGGCCAAATATGCTTTTAGGTAAGCGTTGACAGTGGCCAAATATGCTTTAGGTTCGGCGTAGGTCTCTGTTGTGGCTGCAGCTGCAGCTGATGGTCTCACTCGTTGGAAGGTGACTTGATAAATTTAAAAACCAAAGTGAAGATAGCCAATATATAAAATACATGGAAAACAGCCTCCAGCTGATGTAATTCAGAATTTCGAGTAGGTCTATTTTAAATTCAGCAGTAAAATTATTGTAGTAGCTAAAGTTTGGCTGTGGGATCACCTTTGTCTAATACACCTATATGAGCAGATATACTTTTACATGCATTGACGTGACAATTCACAAAATCATGACACCTCCATGGCATATGGATAAAACATGTCTCTAGTACAAAAATATCTTTATATAAATAAAGATCTTTTTATCTTTATTCTTTATATAAATATAAGTGAATGAAATATTAAACAACTGAACAGTATGCACTCGAACAAATTTCACAAAATGATAACTCAAAAATTGACTATTTATTGGAAACAAATTAATATATAGAATAAAAGAGATAACTGATAAATTTCCAAATAAAATTAATACTTTAAACACACTATAATCAAAATGTAATATAAAAATACCTTGTTTAAGAAGTAACTTAAAAACAATTGAATAAAATGATAAAACAAATGATAATAACATGAAGAAATGGATTATATTCACATTCGTAAATAACCCTGTGACGATACTTGGTATTCGAAAGAACAAAAATTTTATATTATAGATAAGTATTTTACGGTAGTTTTATAAAGTATAGGAGCCAAAAACAACTTTGTAACCAACGAGCTGTCCTAGCGCTATGAGATGCACTTGCTCGCCACGGTCAGGCTCACATGGCACAATCGTTGATATCACTGAAAATGGTAAGTGAAAGTAATAAAAAACAAAATTACTTAAACTATACTCCTTCTGCTTACACATACTCATTTTCTACCCCAACCTTTTAATTTTAATGTTATTAATTTGTATTATATATATATATATATATTGCAACACATCTTCTTATGATTTCTTTCATTATGGATTATGAGTTTTACATGGACCTGGTTAGGGTATACCATGCCAACACTTACCTGCAGTATATGGTACTTTTCTGCTTTGCCGGCTATTAGGTGTGGGATTTGGGCTTATTAGGTATCAGGTAACGAGTTGGGACGATGTGTTTCCAAAAGAATTATTTTAGGAAGCTGAGTTGTATAAATTGTGAATAAATGAAAACTACCTTTTTAGTCTATCATTCCAATGATTATAATTGTCACCCTCAAGGTGCTTACCTTTAAACAAATCATAATAATACAAAGAATTTCAAATATTTAACACGATTTACGGCGGGTTCCACTAATTTATATTCTTTCTTGAATATTACTTTACACATATTTTCTCTAGTGATATATTGTTATAATGCTTACGTCTAACAATCACATATTAAAATCATATATCTTAGTACATCATTTATAAGTTCCTGAAAATAAGACATACAATACACAGTATATACACAAAACATATAACATGGAAATATACACACATATATGGGCAGTTTCACACTGTCTGCCTGTAATTATAATTCATTTATAAAAATCATTTTTTTGTTATATTGAAATAATTATTTAATAAAATGGAAATACTGAATTGATTTCATTCTATGAAATCCGTAACCCTGTTCTTTATACATGAGAAAATAAAATACGAACTTTTTAAATGAATATAACAAGGGTTATAGTTATCGTTATCTCTATGTTAATTATTCTTTATACAGTGCACAATCTCATGAAAACATTTGCTTAGAGTCTTTCTGCACTCTTATTAACATATTATTATGATAATCACACATTATCTAAATGTTCTGTCTTTTTGAATAAATGTCTCTATATGATATACAGTACAACATTTAAAAGTGTCTTTAGGCTTTAGTCATACCGCCTATATAATTAAATGTTTATGAATTATTTAAAACTGTTCAATTTCGCTTATAGCGGCTTTTCATTTACTTGTTGTGTTTTACAACATTATTATGAACCCTGAACCATATCAGGTCACCTGTTTTGATGATTTCATGTTACACAGATGTACACGGGTCTCAGGCGTCGGCGTTGAGTACAGCTATTCCTCTCGAAACCTCCGTCAGCGTCGCTTAGCGGTGTATGAACAGCTAGGCTAGGCGTCGTTCCTTTATCGTCATGGACACAGCGTCTCTGGCCTCGGGTATAGTCTGATGTCCGTAGTACGTAGTTGTAGTAACTCAGGTGTCTGCCGGTCTCATTGAAGCGTCTTCTGCAGCGTATCGTTCCGTGTGTACGAATCAACGAATACTTTATGACTGCCGAGATGCTCGTTTTGGCTCACTGTTTATAGGGCAAAGCCACGTGTGCAAATGAGTTTCTATCGGCGAATATCTCAACAATCCTTTATTTATTTAGGTAACAAAGTTGTTTGTTAGACGTGTCTTGAACACAGTTATTAGCTATGTATACACGCGATCTTTAATTAGCACCGCGAAAGGTGTGAAATAGTAAAACGCTTATAGTTCACGACACTCTCACTATCTCGTTATGTGTTTGGTGTCTAAATAAAGCTACATTTCCGCACTATTCACTGGTCAACCTAGTTCTTCTTAATCTTTTGTCATTTTTTTATTATTTAAGTTTTAAAACACTTCTGACATGTGCCGACAAAATTATACATATTTATGCAGGTGGACTGTTATCTGTTTTGTTTGCTATATAAAATCCTATCTGTACCCTTCTAAATGTACAATTGTAGCAGATAACGCTTATTATGCGTACTCCAGTTAGAACGATAAACATTGATAACAATGTTTCGTTATAATATATATATATATATATATATATATATATATATATATATTACAACGACACAACGTATTAATTTAATGTAATTTAATTTGTGTAGTGGTATAACTCATACAACATTACTAATAACGTGTATAATAACGTGTATTTATAATTGGAGTTTGGGTGTAATCATAATAAGAGTAGTCATTTTTAAATTGTAACATGTTTTCATTAATTTATTCAAAAGAAATCATAAGTGTTTTTAAAATAGCATTTACTTCGCCATAAAATATTCATTATCATTTGTTTAAATGTTTCTTTGTTGCAGTACATTCATCATAAAATAAATCTTATATACTATATTCACAAAAAATCTATGTTAAACATTTATTTGTTACTCTAAAATTTCTCGACCACTCAGTCTGACTGTGTGCTTTATTTGCAGTCTTGTTTTCTTTGCTTTATACATTTTTTCTTTATTACATTACTCCATGCATTGCATACATCTTAATGCTTTATAAAATTTTAAATTGACTAATAGAATTGTTAGTCTTCTTCTATACTTCCAATTACGTTACTTTATACATTGCGTGTAATATTACTCACTGATTACTTTACACACTTTAAAAGAAAATTTAAATTTATTAAATTAATCGTCAATCATCCAAACAATGATTTAAATTAACTTTAAATTAATTTTATCTTGTTGTTGCATCCTCTTCGTTCACTTTATTAATTTAATAATATATATATACTTTCACTTATAAACTTACTTTTGTCACTTCCCAAACGTTTCGAGATGTTGTTTCTCTTCTTCAGTGGGTTTAATACTAACTGTCGATTACAGAATAACGTTTGGGAAGTGACAAAAGTAAGTTCATAAGTGAAAGTATATATATATTATTAAATTAATTGTTCATCATCAAAGAAAATTCTTACTAAATTTAAATTATATTCTATTATCTCTATCTACATTTGACATAAATTTTCTTTATTTTTAAATTTTAAAATGTCTTTTCAATGTCTTTATTCTTTCATTTATTAATTATAAATTGGTTATTTGTCACCTCAATTGTGTAGATTGTACCCCTGTCCTCTGGTGATCGGTAGGTCCCCTTCTAATGGATTTCCCTGCACGTTCTCCGGTTGCAATTGTCGTCCTTCAGTTACTCGTTCCTTCTGGTCCTCTCTGGTTGCTGTAGAATGATATGTCGCTCTGCGTCAGCTGCTGTTGTCCTAGCAGATGCCTTGATTGCTCTGCATATCGTTCCTCTGCTTGATGTGACCTCACCAGTTGTCTAGAGTGCTGAACATTTGTGGTTGTAGACTGGTGGTGTATGTTCGATAATTGTATTTAAAATAAACTAAGAGTTACTGTTGGATCCATCCGACTTTACAGTTTATTTAAAAAAAAAAATCGCATCGCTAACAGACATAGCGTCCCACTGTTTCTGAAGACTGATTGAGAGTAAAATTTGGCTCTCCTGGGCCCGTATTTATATTCAACAAAAAAACCACACCTGTGGGCTCAGGATTCTGCATGTCAGAAACTGTCCATGGCATCAGTTCCCTCACTATCGTCCAATTTCACATATTCGCACATTTCTGCCAATTGCAATGTTTGATACGGATTTCAAAGTGATTTAACATTGTCTGATTTAATTACACATATTATATATAATTACCATAGTGATCGTATAATTAGTGTAATTACTATGCTCTTAAAATCGCACAGAATTCGCACTGAACGTCATAATCGAGGCTAGGATCATATTTTTGATGCTAATTTGTTCACATTGGTACCTTATTTAAATTTACAAAACGCCTGTAAAAGTAAAAGCACGGAAGTTTTGCATATGATAAAAATGCTTTACAATAAAAATGCAAATATGTAAAAAAACAATCGCCCCCACGATGACTTGTCTCAGGAATTCTACTCTAAGATCGAGAAAAATGTTTGGCAATTTAAAAAATTAAAATTAACAATTTTTGCTATTATGTCTTAATTTTATAAATATTTTATTTATTTCCAATCATAAAATACATTCTTTAAGCTATTATGTTGATTAGTGTACACATAAGAAATGTACAAATAGATGAGATGAAGAGGTGTTCAATACAGCGATGTCACCTCATGGTCCTTTAAAGGTCGGATGGCCAAAATATTCTCAATCATTTGTCGATTCCAGGCTGTAAAAGTGGCATGTCAGCGGGTTACGATAGTCGTAAAATTTTGCATGGTGTCTAGTGCCTCGTGCATGAATGACTTCACGGACGTATGGAATATGGTGTGAAGACTTTCACGTAAGATTGGTGGAAAGTGTGTTTGGACACATACCACGGGGCATCCGCGATAGCTCCTAGTAGGATATTTTGACTGGCATTGCTGTATGTTCGCTATGTTAAATTTGATACCCCAGCCCCAAAGCTCGATTCCATAAGTCTATATGGGTTTGAGGACAGTATTATAGAGAAGTTTGTTGTCTATATATTGTAAAAAAATGATATAAAATCTTCACTATTATAACGTTTATATTGTTTTGGTTATAGTATTTCACTGTAACTCGATTGTTAAAATGTAGTAATGTTGGATCAAATATCTGGCTTAGCCTATTGGAGCAATCTCACCAATCTGATAGTTTTCCTTATAAGCTTATTGCTTGATTCTTCGCTTCTGGCCTTCAAGTTTTTGGTACTTTTGATTAAAATATTAGTCTTCTAGTTATTTCAATAGTCTTTCTTTTTCATCTCGCCTTCTATCTGCAATTAATTTGTATAAAAGTCCAGCAGTCAAATTAACATGTTCTGCGTGGTTTCAATATTTTTCCAACAATCCCTTCCATTTTACCAAAATACTAATTCCTTCAGTTAAGGCTTTGGCTATGATATGTTTATGGGTCACAGGTTCAGTTTCATCTTTTATAATGAATATGATTCCATTGAATCTTATTTTTTCTTCATCACTACATTATATTGTAAGTTTGTAACGTAAGATTTCTCTATTTTTTAATTATTTACACTTGGTTTGATCTCACTATATGGGCTACATAACTGTTTCATATAGATTATATGTTTCATTCAATGATCATATTATAATTATGTTTAATCACTTTCATTATACATGATTTTTTCCTTTGTAAAGTCTATCACTGTTATTCTCACTTTCTAGCACTATCACACAACCTAACTTATAGTTTGATATTATTATATTTGTAAAATTTATATCATTCACCGTTTGATATCAATGATACAAAATAACTGTCTGAGGTACGCAGACCTCCTCATAGTTTTAATATAATGCTTATGAACTAACAAATGTCTTTTTACTTATTTTCTAAGTTTAACATTTGTACATTATAATTCTATTAATTAATCATTATTTACATGTTTGTTTGTCACTTGATCTTCACTTCTGGGTATTATTGTCATCGTCAGTCATTGTTTGTTACTGTCATTAAATTATTTACTTCATGAGTTTTTATTCCTTAATTCCCTATTATTTATTTATTATAATATTTTCCTTTTTGTTTTCATTACTTTTTATTTCTTGACCTTATTATTTATCTTTAAATAATTTGTTGTGTCTTCATTTCTTTATTTATTATGTTCATTTTATTCTTCTTTGTATTTTATTACTAAAAAGATTGCGTTTATGCATATTTCACAGTGAATTTTGATGGTATACTTGTCTTTATTCTGAGGTGTAATCTTGTTATGTTACATAAAGCCCCCCCATCAAAAGTGATTATTTTGGAATACACTTCCTTGTGTTTGAGGAAATAATGACTTATGTTCTGAAAAAACATGTCGGGGCCTCACATTTTTTCTATCCACTTCTATACCGTACCTGTTTCTTTCTTTCTTACTTGAGCTTCTGTCTTCTATTTCTTATTTCGTCTATTTTATTCTTTCATAAATCATTATAGTTAATCTGATGTAATATTCTCGCACGGTGTGTCACCCCTGGAATATTTAATTTCCCTAACTATTTTCTCTAATATGTGAGCTGGTACGGATCAGAGGGGCACTTTCGGCTTCCATTACTCCGCCGGCCATACTACATCTTTGAGTTCAGAGGGACGTACCGTCTGCTCAGGTCAATGATTGTTGGAACTTATCTCTACAAACAATCATTTTATAAAACCTTAAAAAGTAGTCTCTTTGCGACTAATAAAAAACATTCTGGGATTAATCACTCGGTTGTTGATCAGATCTGGGAATACTTTCCTTCTTTATCGATTTATTCTTATGTTCTGTAGCTCTGTACGAGACAATGTTTCTGACAGGTATAGTCTGTAAGACCCTTTTTATCTTCCTTCTTGTGACAGATGTTTTTTGTATCTCTTTTTTCCTTTATCACTTTCAATTCTAAAAAGTTCTAAATCGTAGCTGTACTAATTGTTATTATTCTAGCTGGTTTTTATTGTAATTATGGTTATTGAATTAGTCATTGTCATTCTTATTTTTACCGTCTTGTCTTAGTTAATTACCCTTAATTGTTTTGTCATTTAATCATTAGTTTAATATATTAATTTTTTTTCTTTTCCCCTAGTTTATTTGCTCTTGTCGATTTCCTAAAAATCAGTCCCTTTTTTCGATGTTGTTTTTGTGCTTAGGTTAACCGTGGTCAATTACTTCATCTGCACTTGTTGTTCGGATTATTCTGTTGTTCAGAATTATTTCTGTTCTGGTGATATGGCTCTCTATTACCTTATAATTCAAATTTTCTAATACCACATTTTCACTAGTAGCAATGCCTTGAGTAATCACTTTATCATCTAGTTTGCTAAACCAATGTGTCAATGGTATATCATTCATTGATGATATCACAGACCTCTTATCATACATTTCATTTTCTGGTATATTTAATTTAAATATTGTTTTGTTCACAGTTTTTCTCACTGTTGTATTGTGAGTTCCCTCGAGAATTTCTATTAAGTTTTTTCTATGATTCTTAACACTCAAATATATTGCAACTCACCGTCTGCGGCTTTTTGAAACAACGTCTTCACTATAAAGTTGACATGTTTCAGGACACTTGTCCCATCCTCAGAACTTAAAATATTCGTGTATCATTTAACGTTGATACAGTTGTCAAATAATTAAAATATTAAAATCCAATATAAATGTTTAAAAAATGAGCGCCACGGTTAAACGATGTACATCGTACGGTGACTGACCCTGCACTGAATTACATCTGGCTCCCACCACGACAATAACGCATGGCAGTGTCGTACAATACATTCGACTTGAAAAGCAGTTGATCATTTAAAACACGCGGCTTGGTATCAGTATTATTATATGCTTTATAAATTTCGTACTCTTCAAGGGCGTTCATATATCGCCCTTTCTTACATATGTGAATAGGTATCAAGTTAGTTTTAAAATTAGTGTAATTATGATTCTCGGAAATGAGGTGTTCTGCAAATTTTGACTTGATATTGTCCAAGCTGTGAAGGTGTGTAGGCGGCCTATGTTCTGTAAATCTTTTTAAAAACCCACGACCTGTCTGGCCCACATAAAAGGCGTCACAATCGTCACATATCAATTTGTAAACACCAGTTTTGTGTTCAAGGCTGGTAGTTCTGCAGACACGAAGATTATTCATAATATTATTAGTGGTTTTGTAAGTGACCTTTATATTGCTGTTTTTATTAAAAATTGACCCAAAAATCTTAGGCATAAGGTGTGTGTACGGTGTTGCAATGTATTTGCGTGTTGTATTCTCGCAGAGTTTTATGTCCGTTAATGTTTCTATGCTTTTTCTTATGTTTTCGAAGGATGTTGTTCACCATATCGACATCATAACCATTAGTAACTGCAATGTATTTAATGGTGTCTAATTCCTCATGGTATTCTTTATCACCGAGGGGCAAAGATAAAAGTCTATAAATCATACTATGGAAGGCAGCCAATTTCTGGGATATAGGATGAAAGGACTTAGCATGTATTACGATATCAGTCGTTGTGGGTTTTCTATAGCTGTTAAATTGTAGTTTTTTATTTATGTCCTTGGCAACAGTTAAATCCAGAAAATTCAGTTTACCATTGTCTTCACTTTCAAGTGTGAACCGCATATTGCCATTGATATTATTCAAATAACTATGTAAACTATCAATTTGCCTATATGTGCCTTTGTATATTAAAAAGGTGTCATCAACATACCTACCGTAAAATATTATATTATTCTTGTGTCTGTTATTAGTGAAAATGAATGAATTTTCGAAATTATTTAGGTATATATCTGCAAGAAGGCCTGAAAGCGGAGAACCCATTGCTAACCCATCTTGTTGGCTGAAAAATTTATTGTTGTGGGTAAAATAGGTTTGATCAAGAACCAACTCTAAATATACATCAATTCATTTATACTATCAATATCTAGTTTATTGGTATTAAACTAGGTTTTTTAAACATTTATATTGGATTTTAATATTTTAATTATTTGACAACTGTATCAACGTTAAATGATACACGAATATTTTAAGTTCTGAGGATGGGACAAGTGTCCTGAAACATGTCAACTTTATAGTGAAGACGTTGTTTCAAAAAGCCGCAGACGGTGAGTTGCAATATATTTGATTGAACAACATGTGGCTTGGTACTAAAATTGGGATTTATTCCTTTTTAAACATTCTTAACACTAATTATTCCTCTATGATTAATAATTGGGAGATTAAGTACCTTACCTAGCCCATTCTTAATCATTTCTAATTCTTCCCGAGTATTTTTTAGTTTGTTAGGACGTATCATTCCTCTTTCCTTCTTCTTCTTAATTATTTGGTTCTTTATACCCTTAATGTTGACTTCTATTTGCTTCATAATTTCTTTGTTTCTGTTATTTTCATTCTCAGATAACAATGCCATTGTCTCTTCTTTATCCTCTATTTTCTGATTTACTTGTTCCATATCTTTATCATTTTATCATTTGTATTTCTTCTGTTTTCCTATTCATATTGTCTATTATCTTACTCTGATCTTCTAGTTTCCCCATCAGCCATCGGTGACCTTCATGTATACTCTTATAGATGTTATCCCAGTGTTTCTGGTTCTCTTCTCTCATTTCCTTAAAACTATCATTCATTTTCTTACTTAATGTTTCTATGTTTTTCTGGTTCTTTTCATTTATTGATTCTATATTCTTATTCATGTTTTTTGTTAGTTCAAGCATCTCCCTCATCATCTCCAATATTTTTGCCTCCTCTGTTTTTGTTAGTCCTGACATTTTCGTTGCGTATTGCAGCTGCCGCTAGAAGTTTGGGTATCTGTTTTTATTATTTATAATTACTTAGGTTAATATTTTACCTAATTCGAGCCTCTCAGGTTGGTCGCCCTATTATATAACTTAACTCTTTCTCCGTGCGTTTTGTCTTACTTTCTCTCCGTGTAATTCTAAGCTATATAATAAATAATCCAACTCCTGATCTAGTTTGTCTTAAACTCAGTTATTTGTATTATTTCTCTTTATGTTTTGACATTGATTCAATTGTATGATCGCCAGCTAGAAATGACAACTATAATTCTTTTCAATCTTTATTTATTTCCTTTTTTTAGAACTCAAGTTGGTCGCCAATTTTGTAACAATGATTTTATATATATTATAAGGGTACATATCTTCAACATACATTTATGAAGCAACATGATAAGAATAAAATACTAAATGATTAACACTATGAATAAAAAGGGATGAGTCAGAGATAAAGGAATGGGTAATTAACATAATTATGCGATCAAATAAATAAAGGTAACAATAAAAGTAACCTCTGATAAGAGAAATGTAGCAAGCAACGAAACAAAAACTTGAAAAAACGATAGTACAATGCGATTTAACCATAATAACCCAATAGATGGTAAGTGAGAAGGTAGAACCAGCCCCAATACAAGTGATAGGAGATATAAAAACAAATAAAATAAGTGAGAAGGTAGAACCAGCTCCAATACAAGTGATAGGAGATATAAAAACAAATAAAATAAGTGAGTTGGTAGAACAAGCCCCAACCCCAGTGGTAGGACATATAAATGAAATAAAATGAGAAGAAATGAAAAGACACAAACGAATAATATAGAACAGAAAAGGAGAAATGTTACACTCAAATAAAGTAATGAAAAAAGAATTTAATAAATAATAAATGTAAAAGAATAATTATTAGTATCAACTGATTAATCAATGTAAATGATAAGTATTAAAATCTAATAAAGTAATGACAAACTAAAAGTACACTAACCAAATAAATAGAGAGTAAATATTATAAATCACTCTATAATGATATGAACTTGTTAACAGTATAACTAACCATTGTAAAGTGAGAGATAGTTAGATAGTGAACATGAGTAAGTGAGAACAAGAATTTAATGTTAGGGAATACCCACTAGTAACATTTAAATAATATAAAAAGTGCAAAGTGTAAGTGTAAACCCCACAAAATAAATAGAAATCCTATTGATAGGGATAGACGCCCAAAAAACCAGTGATAAACACTAAAGGTTAATGGTGAACAGTGTTAGTAAATAAGGATATTGTTATTATTAGGATTAAGATTAATTGTAGATGAGGAATACAAGGATATTCAGGGAAAAAATCCCAGGAAGAGTCAAAATATTAGTGTTACCATGGTTAGCTAGTAAAGATTAGGATAGAAAAATATGGTAAAGAATGGAAATGCAAAAACAATGAATATCCTATGTTCTAAGGGATAGTCAATTAACTAAAGTAAGTGGTGTGGTGATGTTTATCACCAAAAAATAAGTAAGAAGTAAAAAATTGTAAACAAAAGTAGCGTAATAACTGTGAAAGAATTGTTTGATTAAGTTTATGAATAGGAATATGGCTGAAGGAGTTATACAGACCATAAGCCTAAATGTTATGTTATATTTTATAGAGAATAGTAAATAATAGACTAATTATAAACAATGGCAATATAAATAAGAAAGAAGATAAATTAATATAAATCTAATAATACTGGAAAGGCAGTTAGAAAATAATAGACAAACCATAATATGTAAAATAATGAAAACATACAATTATAATAAAACAGACTCAAAACAATTCGACAAATAAACAAATCACTTGTAACACAAAACAAAACATGTATAAGGGTAAAATAATATGTAATTTGTATAAAATAAGAAAATATAGCCAATTACTACCTAGGCCTATGAAATGCCTAACTGTAAGAAACCAATAACAACAAATTGTAAGAAATTAACTATGATATTAGCAAATCCAAGGCAAGTAACTAGTCAGTGATAATTAGTGAATCATTTTAAGAGATAAGTGTTAAATTAAGGACATAAAATAAGAAAGAAATGTAATTAAATAATATAAACATAACTGTCAAAACATAATACATTAAGCAAACCCAGCTTTGTGGGATGTCAAAATGATCTTTGAAAGAAAATACGAACAGTTGTGATAATATCTCATACTTAAATAAGAAGACCAAAGAATAATAGCAATCAGAAGATATTTAATCATTTTGAATAAAAATTCAATATTCTAACATGGGCTTAAGTCATGAATAGCCAATCAGAATCAATCAGTTACCATGACAACTGAACGTTATTTATGAATATTCCGTTAGAAACTGTTAATTCCAAAGTGACGCTCAAGAGGAACAGACGCCAAGCCGTAAATGGCCCAATTTTTAATTTAAAACAATCAAAAGTAACCAAATTGATTAAATTGAAGAACCAAACTACCTGATGAGGCACTAATACATTCATTTTTTTTTCTTATTTTCTTACCTTTGTTAGGTCCGTCTTGTGACTTTTATCTTTAGAATGATATTAGCGTGACGCGTTTCAGGTCATCTGACCCATCCTCAGACACTTGCTCGAAAAGAGGTCGTCATATATTAAAATCCAATTAAAATAAAAACACACATATGTAAACTCATTGTCAATAATTAATGTTCAAAAACATGGTGCACCACGACAACAGTGTTATTCATGTTTTTGAACATTAATTATTGACAATGAGTTTACATATGTGTGTTTTTATTTTAATTGGATTTTAATATATGACGACCTCTTTTCGAGCAAGTGTCTGAGGATAAGTCAGATGACCTGAAACGCGTCACGCTAATATTATTCTAAAGATAGAAGTCACAAGACGGACCTAACAAAGGTAAGAAAATAAGAAATTAAAATACGTGACTTGGACCGTTAACAAACAAAAATGTTTAATACATTCAACCTAGGCAACAGACCAGATTAATTAATTCCAAATTAATTAAATTCGATCAACTAATACGAAAAAGACGCAAGGAGTGATTGAATCCCAAGATGATTGAAAATTGAAGACCAAACGATGACCCAACCTAATTCAACTGAATGACACTACACCTTAAGTCAACTGATTGATAAGTATTGCTGAATTACCCAAATTCAAATTTAAAATTCTCTTTAATTTTTTTCACTACACTTTGAACTCTCACTATAAACTGATGATCTTATTTCTTTCAAAGATTAATTGAAAAACAAAACACCAAACTTATGTGAACGAGAAAAATAACCTGTACAAAAATTAGGAACTTTTGAAACACACTTTATAACACTTCAAGAACAAATTGTAATTACTCCTTATAGTATATAGGTACCAGTAATGTAAGGTTGTTAAAGTACACTCGTATGTATATTAATTATACAATTATTAATACTGAATATATGGTAGTTCATATCTGTGTAATTTACATAATAAATCTCATCACCGGAATAACACGTGTTTCGCTCAGTTACATGCATTAGGCTTTGGGTCCAGAATTGCGTTAAGCAGACAGCGGCAGAAGTCGTTGGGTATAGAAATAACGTGAAACATTAGATAACGGTAACGAATTTTGGTTTTATTTTCAGTAGATACTTGGTAAATTAATATAAACATAACAATGGTTAATGATTCAAATTTCCAAAATGGCGGCTAGACTATTCCGCCCTTGACCTTACTCAAGGTTAATTGTGTACACTTTATGATGCTATATAACTGACTTCTTTTATGTATGTAATTCTCATCATTGAACAGAATTATAGTTTTGATTTCTTTAATACTTTACTCTTAATACTGACTAAACATGATCACAAACCAACGCCTCATTTTAATATTGGGTTGATCAACACCGTTCACTCTCTCGCTTCCTCTCTCTCACTCTCTCACATGAATTTAGACAAATGTTATAGAAATTGAGCTCATCTTTTCTACTTTTTGAAATTTAGTAATGAAATGTAGGGCTTTCCTGAATAGACGTGGCGTAGTTCCTTCCTCAGCGGCTCCATGCGGTGAGCAGGTGTTTGTCCAGTTTGCTGTTGTCCATTTTCACTGACTCTACTTTGAATACATGTTTTATAAAGTTCACTGATGCTAGTAAATGTTAGTGTTTACTGTGATATTATTTAGAACATTTTTTGCAGTAAAAGGTTACATTTTGCTGGCAGAAAACTGCCCACTACTGTTAGAGCGTGTATGCTCCCTGATTTACTTTTGACGACTGAGGCAGACGTTGTATAGCTAACTTTCGTCTGTCCTTTGCACTGAATTTACATGTTGGTTATAATTACTGGTTAACACTGTTACTTGTGATTACATTTTGTTAATTCAAATAAAACACTAGCTGACTATTTTAGGCCAGCACAATTTTTACGTGTTACTGCCATGGTGATGTTCTGGCGACTGGGGCGGAAGCAGACACAATTATTATGTAAGTGGTCGTGCATCTGACGTCATTGTCTATTGTTTTCCAACCACTGCCTTGGTTAATACGTAATGGTTTTATATCGTCATTGTGTTTTTGATGACGATTCGTTACAATGGACCAATAGAAAGTCAGTATTGTCAATTTTTAGCGCCTAACACTGCCATTTATCGTTGTTTCACTTCACTCGTACGCCGCTGACCTTGGATCGGCTCCCCTCTGGTGAATTTGCGTATTACTGGGACTTGTGTCAAAACTAACTTGCCCTGGTTAGACTTCATGATTATAATAAAATTTACAATAAAAATATCCCTACACACCATTATTCTGGTATGGCTAATTTTGTACTGTTACAAAACCCCCTCAATGAAAGGTTTGGTGTCGAGACACAAAACCTTTCATTGACTCATTCACACTTTTCTAAAAGGATCAGTTCAGATATGTGCCACAACCCCCTGTAGTGTTAATAAAAAGAAAATCTCAATCACTTACCCTTGGTCCTATAGTGTCGATCGTACCCGTCTGACCTTACTGGACTTCTCCTGAGAGATCCCTACACCATAAGGCCATGAGGCACTGCACGCTCCTGTTCTGACGCTCCGGCCAGCGCAGGACCGCGGTCACAACACCATAAAACTCTGAAACATTCAATACAAAATTTTAAAATAGTGGTCTCATTCATTTACATATCCGCAACTGATATGTTTCCTCTTAGATGCATTGGTTTGTGATTTGAGGCGTTGGTTTCATTTATTTATAAAGTACCAAATAACACAATAAAATATAACAAGATTTAGGATAGATAAGCCTTCTACTTGACAACACTCCTACACATTCGTATCAATTTCCTTGACTCCCGTCAATACTAAATTGCCTCTTTCATCATAAAATTATACCCTTATACTAAACACAACATAAAATTTGTTATTCTCCAACAACAACTACTATTTTTATTCATTTATTTCAATTACTATCAGTATATTTCTCTAGCATGGCAGCATTTTTAACTATCTAAATTTCTTTATTCATTTCTTTACTTTAATTTTACTCCTTTTAACAGAATCATTTTTTTTTTTTTTTCAGAGACTTGTTACTCTAACACAAAATTTAATATTATCATGGTCACTACCCTTACAGTAGCCTCCTAACCGCACACACTATTATCAACATAATAAAACACAATAAAACGTTGTACATCATAAGCATTAAACACTAACATTGAACAATTCACATTAGACAATTTACATTTACACAACTTGTAGCAGAACTTTATAACATTTTTTATTATCAACTCTCTATTCAACTTTTATCATATCATTAGATTCTATACAAAAATTTTCAAATTTATCATTTACCTTTCAGTTACAATTTCCTTCCTATCATGAATTTTCCTTTTCTAACCCTTTTATCCTTGCTAGTTTGGGTGACTCTCTATTATTCATTATTCTCTATATCTTATTTTGGTATTTGTCAATCTAACCTTACTCACCTCTTTTTAACTAACCACCGCTTCTAACCATTAATATAATATGACACCAATATCTCAATAATAACCCCCTTCACAAATCCCATTTAAAACCTCTGGCACCGCTCATTGTTTTGTACTAGTATGTGTGTATTCCCTCTAACCAACTCATTCCCTTATCGGTTCCTGACCCTTTCAGGTAACCCTTTCCGGCGCTAAACGGTCCCTTCCTGTCTCAACATCTCTCGTTGGACTCCTACACCAATACCCTTATTACAAAATATCACCAACAACAACTATAAAATTACCATCCACATTACTCACCTCTACATATAATCGCTACCTACTGTGTCCCTAAAATATCTAACACCTCTTTATATATTATCAGCATCTCAGCACTTTATTTTCCCTAACTCCCAATAACTCTATTTAACTAACTCCAATGCCCTTATTTATCACTATCCCCAAACTCTTTTACAACATTTCAACTTAATACATCACTAGAAAATTCATCACTTACCTACTAACAACAATACTTCTCAATAGCCAAATCTATTACCTGCACAATCATTTACTACCCATTAGAATCTAAATCTCCTAATATCATTTAAACTTTCTTCAGTTATTTAAAATTCTACAATACATGTTTACATAAAAAATACATAAAATACACAACAGCAAAAAATACACAAATACATTGACATTAATATACACAAAAATATACAATCCACATAATCATTAAATCATTTACCATAAATCAATCATAAACAGTCCATCCTGAAAAAACACTGTCCACATAATTAAATGTTCATAACACAATAAAAGGTCTACCCTCCATCGTCAAATAATAGTCTTACCTTTAGTCTGTACAATTTATTTTTTATTAAATACATTATATTAACATCATTAATATAACACTTATTTAAATTCTTATATTTTACAAAACCGTCATCATTAATAGGGTTATTACCTATCAATTCATCATACAACCTGTCACGATTGGTTATTGTCCTGTCACCTCCAGTATAATTAGTCACCACTAGGTACGTTATAAAGACGTTATTTCCATTATCATCTTCTCTTACTGCTATATCAGCTTCCTTACAAGGTAAGTACTTATTATTTTTATTATATATCATCTCTACACCTAACCTTTTCACAAATTCTTTATAATTCCTATTCATCTTAAAAATCTCTATCTCTCTCTTTCTCTCTAATTCATCAACACTTTTTATCACTTCATTATCAAATTCTACTCCCATTATACTTTTATCACCACTCTCAATACTCACACAATTATTTTCTAACACCATATTTTTAATTCTATTATCATAATTATCACCACTACTTGCCTTGTCTTTATTTTCATTCAATTTATTTGATTCTCTACTATTCTCTACCCCCATTTTACTCTCGTAATTTTCATCTACTTTATTCTTTTGTCTATCAAACTTCTCATTAACTAATGCAACTATTTTCTCTTCCGTTTTATCGAAACGTGCGTGCATTTCATCAATTCGTTTATTAAAATTTTGTTTTTTGATTTCATTTTTGATCTCGCTAAATTGTACATCAAATTGGTTTAGTTTTTCATTAAAATTGTCAAATTTGATGTTCTGCTCATTGAAAAGCAGTTTCATCATTCTGATTATGTCATTTTCCTCAACTCTTTTTGTTGGGGCTGATGTTGAATGAATACTATCACCCATCATTTCTGATTCTGTTCTACTCGTCTCATTACTATTTGCCATTTTTTTTTTTTTTTTATTATTAATATATTAGCAATAATAAATTTATTTTAGTTGTTGTGTTGTACTCTATTCGTACCATACATAACCTATACAGGTAACCTCTATTTTTTCGTATATTTCACTACCCATCTAACCTCTGCTTGTCTGCTTATTTATATATTTTTATTTATATATAAAGTCCAAGTTCGGGCTGCCATCTGTTAAAGTACACCTTTATGTCCCTGTTCTGGGCGCAATCAGTTAAAGTACACCTTTATGTGTATTAATTATACAATTATTAATACTGAATATATGGTAGTTCATATCTGTGTAATTTACATAATAAATCTCATCACCGGAATAACACGTGTTTCGCTCAGTTATATGCATTAGGCTTTGGGTCCAGAATTGCGTTAAGCAGACAGCGGCAGAAGTCGTTGGGTATAGAAATAACGTGACACATTAGATAACGGTAACGAATTTTGGTTTTATTTTCAGTAGATACTTGGTAAATTAATATAAACATAACAATGGTTAATGATTCAAATTTCCAAAATGGCGGCTAGACTATTCCGCCCTTGACCTTACTCAAGGTTAATTGTGTACACTTTATGATGCTATATAACTGACTTCTTTTATGTATGTAATTCTCATCATTGAACAGAATTATAGTTTTGATTTCTTTAATACTTTACTCTTAATACTGACTAAACATGATCACAAACCAACGCCTCATTTTAATATTGGGTTGATCAACACCGTTCACACTCTCGCTTCCTCTCTCTCACTCTCTCACATGAATTTAGACAAATGTTATAGAAATTGAGCTCATCTTTTCTACTTTTTGAAATTTAGTAATGAAATGTAGGGCTTTCCTGAATAGACGTGGCGTAGTTCCTTCCTCAGCGGCTCCATGCGGTGAGCAGGTGTTTGTCCAGTTTGCTGTTGTCCATTTTCACTGACTCTACTTTGAATACATGTTTTATAAAGTTCACTGATGCTAGTAAATGTTAGTGTTTACTGTGATATTATTTAGAACATTTTTTGCAGTAAAAGGTTACATTTTGCTGGCAGAAAACTGCCCACTACTGTTAGAGCGTGTATGCTCCCTGATTTACTTTTGACGACTGAGGCAGACGTTGTATAGCTAACTTTCGTCTGTCCTTTGCACTGAATTTACATGTTGGTTATAATTACTGGTTAACACTGTTACTTGTGATTACATTTTGTTAATTCAAATAAAACACTAGCTGACTATTTTAGGCCAGCACAATTTTTACGTGTTACTGCCATGGTGATGTTCTGGCGACTGGGGCGGAAGCAGACACAATTATTATGTAAGTGGTCGTGCATCTGACGTCATTGTCTATTGTTTTCCAACCACTGCCTTGGTTAATACGTAATGGTTTTATATCGTCATTGTGTTTTTGATGACGATTCGTTACAATGGACCAATAGAAAGTCAGTATTGTCAATTTTTAGCGCCTAACACTGCCATTTATCGTTGTTTCACTTCACTCGTACGCCGCTGACCTTGGATCGGCTCCCCTCTGGTGAATTTGCGTATTACTGGGACTTGTGTCAAAACTAACTTGCCCTGGTTAGACTTCATGATTATAATAAAATTTACAATAAAAATATCCCTACACACCATTATTCTGGTATGGCTAATTTTGTACTGTTACAAGGTAGTGTACTTTATTGTAATCATAACTGATCCTTTTTCGTAAACCAAAAGAATCCAGATTTATTGAACGAAAAATTGTAAAAAATCAACATTTCTGTAGACGCCATGTCTGACTAACTAAAATCGTTCAAAATCGATTTCGCCAAGCCTTGAGAATAATTGTCTCACTGTCGGAGCAAAGTTGTTTAATAACAAAATCTAAATTTTGTATAATACTAAATAATTATTAATCACAATTTAATAAACCAGTACAGAGACATAACCACTGTTCTTTATTCCATAGGAAATTGTGTTATATGATTTGTGTATACTAGGGACGAGCGACAGTGGCGGTAAACGCTAGACATCGGAAACTCTGCGAACTACATAATCAATTCGCACGCGGCAGGAATAATTGAATCCACCATACCGTCATAGCCACAAACGCTCAATCGTCCTATTTTTTTATTTTAATTGTTTTCAGTTAAAACAATTTGGCGCCACCCGGGAAATACAACACTCATAGAAGAACAGGTAAGGATACCACTCGAGTGTACTGGTAATTCGAAGGATCGCTGCGGACATCCTAGCAGCGTGAACATAAAGTAACGACCACACGTGTGAGGCGAACACATGATACATACAATTTTACAGAGCATATACAAACGTTGTCGTTACAATATATATATATATATATATATATATATATTTTTTTTTTATTATTACCTCTTAACTCCTAAACTTCTTAAACTTACCCTTCTTCAATGTAAGAATTAAACTTTTATATTAAATAAATAATCAAACTCCTTTTCTATCTTGACTGAACTTCAATACAATTTTATTATTTCTCTTTAACATTTCTTTAATTGTACCCACATTCAGTGTCCCTTTCTAACATTGGTAGCTCATTTCGGTTGGATTACATGAAAAATCTCAATCTCAGGGTTAACGTAAAATTCAAGTCAAAGTATTGTTCCAGTCATAATAGAACATAAAACATAATATTTATAATTAATGATTTGTAATTGTGTGTTGTGGATGTATGTTGACTAGTGAGTCCTTTGGATCATACAAAAGAACAATTTAAAAAAGGAACTCTTAATACTAATAGTTATGGTGTACAAATAATATTCACTATTATAACGTTTATATTGTTTTGGTTATAGTATTTCACTGTAACTCGATTGTTAAAATGTAGTAATGTTGGATCAAATATCTGGCTTAGCCTATTGGAGCAATCTCACCAATCTGATAGTTTTCCTTATAAACTTATTGCTTGATTTTTCGCTTCTGGCCTTCAAGTTTTTGGTACTTTTGATTAAAATATTAGTCTTCTAGTTATTTCAATAGTCTTTCTTTTTCATCTCGCCTTCTATCTGCAATTAATTTGTATAAAAGTCCAGCAGTCAAATTAACATGTTCTGCGTGGTTACAATATTTTTCCAACAATCCCTTCCATTTTACCAAAATACTAATTCCTTCAGTTAAGGCTTTGGCTATGATATGTTTATGGGTCACAGGTTCAGTTTCATCTTTTATAATGAATATGATTCCATTGAATCTTATTTTTTCTTCATCACTACATTATATTGTAAGTTTGTAACGTAAGATTTCTCTATTTTTTAATTATTTACACTTGGTTTGATCTCACTATATGGGCTACATAACTGTTTCATATAGATTATATGTTTCATTCAATGATCATATTATAATTATGTTTAATCACTTTCATTATACATGATTTTTTCCTTTGTAAAGTCTATCACTGTTATTCTCACTTTCTAGCACTATCACACAACCTAACTTATAGTTTGATATTATTATATTTGTAAAATTTATATCATTCACCGTTTGATATCAATGATACAAAATAACTGTCTGAGGTACGCAGACCTCCTCATAGTTTTAATATAATGCTTATGAACTAACAAATGTCTTTTTACTTATTTTCTAAGTTTAACATTTGTACATTATAATTCTATTAATTAATCATTATTTACATGTTTGTTTGTCACTTGATCTTCACTTCTGGGTATTATTGTCATCGTCAGTCATTGTTTGTTACTGTCATTAAATTATTTACTTCATGAGTTCTTATTCCTCAATTCCCTATTATTCCTCAAAAATTCTTAAGTTAATCATAATAGCGATCTGGAGACTGGAAAAAATGTATCTTGAAGCCAGACAACCAAACACAGTCTATAAATACAAGAACATCAAGAGTAAAATATTGAAAATCAACCTCAATATTAAATTTATCAAAAAGTGTTTACGACATAACATCACACCGAAATTCGCAATTTTGAACGTTAGAAACAAATCAGCGGCAGCTTATAATGCCAAAATAAAAGCACAAAAAACGTGGCTTAAGGAGGAAATTAAAGCATTATACATCAAGAAAATTCGTTTAAATAAATTGTTATACAAAGCTCATTTAATGGTCTTGAACACGTTACACCCAGCTATAGTCAATGAAGTAATTTATCTAATACAAACACAGATTAGAGATAATGCCAAAGTAATTATATCGAGACACATCAAGAAATTTGATAAACTATACAGTGAACAACAAAAACAAGATAACATAGAATGTAAACATATATTTTATAAACGTGTAGCCAATCTTACTAACATTGAATTATCAACAGAGGAACAGAATTTATTATCGAAGGGTCTACACTATAATTTACCTGACTTTAGTAAACACGCTTTAACACGGGAAGTCACGAATGCTGAGGCTACAATTAAATGTATTAAGAACCAAGACACTCAGTGTGAAACACGGTCATTAATCAACAATAAGTTCAATCGTTTCCTGAAGTTAAATAGCACACATAACACAGAACATAAAAAAGAGTTAAAAATCGCTAAAAATATCAAACAAAAAATAATAAATAACAACGCTATAATTACAAAAGCAGACAAAGGAAACACAGTGGTTATTATGGAAAATACAGATTATTTACGTAAATGTAACGACTTCATTCAAGATAATAACATAACAATGTTAAATGATGACCCGACCGAAAAACACACTAAAACCATAAATTCAGCTATTAATACATGTGTAAATTTACTTGACACACAAACCAGACGGAATGTGAAACAAATCAAACCTAAGGCACCTGAATTTACGGGACTGCCCAAATTACACAAACAAAACATTCCTATACGTCCTTTGATTAACTATACGACCGCCCCTAATTATAAAATAGCCAAAAAACTGCAACAAATTATTAAGAACAGCATAAAATTAGAAAATATCCACAATGTAAAAAACACCTTTGAATTCATAAATAAAATTAAAGATATGGAGATTACACCTAGTTATAAACTTGTCTCGATGGACATTGTCAATTTATATACAAATATTCCGGTTTTGGAAACATTAAAAATTCTAAAGGTAAATTTAACTACAACAGGTATTCTAAACAAAAAACAGATAGATGAACTCCTATCTTTGTTACAGATTATAGTACAGCAAAATTATTACACCCATGACAACAAGTATTTTAACCAAGAGGAAGGTTTGGCTATGGGTTCACCTCTAAGTGGACTTTTGGCCGAAATATATATGAACTATTATGAGAATAAATTTTTATTGTCTGACTGTAACCGATTCTATGATAAAATTGTTTCTTATATGTATGTAGACGACACCTTCATAGTATTTAATGGCACTCATAGACAGGTGGATATGTTTTTTAAATTTATTAACGAAATTAACCACAACATAAAATTTACTATGGAAATGGAAACCAATAATGGCTTGAACTTCCTCGACGTATTGGTGTTAAAAAGAAACAACCATTTCGGTTTTAAAATATACCGAAAACCTACCACAACAGACATAGTTATAAATGCTAAATCGAATCATCCATACACACAAAAAATGGCGGCATTTAATGCACTAGCACATAGACTAATAAGCGTACCAATGAATACGGAGGATTATAAGGAAGAATATAACATAATAAAACACATAGCCTTGCAAAATGGATATAACACAGAAATTGTGGATAAAATGATACATAAACAATTACGGAAAATAAATGGTGACAATAATAAAGTTAAAAATACAACACAATATGTCTCAGCATTATATACGAACATACTTCCCAACATAATAAAAAATGAATTTAAAAAATTATATATAAATGTTTCATTCAAGAACATAAATAATCTAAAAAATATACTTAAGCCACGAAAACCAATAACTTTGGAGGAATGTTCAGGAGTATATAGAATCCAGTGCAGTGAGTGCGATAAGTTCTATATCGGACAAACGGGGAGGAAATTTATTGAGAGATTTAAAGAACACCTACCAAAAAAGAAACCCCAAACCACCTCATCAAATTACGCACTCCACCTAATAAACGAAAACCATAATTACACCGGATTCAAAGAGAACATGGAGCCGATACATGTTTGTAATAAAGGTCATTTCCTGAATGCTTTAGAAGAGTTTGAAATATACAAGGCATCCAAAGTAAATAAAGAGCAGTTACTCAACGATCAGCTATCATTTAAATCCAATAAATTATATGATACCGCGTTGATGATAAGCAATGAAGCACGAACACGGGCTAGTTGACGATCGGAGGTCGACCGGTGCACTGAGTCGCTTTTAACGTGTTCATGTGTTTGTGTTATATGTTAATTTATTCAGTGATTTTTGTGCGTGTGTTTTTATGTATAAACATTTTAATCATTTCGACGACCCCTATGTATTAGGGGAATAATAAAATTTTTTACTGTACCTGAAGATGGGGATTTAGTCCCTGAAACATGTTGTATGTAAAAAATTGAGATCGCATAGTGGATTATACAAGGTAAAAAATTCTTAAGTTAACCCTATTATTTATTTATTATAATATTTTCCTTTTTGTTTTCATTACTTTTTATTTCTTGACCTTATTATTTATCTTTAAATAATTTGTTGTATCTTCATTTCTTTATTTATTATGTTCATTTTATTCTTCTTTGTATTTTATTACTAAAAAGATTGCGTTTATGCATATTTCACAGTGAATTTTGATGGTATACTTGTCTTTATTCTGAGGTGTAATCTTGTTATGTTACAATATATATATATATAATATATATATAGTACAACGTTATTTTTAGACACTTACTTTTACACATATGCTCTTACTCATTTGTGCGCACTTACCCACGTCTCGAAGGTATACTCTTCTTCTGCAGTATTTACCTTGATGTTCCCCGGCTGGGTCGCAGGCTTTGGTCGTTGATTGAGTGTGGATAAGCACGTGAATATCGTTATATAATTTTAATATAAGTAAAGAGTACAGAGGATTTAGTATTGGTTGTGAAATTAGTACGACTGTGTTAATAAAATCATATTCATTTGATTTATTATTTAAAAATTCAAATTATCATATTAATTATTATTTCGTGTGGGTTAATTACTCTTTGAACCCTTATATTTGATATGAATATAATGTAATTATAACGTGTTTAAAAACTTATCTCTTATATTCTAAGACATATTATACACAAATATAAAACATATATGACCTGAAATGTTTTCATAGACATATAATAGATGACACATATTTTAATATAATACGTGATTCACACGTCTGAAATTGACTATTTATCTTGTCTTTGCAAGTGTGGTTTGTTGTAATTGTCAATTGTACTTACTGTACTTGTAGCATAATTGTTACTTAGAAGTGAGAAAATAAGAAATTCTTAGTTGTGTGGGAAACAGCGACAGATGTCAGGTGTGTATACGAGACTGTAGCATATGTTTTGAACATAAAATTAGTTTTAAGAAATTTTCCCAGGGTTGTGAATGGTATCTCACCCTTTCTCAATAAGCGTGACTGTCCAGGAAGTGATAATCGTAGGAAATCTGGCGAGACACCTCAAATAAGAATTAATGGTGACAAGGTCCAGACAGGAAATATAAAATGTCACACAAATTTGATATCCTTTTGGGGGAGTCAAGTAATTGGTCACAAGTGTGAAGCCAGGTGGTGTACTCCGTGGGAACATTGGTTAAAGCAGGTGTTTTATTCCGTGAGAACTTTTTAATCTACAGTAGTGAAACACCCCAAATCGTGACGTAGGGTCACATGATACAGTCTTTGACGAATAATAGAAAGTCTTATAAAAATTGTATGAAACTACCCTTACTCCAATTAATTTTTTGAGGGGAAGTCCCACCACTAAATTAAGTGTTACACCCACGATGATGTACTATAAAAACTCTTAGTATTCGCTGGGGAAGACAGATCTGATTTTGTAAGCGGTCCAAGAGGACTTACTCATCTTTTCTCATTTTTATTTTGACTTTGATCTGTGTTGGAAGGTGTTCTTAGAGAGCCGGAAAACCAGATGTTGTAAATAGTTTGTTTTTGTAATTTTTGAAGTAACTAAAAGTAGTTACATTAATTTGTGAACTAAGTACTATTAACTGAAGGTACTTACAGTTTGAAAGAGTAATTGAATTAACTGACTTATAGTTTGTCAAGAGGAGTTTGTATAAAGTAACTTGTAAAAGTTCATTTGTATTTTGCTAATCACAATAAATTGTCTTCAAGAAGAACGGTTCATTCTAATGATTCAACTTCACCTCCGGAAACACGTCAAACAAAACAGTTGTAACTTAGCAGCCACTCGATAGGTTACAACAGGTTTTTATTATATACCACTTAATAACACAATTAATTAATTAAACAATTATTAAAATTACCCATAGAGAACATTTTATTAATTATCATATTAATGTCTCAATTAATTAAAAAGCATCAATTTAAATCTCTAATAAAATATAATAAAATATGGTGCTATATCGACCATTTATTTATGGGATTCATAAATTTAACTTATATGCTCTGTTCAATTATTCTTTGAAGTTATTTATTACTCATTCTGGAAATTAAAATATACTAATGTTTTTGTAAGCTTGTATATGGAATCTAGAGCTTCTTTCGATAGACCTCAGGGTCATTTATAATATTAAATAAATGTCTGACTTCACCTGCATTTTTCTGCAACCATTTAACTTTGTCGTTACCGTCATCTGGACTATCGAGTTTGTTGATCCTCTTCGGTATCACCTTCTCTGTCTCTGCGTCGTTGAAATTCCTCTCTCCGTCTACTGGATGCTGAGTTCTGACGTGGACCTCTGGTCGTGATGATGTACGGCTGGATGTTGCATGTGGCTGTCCCTGCGTCGTCTCGTATTCTGCTCTGGTTCCTCTCCTCTTCTTATCTTGTCCCTCGTAGATGTTTCGAAGTTCTATGCGTACTTCTTGAAGTTCATCGTGGTTACAACTCTCGTAGATTCTTATAATATTTCTATAATATCTCTATAATATCGAATCTTATAGTCTTTTAAAATAACTCGTGTTCCATTAATACTTGCACCGACGTAGTGCCGGTTCCATCGCACTTCACGTTATGTAATACTGTAAAAAAAACATTACTAGACTTTGTAAAATTCGCGGTTGCGAGATGCGTGGATTTCACGTACTATTCTGAGTTCATTTGAGAAAGAGTGTGTCGCTCGCTGGGGTTTTATACTGCTGCCGTCGTTCCATTCCTGTTCACCTGTTGGAAACTGTTTTGACAAAATTGAACAGGTCCGCGCGTCGATTTAATTGCTAACTTCAACCTACGTGGCTTTCTATGAAGTGCACACTTTTTTATAAATATTATTTCACCAATCGTTAGGTATATTATTAAACTTTGTTTATGCAAATTATGAATGTTAAGGTGTGTAAATTATGGCAAAATTTCACACGATGGCTGAACGGTTCCCACGATCATTGACCAATATCACTTCAATGATAGCGCCAGGCGCTAGCTATGTTTTTGCATATGTCGCTGATTCGTGTGACTTCTGGTTATCGTTCAGTATTTAAAAAACTGTGTAAAATCTTCCACCCTCGTTTGCATAATTCAACCTGTCTCTCATTTACACACGTACACTAGCACACACACGCAGACTGATACACAAGCGGCTGCCTGTCACTATGACGTCACCTTTACCGGTCGACGCGTGTTGGTTTCTCCCCTTCGCTACGATTTAAAAACCAACGAAGCTTTTAATTCCCTATACAGGCTCACTTACAATATTTATTTATTTAAAATTAAATACTACGTTTATTTCTTATATTATCTCTTATACCTACTGCTTAATTATTATATTATTTTTATTATTTACATTTTATATATCTCATACGTGCGTTCGTATGTTATCATACCTCAGTCAGGGGTTGATACATAGGCTTATGCTAAACGTGTCGTTGCAATATATATATGTTTAGAGAGAGAGAGAGAGAGAGAGAGAGAGAGGTTAGATTTTCTGCCAGTTAATTTCCTAAATCTTAAATCTATTTGTTTTCTTTTCTGTTTTATGTGGTGTTTCCAGGTCAGTTTTGCGTCTAAAATGAAGGCCTAGGTATCTGACTACTGTTTGTTGCGGTATTTAAACGTGGTTAAGATATTTAGACGTGGGGCAGTTGCCTCTCCATGATGTGAATGTAACGTGTGATGACATTGATTCGTTGGCCTTGAATTTCCATTTTCGTAGCCAAATCCAATGAAATTGAGTGAATGAAGATTGAACGAGGCGACTGTAGGATCTCCATTAGATATGGCTGTGTCGACAGCAAATGTACCGGTTGTTGATTGTTGTTTCTCAGGTGGTTGGTATATCGGAAGTGTATAGGACGTTCAGTAGACGACCAAGAATACTCCCTTGATGTACTCCTGATTGGATGTAGTAACGACTAGAGGTTTCTCCGTTGACCTTGGTTTCGAATTCACACGTTTATGCAGTTACGTTTTCTGCAGATTAAAGTAAGTTGAGGGAAGGATTCTTCTGATTTTGTGTAGTAGTCCTGAGTGGCATACTTTATCAAACGCCTGGCTGATATCGGGAATGCGGCTTTTCAATACTGTTTGTTTTCTAATGCTTTACTAATTATATTGGTTATATGGTGGTACTGTTGTATTGTTTAGTGGGCATGTAGGAATCAAACTGATGATCAGGGATCTAGTCTTGGTTTGTTAATCCTCAGTAATTCTTCTGGATATAAGTTTTTCGAGAAGTTTTGCAATTATTGACAAGAGATTGATTAGACGATAAGCTGAAACATCCATGAGATTTTTCCGGCTAACAATATAATTTGAGCAATTTATAGTGATTAGGCCAATATTCAAGACGTAAAATGGTAAAATGGCGTTGAATGTGTGCACGAGCTTCTTGAGTCCGTTTTTTGGTAATATTTTCAACAGCATGGCCTGGCAGTAATAAGGTTTTTTCTGGTTTAGTTTATTGAATTCTTCGATTATTCCTTTTACAGTAAATATCTTTAGGCGGCCACGAACTTGAATGGGTATGGGAACGTCTTGTTTCACTTCGAGGTTTTGAACATTGTGTTGTATGGTCGAGTGAGGAGTAAGGACTTCTGAAACACATTCGGCAAAGAGATTGGCTTTGTCCTTGTCGCTTTTGGTCAATGTTCCTGGAGGAACTGAATATCTGCGTATTTGAGGTGCCGACAATCTGGATTTCTTGCTGTGTTTTATAGGTTTCCAGATGGAGTTGTCTTATCTAATCACTTTACGAATATATTGTTGAAGAGTTGTTTCTAATTTCTTGGAGTTTTAATTTTAACTTGTTGCTAAGTTGATTGTACTATGTTCTGCTGTCGGTTGCATGTGTTCACTGCCAGGCTGACTTTTCTGTGCTATTAGTTTCATGATTTCGTATGGAATGTTGTTAGTTGACTGACAAGAGACAATATACGGTGTGGCTAATTTGGCTGCACTCTGTAATAGATTAATTATACTGTTAGTTTCCGTTTCTATGTCTTCAGGTCCCTGCATTCGTACAGTTAAATTTGTATTGTCCTTTATTATCTGGAGGTAAGTGTCCCAATTTGTTCTGTAGTTGTGTAATCTAGGAGTAGTTTTCCTGGTATGCTCGCAGCCTTTGTAACTGGCAGGATGATTGGCTTAGCAAAACACGCATTTGGTAGGGTGTTTCTTTAAGTTTTTGCAGTCTACTGTGTTGTGCGACCCTGCGCATTTGACGCAAACAAACGGATTAGTGCAGTAGGATTTGGAGTGGCGGTACTGTTGGATAGTTTACACTGATTTATATTGGTTTTAATTGAGCGAGGGGTTTAATTTGCATAATTTTGTTTCTGTAAACCTGTTATTGTCTGCTGGTTCAAGGTCTATAATGAACTTGTTTAGTGGCTCCTTAGTGATTCTATAACGTGCGTTAACTATATTTCTGCCTTTGTGTCCGAGTTGAATAAGTCCTGATTAATGTCTGCTACACAATGGAATAAATGTGCAGTGGAATAAACTATTTTCTTCGAGGTCACTGACTAGTTTACGGTAGGATTCGGGTGAAAAGCAGTTTAATTTGACAAATTTATCAGCCAGAGATTTAATGTGGCATTGTTCATCTTCGAGGAGCACAGTGGTGAATTGATTTGCAAGCCCGATGAAATTGCTGACACCTTGGCTGCGATATATGCCGAGGTCAGTAGTACAGAAAATTATCCTCTCAATTTCTTCGAAAGGCAAGATGAAGTCGAACACGACCATGACCTCGAATGTGAAGAGTAGGCCTACAGGAGCTATAACGTGCCTTTCTCGATGAGGGAATACAGTCCACTGTCTGCACTGCCGGCAACACTGCGGCGGGACCGAACGATATTCCTCACAGAATCATACGTTTGTCGGATGTACCTATGGCTACACTACTGACACTCTATAACGCCATATGGATTCAGGAGGAGTATCCAAAACCATGGAAGGAGGCAATCGTCATCCTGCTTCTTAAGGTCGGAAAGGATCCCCTGAAAGCGAAAAATCTATCGCCCAGCATAATTGACGTGCTGTCTAGGAAAGTAATTGGAGAGGATGGTAAACAGCCGTCTCATCTGGTGTCTGGAAAAATACTGCGTTCTGACCGCACACCAGTGTGGGTACCGAAGACACCATTCTACTACTGATCAACTGGTTTATCTAGGAACGTAGTTCAGAACAGTTTCATCGAAACAAACACATGGTTGCAGTATTCTTCGATTTAGAGAAAGCGTTTGACAAAACGTGGAGATTAAACATCATACAACAGCTACATGATTGGCGGTTCATGCTTGTATGATGACAATCTTGCACTGTTCTACTCGGCCAAAGCAACAGCAATGGTCAGGCATAAAATGCAACGCGCTATAGGCACGTTGGTAGAAAATACTAACAGCATAGGCTCTTCCTTCTCGGCAACAAAAACGACCTGTGCCCACTTCTTTCGAAAGCGAGGGAGGCACCTGGACCCTACGTTAACCATATACGGTGTCCGGCTGCTGCGGTGTCAACTGCTGTTGCTGAGATACGTGGCAAAAATATAGCACTACCGAGGCACATAAACCACGTGTTGCTGGCGAACAACAGACTTGCTAGAGTGTACGACCGCTCCAGACCGGCCGGCATTCGCGCACTCGAAGTAGCCCTGAGCTACAACATCGAGGCGCCGATGGTCCAAGCGTACGCTCCGTGCGAAGTGTAGAAACAAGAAATCGTGCCATCCAAGTGAACTGAACCTACTGTTTAGATTAGTCCTTGAAGAACACGTCGAGGAATACACCATTGTGTACAATGATAGGTCGAAGACGGAGAGCGGAGTGGGAGTGCGTTTGTCATCGAGGGCGCCTCCCACTTCTGGACGCTGCCAAAGTGGCAACTATATACACAGCCGAACTGTACGCGGTGTTGCAGGCCCTTTGTTTCTGTGAACACCGTGGAGACAGGAAATTTGTTATCTGTACGGTTTCACTGATTTTTTACTTCCTTGGACAATCCGAGCACAGTGGATCCGTTATTAAAGCAGATAATGGCGTTATGCCATGCGTTAGAATACTTGGTTCATCTTTAACTTTTGTTTGGTGTCCGGGTCATGTAGGTATTGAAAGTAACAAAGAAACTGACGCTGCGGCCAGAAACGCTGCGAACAGCTCACGAGTCGATGCAATTGCCGTACGACCTGATGACGCGAAACTAGCTACCACAAGCACCATTATTAATGTGTGGCAGCAGACGTGAAACACACAGAAGAGCAAACTTCCTACCGTGAAGTAGAGCAGCCGTAAATATAAGAAACAGGTGACCGCAGTCGTCGTGAACAAGTTTGCATCACCAGACTGCGCACTGGGCACACGAACTTGAGGTCTTCGTACCTCCTAGAAGGACACGAACGACCCGTCTGCACTTGTGGCGGAGCACTTAACAATGAAACACATTATCGAGGACTGCAGTGCACAGGTAACCTGAATGAAGACCTCGTAAATGAACAGTTAGCGACGGAGAGAGCTCAGTCCTTCCTAAAAGCAGCAAGGTTACGGTACAGGCTTTGTAAATGTCGTTTTGAGTCTTAATGTGTAAGAGTTTTCACTGTCGTTGAGTCAACTAAAATGTAGATGAGAAAAAAACTTCCGGTCGAACAACACTCCTGGTCTGGTAAACGTCGTTGTGCTACAGGCCTTCGTTGCCGAGACCAAAAACGCATTAAAAAAAACATCGTTATCATATAAAAAAAATTGTTTGAATTTTTAATTTTTTTCGGAAAAAATTGGTAATATATCTGCTATAATTTGCTACTATATAATTTTTTTAAATCTGTTTTGCATATCAATAACCTAACATTATTCTCAGTATGTTCAATTTCTAATAATTTTTCAAGATCTTCGTTTTGATGTTATTAGACTTTTAATTTTAGAACAATTAGTGATTTCATCAAATAGGCACACCTATATAACTGATAAACCTAAAAATATTCAGTACAACAGAGACATACAAAATCAAGACAATTTTTTAACAAACAATTTGCTTGTCTTTTCATTACGGTACCACTATAACTTGACTAGATATGATTATTTAAAGATGATGACGCTTCAATTTTTTTAACCCGAAAAACAATTTTTGTCTTTGAATATCTCGAAAACCATACGTCTTATGAAAACAGTACTCATAAATTAGATTAAAGACTGTAGATTATTCCCTTTCTGTTAAAAGACTATTTGGTAATAACATTAATTAAAACGATGAAATTATGGTCAAAAAACCGTGTGCATTTTCATATCTTTTCAGAAAAATTGGCAATTTTCCTGATGTATTTTTGATATTAAATAAAAATTAAGAAAAACTCTAAACAGGTATTGCTAACTTCATTATTTTGACCACTCTTAAATATTTTAAAGTTTTTTTTAACTAAGACTTTTTAAAAATATTAGACTTAGATTGTTGGGTTAATTTAGTGTTGTTATTGAAAATTTTCCTATTTTACGCAAATAACTGGAAAAATATTAAATTTAATTAAGAAAGATGGACACTAAATAAAGCTTGTTAACAAATAAATTTTTTAAATTTTTGAAGAAGGAATACTTTGTGAGATATGATTGTTTAAATTTGGTGATAAACTTGACTGAATTTCTAACTACACAGGTGAGGACTGAAATGATCTGAGGAAAGGCACTGTACCGTGGGCCGTTTATAAAATATTAAAATGTTATGTTAACAAAGATATGCAACTATTTTCTTAGCTGATTCCATTTATCTTTTTATTTTAACTTGCTCTTTGTATTTGGCTATCATAAGAAAAGTAAATTCAAAGATACGGGTATTTTGTAAATTTCACCCCTCCGTTAAATTGGTCATTTTGACTTCCATGTATTTTACAATATTTTTTTATCTTACTGTCTCAATCAGCGACCTCGAAGACGTAAGTATACAATTTTCAACAATTTACTCCAAATAGAAACAAACATTTCCAGCGTTTAGAGGTGATTTCAATCCTGTGTCAATGAAAGGGATAATATAGCAATGAAATTTCGACCATTCTTACTTATCTTTCACTTAAATTTAATTTATGCATATTGTAAGAAAACAATTTGTTTGAATCGCTATTTTATACATTTCATCCCCTTCATATGGTTTCTTTGGCTCCCCTAGATTCTGTACAATAAATTTGACTTTAAATTCTTTTTTAGCGACCTGAAAAATATAATTGTACACAGTCTCATCAATTTATTTCGAACAGTTTACTAAAAAATAATTTTTCAGCTTTTGAGAGTTGTTTTCATTTTTTAGGGGTAAGAGCACTCACAACTTTCGTCTTAGAGTATCTAGATACTATGCAGAAGACAATACAAAAAATTTCATGTCGACTTGTTTTATTCCAGAGAATGCCGATATTTGGCCGATTTTTGCCTTCATTGAATCGACTAATATCTTCTTTCCTGATTACACAGTTTTCTAGATCCTGATGGACTTCTTTCGACCATGGAACTTACTATTTGTTCACCTGCGGAACCTCCATCCATAATTTATTATTATTAAGTGATACATTTTTATATAGGTCGGTAAATTAAATTCTAAATTCATAAAAAATATATTAATAACGAAGTTTTAAAAACCAAATTGGAGAGATCTTCATTTTTATAAAGCAAAAGTTGACCTACGAATTTTATTACAGGATGTAAATTTGTTTCCAAAAGAAGTGTCTGCTTGAACTTCGCTACAAAATTTTTCTACATTTATAAAGTTTCTCGCCAAAATATACTCTGGGGATCTAGACTGACTACTCCCAAGGGCAGAGAACTTTATGCAGCCATGCATGGAAGCAGTTCACGCCACCTGTTAACAGAGCAACCAACATCTGGTTAAAAGAAGAAACATAGATGTTCTAAACATTTGGTTTACCAAAGGAGTCAAAATAAGATACCTCAAATCGAATCCAGTGTGATCTATTTTCTGACCACACACCATTTATACTCACTGTGTCCTCCATAGCATTAGAAACATCCAGACAACCTATCTTGCATACTAGAAGTACCGACTAGGAATTATAAAGGGAACTCAAAAAAAACCTAATCAACTTAAACGTGGACTCAAAAATCCATAAGATCTGGACACTTGCCTTCTCAACTTTACTACGGCTTTGCAGATGGCAGCGTGGACAGCAGCCATACAAAAGGACCATTCCAGCAAAAACAAGTCCCCAATATCCTTCAGGGAAAACGTAGTAGAAAAAAGAAGAAAGGAAGACTGTGGAAAAATGGCAAGCAACCAGAAGCAATTATGATAAAAAAGGAATCTTCGCAGATGAGCTAAAGTACTAAAAGAATGTCTGTTAAAAATAAAATAAAAAAACAAGCAATTGAAGAAAATTTAGAGTCGTTGACCGCAACCGAAGCTACCGAGTATTGTATCTAGAAGGTGACCAGACGACACCGGTAGAGATCACAATACCTCGGTATCATCATTCGACCGAGAGAGGTACCAATGACAAGTGGGCTAAGAGCAAGGCTGATGCCTTCGCTTTCAATCCCATCCTACAGACGCTTTAACAGATCAAGATCCCAGTATTCATGTTTTCCGGAATCACGTTTTCAAACAAATCTACGTTAATAAATTACCTTGTCCTACGTAAAAACTACCATTCTGGAAAATAGCAACAACAGAACGTCTCCCTGATTCGACCTAATAACGGGCAAAGTCTTACAGAGCTACCAACCATAAGTTTCGAGCGATACTTTAGTACATCTCCAATGCGGTACTAAAGCACTATATTACAGAGTAATATATTTCTACTACTATTCTAAAGCACTAAAGCATTAGTTATTACTGGGCCAATGGAAAATGGCCCCGATAGCTACGCTAGCAAAACCTGAGGAAAACGTTCATGAATTATCATCATACCGACCGATAAGTCTTCTAACTGTTCTGTCTAACCTTTTTGGAAGAATGCTTATGACACGCTTAAAACCTATTTGATTATACAGTAAACTGATTCCCAGTCATCAGCTCGGCTTCAGGGAGAAACACGGAACTATCAAACAGGTGCACACAATTGTCCAGGTAGACAGCAACACTGGAAGAACAGAACTGCTGCTCAGCTGCCATCAGCGGTCATCTCTTAAGGTGTTGATAAGTTTTATTATCAAGGGTTATCATTCAAGCTAAAAACCCCTGCGCCATCACTTCTTTCCATTACTTAAATCGTATGTATTAGACAGTTTTTTGCTCATATAACATCTTGCTGCATATACAAACTTATTCCCCATCAATCTGGGGTACTCCAAGTGTACTGGGACCGGTGCTATACCTTCTGTTTATAGCCAACCTCCCGTCAACAGAAAACACATGTTCCAACGTTTGCTAACGATACGGCAACACTACTATACTATTATCAAGTAGGGAGTGCGGCTGGGCGAGGGTCAGGCTTACTCACAAACACGCAGCCCGCACACACACAAGCGCAGGGGATTAGGACTGGCCGGATTCTCGCCCCATTGTCACCTAGTGGACTTCAGTTGATCAAATTTTGATTTATTTTATTTGACATTTTATCTTAAAATGTTTAATATATATCAATTCTACACACCTCGCCCAGCCGCACTCCCTAGTTGATAATACTATAGTGTTCCACGCATGACCGAAGACTGCAGCATCACTCAGTCTGCAACAGCATTTAGATTCAACAGATCTCTGGTTTAAAACACGTAAAATTAAAGCCAACGCAGCCAAATCAGCTCAGGTGGATTGTACCATGAAAAAATATGACTGACCACCTGTGTTTTTTTTTTACGGCTGCACACTGCCGCAGGTAAACGAGGTGAAGTGCCTGCGTTTGCACATCGACTGACGACTCACTTGGCAGGAGCGCATTTTTATGAAGAGAAAACAGCTTGGTATACAATTTCAAAAACTGTAGGTCTACTGGTTGATTGGCACGAACTCCCAGGTGACATTGGAAAACTAAGAGTATGAAGCTATCCTAAAACCTGTCTGAAATTATGGCATACATCTGTGGGGAACAACCAGTAACTCCATTCTTGGGCTATTTCAGTTCTTTCAGAACAAAGTACTGAGAGCCATCACAATCGTTCCATGGTTTGTGCCCAACCGGATAATGTAGATAGAGCTTCAGTCATAGAGGAGATAAAGCGACGAAGCTCCAATTTCAGTAACAGGCTGGAAATTCATCCCAACTTCCTCGCAAAGCAGCTTCAGTCTAGCGGTGGTGAAGTGCGTAGGTTGAAACGTTCAAACCCAGTCACTTAGTGCACAGATTTCATTGAGCGTTGTGACTATTTCAAAAAAATATGTAATTTATGAAATGTAATTGTATTAGTTGTAACACTTGTTTGTAATAGACGTGCTTCACTGATATGTCGTTTTTCAATCAATCATTACTGATTACCTTTGCTGGGTAGATTGTAATACAATTTAAGTTCAGGAAAAAAAGTATTCTCTTACACATTTTCTAAAATAGACTAAGGCGCTACAGACGCGTAGTATTTTATGTCCACAACTAATGTAGTGTAATACAAACTACTGATGAAGTGCTTTCAATAACATTGGAGGGGCACAGCTCCAACTCAGTTACTAGAGAGTCCATGGCCTTTCCTACCCTCTAAACTCTACTCCCATGAACATGATAATTCCCCATTATTGTTTCTACTTCGCACTGATTCAGTTGTTAGCTTCTTCATTGGTCTTGTCACGTGCTTATGGCGAGCCATACGATATGTTATTAGAGGCATTGTCTGTTTGGTTATTTCTTATAATTTTCAAGAGTTTCCGTATGCATTCATGTTGAGTTATCAAATTATTTTAAAACTTTTCGTGTCGCCCATCAACAGCTCTGATAGTCGGTTGTATTCTGTTGAAGATTAAAACGAAAAGATTCCAGTCATTAGGTGAAAAACGTGGTGGCCACTTGTCTCCTGCCAATATGTGGAGTTTCCTTTATCTACGTTCGTTCTACACAAATAGCTATTGTTTCCACTTCATCACGTCTTCATACCAATTGTCAAAACCTGTTTCCACATCTTCTTGGGGCAGAAATGGAAAGCTAGAAGCTGTTCTATTCGATATTTCTCCGTTAAGTCGTCTCCATTGCTGAAGGCCTCTTTTAGGCCTTCGGTAACCACAAGCCTCCCAGTTGATTGAGCAAAAAGAAAGAGACAACCTTTGATCATGACAGTGTTCCTAGAGCACTTGTCGTAGCTAACTCGAAATGTGTCAGTGTGATTTCCGGTGCCGTTATAATTAAGGGCTCTACATATAATGCGCAATTAGCGTGTTATTCGTTTGATCGGTTTTCTTCAGCATAGACAATACACCAACTATTTACATTCATAGTATTGTTTAAATTAGCAGCCATCCTTACTATTTCTTTTATGAATTTGCTTTGCTAACTGCTATAATTTTTGTTGTTCGACTAAGCTTTTCGTCATCACTGACCTTTTTTTTTACTGATTCATTGAAATGTCTTGCATATAGTGAGTTTCGTCAGTGATGACGAAAAGCTTAGTTGAACAACAAAAATTATAGCAGTTAGCAAATTCATAAAATAAATAGTATTTACATTCAATACACCACCAATATTCCGATATTCACATTTCATAATACACCAACTACGACTGATTTATTATTAATCCATAAACAGTATAGATTGATAGAACATTTTAGAACAGTCTGGAAGTCCATTTGGACTTCTGTACAGTTCACGGTACAGGCATAAGCTCTTCTTATCATGGGCGCCAGCAGAAATGTTCGCAGGGGGGTGCAAACCCGGGGATCTGGGATATATATATATATATATATATACAGTATACATATATTATAAGAAATCGGGAGTTATCCTCCTTTAGTTGGTTGGTTACTTAATTTATTAATTTGGAATAAGTTTATTATTTATTGAATTGTTGTTTATTTAGTTTGACTTTATTTTATTTACTTTAGTTTAATTAATAAATAAGAATTATCAGTCAAAAACAGGTCGTCGCTGAGTTTACGGTTTTGAAAATGTTGCCAAAAATAATTGTTCTTAATAATTAAAAATAGATTGTGTGGGTTCTTCACAATCGATTGGTGATTCGACTCAGTCTTATAGGTTACCTGGCCTTTTCTATTAATTGCTTGATGATCGTTACTCTCGCCGTATTCCTCTTCTTGCTTATCGCCTGCAAATCCTTTATCTTAATTTACTTTAAAGAAATAATATGCTTTTTAAATTAATAACTCAATTTATTTGATGGTTTTTAAACTCAGGGTAAGTTCAACGGTTCGTGAATCGAACGGGATAGTAACCGTATCGACTTGCTCACCAAGCTCGACTACTAAAAAATACAATGTTTAAAATGAATTACAATATTATTTTTTATATCAGGTCGTGGATACTTTGAGCTGCTAAGAAAGATCAGAAAATGCTTACGGACAAAATACAATACATCAAAATTAGTTAATTAACATTCTTAGTAAATAATAAAATTTAAATAGTATTAATTTAAAAGTATTACAATTCTGTATTCTGTTCCGAGTGCAATTCGAAATGCCGGAGATGTTTCAACAAAATGGCCGTCGGTCAGCGACTATGCGTCCCAAAATCTGCATCACCTAATTTCTTTAAATTAAATAGTGTTTTAATAGTTTTATGTCCACAATGTTATTAAATAAAGGTTTGTTGAAGTTCACAAGTGTCTGGATTAACAGTGTTTTTTGGTGAATCTCGTGTTGTGTATGTTAAAAGTTATTTCGTTATGAGTTTATGAAGATATCTCACCACTCGGCAATACGCCTTTCATATCTTGGAACGTATTAGTTTGAGTAAATCGTCGTCTTGTTATTCGGTCTTCAATTATTTCTGTTAGTATGGTTTGTCTGTGTAATTCTTTAATGTTTTTTCTTAATTTGGTATCGACATCTCTTTATTTATACTTTTGGTCATTAATTATTCATCAAAATGTGATTCTCTGTTACATGGAGTTCATCTGTACAGCTTGAGCTTTAACAATAGACTAAACGAATTCTTCCGTTTAAAAAACGGCTATGACCTAGCTTTTGTAAGCTCTGATTGGTTCATTTTCCCTTGACCCGGGTCACGTGACTTTAATTATTCGAAATCTGTAAATTTTAAATCTGTCACCTCAAATCACTCCTTATTTATTTTTAGATTAAGTTAAATTTGGGTTATACGATGTTGTTGTTTGGAAAAATAGAATTATTTTGATGCCGAATGTGGCCCATTTCGGCCCAATACCACTTATTTTAACTCATTTATAATTTTAAGTTTTTAGGCTTTTACATATTTTTTCTTAACACTTCTTATTGCCTTCTTTGCTATTTAAATATGTTCTAATAGGGTTGTACTTATTACTAACAATAATATCTGATACCTCTACATTTTATATAACATTACAGTTTTAAATACCTATTCTTCATTTTCTTATTATAACAATGATATTGACATCATGTCAGTTCAATGGCTTATCTTATGTGTTAATATTACTTTCCCTATTCATCTGATTATTACGAGTTTTTACATATAATTTTGTCAATACATTCCCTGTTTCATTAAGGTCAGGCTTCTATTTGATTTTATTTGGTTTGGTTAAGACCATTTTGGACATTTTACTGTTTAAGTACAGCTCACTTCTTTTGGCCTATAGGTCTAGCATTTTGCCATTCCTTTACAATGATTTTTTACACAATATGGTGTTTCACCCTGTACCTGATATTGATATTTCTGAACACCTCTTATAACTACTGTTCTTGAAAAATTAGCAAATCTTTTAACAAACAAATCTAACATAAGAAAATTATGGGTATGCAAAAACCCCTTACACACTTACTTATAAGACAATATCCTGTGGGTATACAAAATACTTCAAACAATTAATTGTAACATAACAAAATCCTGTGAGTATACATAAAACCTTTAAATAACTAATTCTAACATAATAAATCATGGGTGAACAAAAATCCTTAAAACAGTTAACTATAACATAATACATCCTGTGGGTATTCGAAACCCCTTTAAATAATTATAATATAATAACTCCTGGGTATATAGAACCCTTTAAACACATGCACCTTTTTATTTGCTGGTTCTTAATGTATGTTATTCTATACATAAGACCATTACCTCACTTTCTCCCTTCCCCACTGGTTTATAATATGATCTTTGATCATCACTATTTCCTACCTTGTGCACTAATCACTTCACTCCCTTACAATATAAGTTTTTACAATTTTTTCTTTGACTAATGCACATATGTCTTACTTTCATTTATATCATTGTATTGCATTTTCTACAACACTACCTACTTTCTGATCTTTTCTCTTTTAATTAGTATTATTGTTATTAATTTATGTAGTACTTTTTATTTACATTTTACTTGGTCATTAACATGTTTTTAGTTTATTTTCTTTTGTTATTTGTTATTTTTTAGTTCTTCATTCCTTTGTGTTGTCTTGTCATTAATGTGGTCCTCACTGTCTTGTTGGTTGTTGGATGTCTTTATTTCAGTTAGTTGTTTCATCGTTGGGTTTGTTTATACCTCTCACTTACCATATCTATTGGGTTTATCACGTTATTAAGTTCTATTCTTCTAATTTTCATTATAATTACAATATTACCTTGCATTAACATTTATTTTGCTTCATCCCTTGTTTTGTTTTAGCTTGGAACCAGAATACACTGCTTAATACTCCCTTATTAGTAAGTTTCCTTTCATTTATTATTTACACTTGTACTAGTTAGATATAGTTTCTTTATATTAATAGTTCTTCTATGCATGGTGATGATATGTATCGCCACATATTATATAAATATAGTCACCGGACAAAAGGCTAGCCGCATGACAAATGGCGCCAATCGTACACTCTAGTGTTTTTCGTGGCCTTAAAAAGGACCTGTGGCGAGAAGGCTGATGTCGTGTCGCGCTGAGATGTTCGGCGGCTCCGCCCGCTGTTCGCAGTCCGCCTCTTCTTCCGGCATCGGTTGTAGAGTCGGTTGCCGGCCCAGCGAAATCCACCGCTGGCGCGGAACTGGAGGGCGAAGACGCAAGAACGCCGGTTCTATTCTTCGGCCGTTCCTTCCGGCTGACTCCGCTACGATGTCGTCCGAGAGAGGAGAGGAGATGAAGTGCGTCCGATGCCGTGGTGATGAAGAGTGCGCGTCAAAATTACACACACACGACTGGGGGTCGCGAGTAGGGCAGTGTCCCGAGTCTCAGAAAGGACCACTGGGTCTGTTTGAGTTCTTTATATATCTTTAAGCTAATTATAGAGGGGTCTGAAACGACCTGCGATTGGTGGATTATACCACCGGGACTAACAAACGAGGTCGCTTCCAGGACTCACCTGGTCGCGGGGTGTATTTACCAAGTCCGGCAATGAGGGAATTGTGGGTCACTCTGTCGGAACGAAAATAGAATCTACGCGCCAGGCGTCTCACGGTGTCATCAAAAGAGCGGACACCGAGTCCTCTCCTCAAAAGACGAGTAGAGTACCTCCGGGGGACTTTACACGCAAGCTTCAGTCCCCGGTCGAGTACGCGCTGGAGCGCTGTTCTATGACCACGAGCCAGGTATCCCCAAACAGGACAAGTGTAGGTAATCACGGGCAACACGTACGAGTTGACTATGAGCTTACCTAGCCGGGGGGGAGGGGTCATTGCCGGATTAGATAGCACGGGCCAGAGTCTACTGAGTTGCACCGAAGCGCGTTGACGGATGTATTGAGTATGGGATCGCCAGGTGAGTCGGGAGTCCACGTGGAGCCCGAGGTACTTGACGCTGTTGGTCCAGGGTACCTCGACGGGGCCTACTTTAAGCGGCCGAGGCCGCTTGCGTTTGCGCGAGAATATTACCGCGGCGCTCTTGGAAGCGTTAACGGCAACACTCCAGTCATCGGACCACACGACATACGCGTCGAGTTGACGCTGGAGCTTGATTGCCGCATAACTTGCGTTCGGCTCTGAGGTAAAAGCCGCAGTGTCGTCCGCGAACAGCGACAATTTTACTCCAGGAACTCGGGGCGTGTCGTTGACAAACAGCGAGAACAGGAGAGGCCCAAGTACACTTCCCTGAGGGACACCGGCGGTAATACGCCTCTCCGAAGAGAGAGCGTGGTCTATTCTCACTCGGAAGCTACGGTCTCGCAGAAAGCTGCCGATCAAGTGAACGTAGCAATCTGGGAGAAGGACTTCCGTTAGCTTGTAAAGGACACCCTCGTGCCACACGCGGTCAAAGGCTTTCTCTACGTCTAGAGTCTAGAAAGATCGCAGCCGTCTGTGTGCTCTGGCAGTCAGCCTCGGTAATCCATTCACGAGACTCATCAGCTGATGAGTCGAGGTGTACAGCTCACGAAAGACGAACTGTTCGGGGATCAGCACGTCTAGTCTTTCTAGATGGTCGCGGATCCTACGCTGGATCAGTCGCTCGAAAACCTTGGACGTCGCGGACAAGAGGCTGATGGGTCTGAGGTTTTCCACGCGAGAAGAATTCTTTCCCGGCTTGGGTATCACTATTACTGTTGCCGTTTTCCATTTCACCGGAAAGTAGGCCAGTCTGAGGCATGAATTAAACAGGTCAGAGAGGAACTGGGTTCCTCGCTCCGGAAGGCGATGGAGGGCGGAATTCATGACTCCGTCCGGGCCAGGCGCCTTCCGGGGCTTGAGCTGAACAATCCTCTCAGAGACCTCCTCCGGGGAGATGGGCTCCGGTTGGACTGTGATACCGGCCGATAGAAAGCGCTCTACCTCGCGGCAGATTTGCTCAGTGAAAGCCGGGTTCTTGGATGGGTTGAGAGCGAACTGTCGCTCCAAAGTGTCAACCAAGAACTCTGCCTTCACGAGGGGGCGACCAAGGGGTTGACCGCCGGGTCCGACCAGTGCGGGGAGAGGAGCGCCTGTACGCTTTCCCGTTAGGGCACTGGGAATCCGCCAGACATTACGGTTCTCGGCAGGGCCATCCATCGGTGTTACAGCTAGCTCCCAGTTGCGTCTACGGAACGCCAGCATGTCACGACGCAACTTGCCGGACGCTCTGTTGAACGCAGCCTTGTCAGCCGGGTCACGAGTCCTCTGCCAGCGTCTCCGGAGGCGATTCTCGCAAGCGAGCTGAGACACCTCTTCGGGGATACGCTGATAGTCGGGCGTGAGCACCGGCTTCATTCGGGAGGACACGTCTACCGCTGAGACTACGGCTGTGTCGAATAAGGCAACTGCCTCGTCGAAATGCTGGGTAGTGTAGAGCGGGATATGCTCAGGTAGGCGGCGACTGAACGCCGGGCCAAAGCGTTCCCACTCGATTACCCGCTGCTCGTCGCGGACGGTAGAGTGCTGGGTAGCTATATGTACACTGATGGGGCAATGGTCCGAGGACAGTTCCGAAAGGACGGTGACGTGGACCGGGCAATAAACTCCCCTGACCGCGGCAATGTCCAGTACATCAGGGCGGGAGTTAGCCCTCGAGGGATAGTATATAGGCCCGGTAGGACCCATGACTGTGACCCGAGCCCTATCAGCATACCTGCGTAAGCGGGCCCCGTTTGGGTTCACCAAGCGGCTCCCCCAATCAGGGTGCTTACAGTTCAGGTCGCCCGCCAGGACTACCCTTCTGTGTACGCCAAAGACGGCCTCCAGATCATTCGACAGGAGCTCCGTTTGTGGAAGCTTGTATGCGGAAACCATGAGTAGAACGCCGAGAGCACCATGGAGCTCAACCGCGGTGCACTTGAGGTTCCGCCGCTGAGGCAGGACATCGCGGTGATGGCGAAGACTCGCCTTCACCGCGATGGCGGTGCCTCCTCTTGCGCGATCCGACCGGTCGTCCCGGTAAAACACGTAGTTGGGTAGTCGGAATCGACGATGCGGGGTCAGGTGCGTCTCACCAAGAAGAAGCACCTCGGGCTTGTGGCGGGCAACGAATTCTAAGAGCTCAGAATGCCGGGCCAGCGAGGCCGTTGGCGTTCCACGCCACGAGCTCAAGGTCTCGCTTGAAGGATTGCCGTGGTTGTCCGTCCATAACAGACCAATGCACCAACGCAGGCTTCCACCAAGAGGAGGAATTTGTCTTGGGGCGAGGCTGTTGCCCCAAAGTTTTAGGAAAGTTTGGGCTACTTTCTGCAAGTCGTAGCTTGCCAGAAAGTCGGAAACAACGGTGAGATCATCGGTAGATGATGTCTAGGGAGAACGCTTGGCGGCAGCTGCATAGCTTCGGCGGGGCGAGGCGGTGGAAGCCTTGGGGTTAGGTTCTGGAGCGGGTGGTCGCTCTGGCTTTTGGCGGACAGGTTTGAGTCCAGTGGCAGGTATTGGCTGGCCCGTGTTCTTGGCCTGAGGTTTACCTTGCTTCATGCCTGATCTGGGGTAGCGACGCTTGGGTGGCGGCGGCAGTGGATTCCGCTGGGCAGCGCTACCTACACGACTTACCGGCACTGTGCGGTAGGTCTCAGTTGTGTTTGCAGCGTTGTCTTCGCCTTGGCAGGGCGGCTGGTCAACTTCCATCGCAGCTGGATGTTGGTGCTGGCGATGATGTTCAGGTTGGCTCGGCGGCTTCTTCTCCACTGCCGCCGTCCCAGTGGCTGGAACGAGAATCGTTCCAGTTCCACACGTATTCCCTGAACCGAATCAAGCCTGTAGCCCTTCGGAGGCTAGACATACAGGCCGATCCGCAGGTCGTTCTTGACGAACTGTGCGACGCGGGCTACAAGGTTGTGGCAGCCTCTCGGTTGTATACAACCTATGGCTCACGTCGACCCCTTTCCCTAATCAGACTGCAGGTAGAGAAGGGCGAACCCACCCAGGCCCTTTTAGAGTTGAAACGGCTTTTCGGGCTGGCCGAAGACCGGGCGAATTTCCCAATACCATAGGTGTCAGAGGTACGGCCATTGCAGCTTCGGTTGTCGGAACTCGCCGATCTGCGTCCGATGCGGACTCGATCACCTAACGCAGGCCTGCGCTGTTCCTGACAACCACAAGTACTGTATTAACTGCGGCGGCGCCCATGCTGCAAATAACAGGCGCTGTCCCGTTTACAAAGAGCAGCTGGACAAACTTGTTAAGCCAGTCCAGCCCAAGCCAAGACATGCTATGCAGCCAGTAGTAAAATCGGCCAAAGCCTCTGAGCCTGTGGTACGGAAACCAGCCCCCAGGTCTGCTCCGGTTCCGAAACCACCAAGTGCAGTGAGCCCGAGCAAAGCTCAACAGGCCACACCAAAAGCCGCGCCCTCGGAATCGAAACGCGAGATACCCGCCTACGCAAAAGTCCCGTTGCCGCAGGATGATGAGGAAATTGATCCTCCACTGCCGCCGCCACCCAAGCGTCGCTACCCCAGATCAGGCATGAAGCAAGGTAAACCTCAGGCCAAGAACACGGGCCAGCCAATACCTGCCACTGGACTCAAACCTGTCCGCCAAAAGCCAGAGCGACCACCCGCTCCAAAACCTAACCCCAAGGCTTCCACCGCCTCACCCCGCCACAGCTATGCAGCTGCCGCCAAGCGTTCTCCCCAGGCCTCATCTACCGATGATCTCGCCGTCATTTCCGACTTTCTGGCAAGCTACGACTTTCAGAAAGTAGCCCAAACTTTACTCAAAATTAAGGAACGCTTGGCATCAGCCTCGCCGAAGGACAAATTCCTCCTCTTGGTGGAAGCCTGCGGTACTATTGGTCTGTTATGAACGGACAACCACGGCAATCCCTCAAGCGAGACCTCGAGGTAGTGGCGTGGAACGCCAACGGCCTCGCTTCCCGGCATTCTGAGCTCTTAGAATTCGTTGCCCGACACAAGCCCGATGTGCTTCTTCCTGGTGAGAGGCACCTGACCTCGCATCGTCGTTTCCGATTACCCAACTACGTGTGCTACCGGGATGACCGGTCAGGTCGCGCAGGAGGGGGCACAGCCATCGCGGTGAAGGCGAGTCTTCGCAATCACCGCGTTGTCCTGCCTCAGCGGCGGAACCTCGAGTGCACCGCGGTTGAGCTCCATGGTGCTCTCGGCGGCCTATTCATGGTTTCCGCATACAAGCCTCCACAAACGGAGCTCATGTCGAACGATCTGGAGGCCGTCTTTGGCGTACACAGAAGGGTAGTCCTGGCGGGCGACCTGAACTGTAAGCACCCTGATTGGAGGAGCCGCTTGGTGAACCCAAACGGGGCCCGCTTACGCAGGTATGCTGATAGGGCTCGGGTCACAGTCATGGGTCCTACCGGGCCTACGAACTATCCCTCGAGGGCTAACTACCGCCCTGATGTACTGGACATTGCCGCGGTCAGGGGCGTTTATTGCCCGGTCCACGTATCCGTCCTTTCGGAACTGTCCTCGGACCATTGCCCTATCAGTGTGCATATAGGTACCCAGCACGCTACCGTCCGCGACGAGCGGTGGGTAATCGAGTGGGAACGCTTTGGCCCGGCGTTCAGTCGCCGCCTACCTGAGCATATCCCGCTCGACACACACAGCATGTCGACGAGGCAGTTGCCTTATTCGACACAGTCGTAGTCTCGGCGGTAGACGTGTCCTCCCTGATGAAGCCGGGGCTCACGCCCGACTATCAGCGTATCCCCGAAGAGGTGTCTCAGCTCGCTTGCGAGAGGAATCGCCTCCGGAGACGCTGGCAGAGGACTCGTGACCCGGCTGACATGGCTGCGTTCAACAGAGCGTCCGGCAAGTTGCGTCGCGACATGTTGTCGTTCCGTAGATGCAACTGGGAGCTAGCTGTAACACCGATGGATGGCCCTGCCGAGGACCGTAATGTCTGGCGGATTCCCAGTGCCCTAACGGGAAAGCGTAAACGCGCGCCTCTCCCCGCACTGGTCGGACCCGGCGGTCAACCCCTTGGCCGCCCCCTCGAAAAGGCAGAGTTCTTGGCTGACAGTTTAGAGCGACAGTTCGCTCCCAACCCATCCAAGAACCCGGCTTTCATTGAGCAAATCTGCCGCGAGGTAAAGCGCTTTCTATCGGCCGGTATCACAGACCAACCGGAGCCCATCACTCCGGAGGAGGTCTCTGAGAGGATTGTTCAGCTCAAGCCCCGGAAGGCGCCTGGCTCGGACGGAGTCATGGATTCCGCCCTCCATCGCCTTCCGGAGCGAGGAACCCAGTTCCTCTCTGACCTGTTCAATTCATGCCTCAGACTGGCCTACTTTCCGGTGAAATGGAAAACGGCAACAGATACCCAAGCCGGGAAAGAATTCTTCTCGCGTGGAAAACCTCAGACCCATCAGCCTCTTGTCCGCAACGTCCAAGGTTTTCGAGCGACTGATCCAGCGTAGGATCCGCGACCATCTAGAAAGACTAGACGTGCTGATCCCCGAACAGTTCGTCTTTCGTGAGCTGCACTCCTCGACTCATCAGCTGATGAGACTCGTGGAATGCATTACCGAGGCTGACTGCCAGGGCAAACAGACGACTGCGATCTTCCTAGACGTAGAGAAAGCCTTTGACCGCGTGTAGCACGAGGGTGACCTTTACAAACTCACGGAAGTCCTTCTTCCAAATTGCTACGTTCATTTGATCGGCAGCTTTCTGCGAGACCGTAGCTTCCGAGTGTGAATAGACCACGCTCTCCCTTCGGAGAGGCGTATTACCGCTGGCGTCCTTCAGGGAATTGTCCTTGTGCCTCTCCTGTTCTCACTGTTTGTCAATGACACGCCCCGAGTTCCTGGAGTAAAATTGTTGCTGTTCGCGGACGACACTGCGGCTTTTGCCTCAGAGCCAAACGCAAGTTACGCGGCAATTAAGCTCCAGCGTCAACTCGACGCGTATGTCGGGTGGACCGATGACTGGAGAGTTGCCGTTAACGCTTCCAAGAGCGCCGCGGTAATATTCTCGCGCAAACGCAAGCGGCCTCGGCCGCTTAAAGTAGGCCCCATCGAGGTGCCCTGGACCTATAGCGTCAAGTACCTCGGGCTCCACGTGGATTCCCGACTCACCTGGCGAACCCATACAAATTACATCAGACAACGCGCTTCGGCGCAACTCAGTAGACTCTGGCCTGTGCTATCTATTCCGGCAATGACCCCCCGGCTAGTTAAGCTCATAGTGAACTCGTACGTGTTGCCCGTGATTACCTACGCCTGTCCTGTTTGGGGATACCTGGCTCGTGGTCATAGAACAACGCTCCAGTGGTCATAGAACTCGGTGTCCGCTCTCTTGATGACACCGTGAGACGCCTGGCGCGTAGATTCTATGTTCGTTCCGACAGAGTGACCAACAATTCCCTCATTGCCGGTCTTGGTAAATACACCCCGCGACCAGGTGAGTCCTGGAAGCGACCTCGTTTGCTAGTCCCGGTGGTATAACACACCAATCGCAGGTCGCTTCAGACCCCCCATAAGTAGATAAAAAGTATATAAAGAAATCAAACAGACCCAGTGGCAGGAGTCCTTCCTGAGACTCGGGACACTGCCCTACTCGCGATCCCCAGTTGTGTGCCACTGGATCACTCCCAAGTGTTCCGATGCGCTGCGGCAGGTAACGCGCACAGTCTCACTCGCTAGGAGTTTGACAGAAGTGTTATCTGCCAGCGCAACGACCTTGCAAAGTCGGCGACTAAAGCCGATAATATCCCTGACGTTCGTGACGAACACCGGCGGGATCCTTCCTTCGGAGTTGCGGCTAGGCGCAACCTCAGCGGAGGCTTGGAATGCCGCCGAGTCCGTAGGCGAACTCAGGGAAGCCAGTGAGGGAGACTTCATCGGCTTGCCACCGTGCCCTACTACCACCCAGTCGGTGGAAGCCGAGGTCTCCATGTCGGGAGTCAGACTCCGGCAGAGGAATGGGGCTGCCTGGCCTACTAGCGGCCGTGCAGCCGGAAGGTCCGGCCTTTACGGGCTGTGTCGGCCCTAACAAGCACCGATTATTGTCACGAACTTGCGCGGGTTGAGTAGGGCTTCCCGCGCGAGTCGTAGGTTCCCGACTGGCCCAAGTGGCCGGCCGGGGGGTTCGTCGCTGCCACACAGTGCTTCAGGGACACTAACAGATGGACCAATGCTGACTAGCTCAGCTCTTTGCCCAGCGGGTATGCGGGGGCTGAACTGTGACACCGTCACAGTGGCGGCGCAACCCACATCTCTATTGGTAAGTCCTACTCTCGGACTCCCCGGATTCCGCTGGGTAGCGCTACCTAGTCGACTTACCGGCACTGTGCGGCAGGTCCCAGTCGTGTTTGATGTGTTGACTTCGGCACTCTCTCCCTGCTCCTTAAAGAAAACGCGTCAAAATTTTCTGCCTGCCCGGGTTTTATGCACTAACCGGGATCGCTGATTGGCTCGTCAAACACATCTATTATCTGTTTTATAACAGATTTGGCGCCAATCTGTTATAGAACAGATAATATTGGGGTATTATTAAGTCAAGCCCCACGTTGGGCGCCAATCTGTTATAGAACAGATAATATTGGGGTATTATTAAGTCAAGCCCCACGTTGGGTTTGTCAATCTGTTATAAAACAGATAATAGATATAGATATAGATGTGTAGATTAGAAGTTAGATACTCAAGTCGAGTATGTGATGTTATTGTTTATAATTATTATTGGATATGATTATTAAAATTGAATGAGTGTTCACGTTTAAAAGTTTGTGGTTTAAAAGAGTATTTATCACTTCACTGTGTCAACCTCCCCACTTACCATACGTGGATGTCTTCACTATTCTCGATGGTGACTTCTTCTACTGTAAAAACACTTGACATACATACATAGATATTCCTTTTGAATATCACAAAGAATGCAAATAAACAAGAAAATAAATTAAATATTCAATTGCACTTTGAATGATATCAGTCATTCAAATACTACCGCCACCTTATGAGAGAACTGTTCATAAAAAAGTTAAACTACTTCTTCTATTGTATAGAAATCAAAACTCTGTTTCCACTGATAATAAATTGGGGATTTATTGAAAATTATTAAATTCAATAAACCTTTTAAAAACAATTTATAATATCTTTTTACAAACAATAACAAATTTAAACAAATACTGAGATCTCTGTATCTCAAGGCTGGTAACACTGTTGTAAGGTACAATGTTTTTGGTGAACGAGGTTAGGTTCACTTTATTCAATTATATTACCAAATTAGTGAGTTCTTTGAAGATACATGATACCAGATTACAAGATGTGAGTTTAATTAACAATATTTAATTATCTATTACTATGAAAAAGAACAAAAATTTAAAATTATAAAACTCGGTACCATAACCGATAATATCGTACTAAAGTACGTTATGCAAAAGTATATAGCAGATGAGGTCAACACGTGCTCTGAGATTTGCACTGTTAAAATTATAATTATTATTGACTCATTAGCTATTAGAAACATGTATTGGAAAGAGAAAAAAATCTAGAGAAAAACTCTTGTTATAGCTTTCATTTCAGTAAAATTATTCAAGAACAGAATTGTTTCTTTGTGACAAATTTATATTCTTCGGTTCTAGGTTAGTTTACCTAGTAACGTGTAAGTGGCTATTTAGAATAAGTTATGTTATTTATAAAAGTCTTAATGATATGATTACAAACATTTTATTTATAATTCGTTTGATGTGTAATTATCATTCATAAAAATATTCGAACAAGAAAATAATTATTTGTTAATTCAAAAGTCGTAGTCAAGTAAGCGACTATATACTATATGCTGATGAGCGGTATCTAAGTTAATTCCGCCTTTCTCAATTATTCTTTAATTGTAAAATAAATATTTTTGAATTAATTATTGACATTAAACCGTGCTACAATTTATTTATTAAGTTCTGATAATTGTCCATCACAGTTTAAGCACTCAAGCGTTATGACTAGTGCAGTCCAAAACAATATTTTTCGTTCATAAACGAAAATTATTATTTTCATTAATTTCTTTAAAATAATTAAAACATTGTACTCCCTGATTGAATACACAAAACATGACCCTTATTATACACTGGTCGTGTTATTTCACTGTTCACTTAATTCACTGGACACTCGGTAATATGTAGTTGTGTACAGGTTCGTGTCTGTTTCGTATTACTGTAGGTGACGCGCACATTTCAAAAATATCTTGCTGACTTTTTCGGCGTAGACCTCTCGTCGTGAGTGATGCAGAACGAATGATACATTTCGCTAAAGCGTCTCTTTCTCGTCTGGTCATTTTAAGCTATCTGATTGGTTCAAAAGGTCAAACTCTCAACCCCAAAACACTTTGGTCAAATAAAACTTTTAAGTTTTTACAACTCTAAGCGTGGGTTCGAGATTATATGTGACGTATGCATGGATACTCAAAATGATTGAAAAACTTATAATTGTCATAACTTTCTTATCTTTTGTCGTATAGTCGGTTGGGTAGTGGCATGAAATCGCGGACACTTGTGGCTTTATTTTAAGTCTAAACAAGCACTAAATCCGTTCATTATTAATTCACTTGGCCATCTCAAAAACTCATATGGTGATTCTTAATATAAATAAGTCTGTTTCACCATATTTCGTTATAATTACACTGTACATAAATAATTATCCTCCATGTTAGTACATAAAATAGTTATATTTACAGTTTAAACAATATCTGTTAATGGCGTCCATACCGACCATGTTCGATTGTTTATATTTACATGTAACGCTATTATTCCTTATCCTATTACATATGTTTGATATCCTAACACTGATATGTACATTTATTTACATTTGTTCACATTTTATTTTGCTAAAAATGTTATTTTTTATATAATTATAGTATTATCAAAATACTTTCTGTTCTCATTTCTCCATTTTGTCACTTATGTAATTATTTTATTACACAAGGGGTATAATGTTATTAATTAAAATAGTGTACAATTGTTGTACCTTGTTGGTTCAATGTATTTATTAACTTTTCGTTATCTGAAAGCTCTCCAAGTTATAGTATAGTGTTTATTTACATCTGGTTTTACAATTTCAGTTAGTTAGTTTATAACATTTCAATTACTAAACTACTAGTATTACATTTGTGAGGTGTCCTCATAGAAGTATTAGACATTTCTCTAACTACTGGTAACATTTGTCACAATCTTTTGATAAGTTTTGATAATGCTTTTTGACTAACTATCTTGTCACATTGGGGTTCTGTCCATTTAACTTTATGATATCATATTCAATCTGATTCATTTGCTGTGTCCTTCAGTACATATGGTATTTATTGGTTTGCATTATTATTCTTAACTAGTCTTTGTTTGAAACAATTGTGGATAGTTGCTTGGTTTAACTAATGTACATGGTTTTATGTTATAGGTTCACTTTCTGTGAGGTTATGTGTCAGTTGTCTGACAACAATGTGCAACATATTTTTATGCAGTGTTTGACTCAACTATTTCCATCTCATTATGGCATTCTACTACAATGGTTTATTATTAAGTTATACACACATTTTTACACTATTTGTTGAAACAATAACACAGGTATTCTTAGTCTAACAATATTACATTTCTTGGTGGGTTGCACCTAGTTTTTGGTACATTGATTGTTTTATACCTAACAAACTAGCTTATTTGCTACTGTTTGTTCTGGAATTCATTTATATTTTGTCCTGTCTTGCTATGGCATTCAGGCACATTTCATATTAAGGCTTACAAAGCTTTTATTATTAGTCCCTATGAACAATTAATTTACTGTTCTGTCTCATATTTCTTTTGGTGGTCTTAATGATTATCTATGTGATGTTACAATCTTGATCAAACTTGTCACACTAATTGTCTGTGCATTTTAACTAGTTAATATTGGATTCTTTCACTTATAATGGTTAATCATTTTTCTCCGTTATAAACATTTTCACTTGTATTGTTTGTGGTGTTTATTTGGGGTAAAACGGTTATCATATCACAGGTTGTTACACTTATATTAAGTTTTCACTGTTATTGTTTGTGATCACTCAATGATGCTAAACACTGGTTTCTTTGCCATTGATCTTCGAATAATCATTACACTTCTTCCGGTCACTATATTAATTTTAATTCCTTGTATATCTTGTGAATGTTGATGTTTTGTACTGTTCATACATTATCTTCATTCTTCATGGTATGTTTCCTTTCCTCTTCTTCTTCTTTTCTTCTTCTGGTTAATTGTTGCTCACTATCGGTGTTCTCCTGGGTTATACATTATTTGTGATAATCAAAGTTCCCTTAGTCTTGTCATACTCTTCCATATATTTATTCGTGGTTATGGTAATCATTGTTCCATATTATTTCACACTAATAAACAAATTCGTTTGTTTTATCACCATTGCGGTTGTACTTGATTCGTATCCTTTTTATTTTAGTAATTATTTTCGTCATATCCCCTCACTATTTTGGATCTATTGGGCCTGGATGCTAACATATTATATTGGCTCGTTGTCGTTTTCTCTCTTTTTTATACTCGATGATATTCTTATTACTCTTCTTTCTTCTTTGTTGTGCTGTTTCAATAATATCCGTTCGTAGATACACACTTTGTTTATATTCTCCTGTTCCTTCTTTTATTCACGTTGAAATATTGTCATGATATCTTTTTATTTGACGTATTAGATAGTTATCTTATGTAACTGCCAATTTGGTACGTTACATATGCCTTCCTATAAGAATTGATTAATTCTGAATCCGTATATTTATTTTCTATTGAAGAATTCAGCAATTGTTGTACATTTCCATGTCGACTCTTATGCTTTTTTATATATCCCTTCACTTTCTTCTATTTGAATCATAATTATTTCCTTTCTATGTAATTATCTCCCTTTTTTATTTAATTCCCTAACATAAGTTTAGCTGGGGCAGTTCAGAGTGGCTCACTTTGGCATAAAACTCCACTGGCCATACTAACATCAATAAATACAGAGGCACATCATCTCTGTTAATAATATAAATGATTGCTGGAACATTTCATCAGTCAATTCATCTCAAATTAATTCAAAATATAAAGTGGTCGTTCTTTCGACAAATAATAAATATCCTTGGGATCATCTCACGCATCTGCGGTTTATACATTGTTATATTCTCTTCTTCTTGATTCAACTTAACTAAATTCTTCACATTTTACAGGGATATTTTGTTTACATTTCATCACTGGTATACTCTCATGATTATCTTCGTTAATATATTATTTTTTCATTCTTCTTTGTCATCCATTAATCTTTTCACTTGGTATTACATTAAACGTCATTTCATAATCTTCTTCATTTTCATGATTCACTTCTCTGGGTTATATTTCATTTGGTATAGGCTCTCTTCTAGTGTCTTGCCTCGTGTTTGTGCGTCATCTATTATCTACATCAATGATATTTATTTGTTTTCGTTCTTCCAATTTCTTATTTTCTTCTCGTTCTGTATATCATCTAGTCCATCGTCTCCTCCTTTAGTAGTACGGGTAAATTGTTCTTTACTTGTTGACTAGGCTCTTGGAAATTTCTTTTTTGTGCCATGGATCTTGGGTGTCGTTCTCGTATATTTTTTCTTTTTGTAGTACGGGTAAGTTGTTCTTTACTTGTTGACTTGGCTCTTGGAAAGTATAATTATATGCCATGGTTGGAAGGTGTCAGTCTCGTATATAATTCTTTTCTTGTATGTACGGGTAAGTTGGTATTTACATGTTGACTTGGCTCTTGGAAATTTATATTGCCATGGGTGTTGTGTGTCGATCTCGTATAGTTTTTTTTCTTTTATGTACGGGTAAGTTGGTATTTACATGTTGACTGGCTCTAGGATATATTAATTCATGCCGTAGATCTTGTGTGTCTGTCTCGTATTGTTTTTTCTTTTATGTACGGGTAAGTTGGTATTTACATGTTGACCGGCTCTAGGATATATTAATTCATGCCGTAGATCTTGTGTGTCTGTCTCGTATAGTTTTTTTTTTCTTTTTATGTATAGTACGGGTAAGATGTTGGTATCTGGTTGACTAGGCTCTTGGAAATCTTTATATTACATATATATTTGCCATTGATGTTGGGTGTCGGTCTCGTATATTTTTTCTCTAGTAGTACGGGTAAGTTGTTCTTTATTAGTTGACTAGGCTCTTGGAAATTATAATTATATGCCATGGTTGGAGTGTGTCAGTCTGGTATATTTTTTCTTTTCTTGTATGTACGGGTAAGTTGGTAATTAACTGGTTGAATAGGCTCTAGGAAATTTCTTTTTTGCCATAGATGTTGTGTGTCTTTCTCGTATATTTTTTCTTTTTGTAGTACGGGTAAGTTGTTCTTTACTAGTTGACTAGGCTCTTGGAAATTATAATTATATGCCATGGTTGGAAGGTGTCAGTCTCGTATATAATTCTTTTCTTGTATGTACGGGTAAGTTGGTATTTACATGTTGACTTGGCTCTTGGAAATTTATATTTTACATTATATATGCCATGGTTGTTGTGTGTCGATCTCGTATAGTTTTTCCTTTTATTAATAGTAGTACTGGTAAGTTGGTATTTACTTGTTGACTAGGCTCTTGGAAATTTATATTATATGCCATGGTTGGAAGGTGTCTTTCTCGTATAGTTTATATTTCTAGTAGTACGGGTAAGTTGGTATTTACATGTTGACTGGGCTCTTGGAAATTATATTTTTTATGCCAAAGATGGTGTTTGTCGTTCTCGTATATATTCTTCTTTTTATTAATAGTACGGGTAATTACAATTTTCTTCATCTTTTACATAATTTCTTTGGATCACATTTTTATATTACAAAATTAAAATATAGTCAACATTTATTCTTATAGTTATATTTTCACTTCTAACTTAGTATCAATAATAAATAGTCTTCATCGCAATATTTCACTCTTTCTTCATTACTTAATTTTCAATATACCGTTTCATGGAAGTTTGGTTGTAGTTGCCTTTTATTTTCTTTGTCACAGGGTCTTGTAATTCATAAATGTTGTTCATGTTATTTTTGGTAACAGTATATGAGCCTCTGTATAGCAGTAACAATTTTTTAGCAATTCCTTCTATTGCACTTGGGAGTTCTCGATTTTTTAAGAGTACCTTGTCTCCCACTTCGTATGTTATGATCTTAGGTTGTGATTTCTGATATTTGAGCCTAAGTTTGTCAGCTCGTTCGACTGCATTGTTAAAGAATTTGGTTTGGTTAAATTTAAATTCACCTTCTGGTGGAAAATTTATAATTTCTGTAATTTCCCGGGGTGGTCTTTGCTCAAACATAGCAGTATAGGGCGTTTCATCAGTTGATTGGTGGCAAGCTAAGATAATGAAATCTTTAAAAAAAACTATACGAGAAGGACACACAAGATCTACGGCATGAATTAATATATCCTAGAGCCAGTCAACATGTCAATACCAACTTACCAGTACATAAAAGAAAAAAAAAGTATACGAGACTGACACCTTCCAACCATGGCATATAATTATAATTTCCAAGAGCCAAGTCAACAAGTAAATAACAACTTACCCGTACTACTAGAGATAAATATATACGAGACTGACACCTTCCAACCATGGCATATAATTATAATTTCCAAGAGCCTAGTCAACAAGTAAATAACAACTTACCCGTACTACTAGAGATAAATATATACGAGACTGACACCTTCCAACCATGGCATATAATTATAATTTCCAAGAGCCAAGTCAACAAGTAAAGAACAACTTACCCGTACTACTAGAGATAAATATATACGAGACTGACACCTTCCAACCATGGCATATAATTATAATTTCCAAGAGCCTAGTCAACAAGTAAAGAACAACTTACCCGTACTACTAAAGGAGGAGACGATGGACTAGATGATATACAGAACGAGAAGAAAATAAGAAATTGGAAGAACGAAAACAAATAAATATCATTGATGTAGATAATAGATGACGCACAAACACGAGGCAAGACACTAGAAGAGAGCCTATACCAAATGAAATATAACCCAGAGAAGTGAATCATGAAAATGAAGAAGATTATGAAATGACGTTTAATGTAATACCAAGTGAAAAGATTAATGGATGACAAAGAAGAATGAAAAAATAATATATTAACGAAGATAATCATGAGAGTATACCAGTGATGAAATGTAAACAAAATATCCCTGTAAAATGTGAAGAATTTAGTTAAGTTGAATCAAGAAGAAGAGAATATAACAATGTATAAACCGCAGATGCGTGAGATGATCCCAAGGATATTTATTATTTGTCGAAAGAACGACCACTTTATATTTTGAATTAATTTGAGATGAATTGACTGATGAAATGTTCCAGCAATCATTTATATTATTAACAGAGATGATGTGCCTCTGTATTTATTTTTGTTAGTATGGCCAGTGGAGTTGTATGCCAAAGTGAGCCACTCTGAACTGCCCCAGCTAAACGTATGTTAGGGAATTAGGGAACTAAATAAACAAGGGAGATAATTACATAGAAAGGAAATAATTATGATTCAAATAGAAGAAAGTGAAGGGATATATAAAAAAGCATAAGAGTCGACGTAGAAATGTACAACAATTGATGAATTCTTCAATAAAAAATAAATATACGGATTCAGAATTAATCAATTCTTATAGGAAGGCATATGTAACGTACCAAATTGGCAGTTACATAAGATAACTATCTAATACGTCAAATAAAAAGATATCATGAAAATATTTCAATGTGAATAAAAGAAGGAACAGGAGAATATAAACAAAGTGTGTATCTACGAACGGATATTATTGAAACAGCACAACAAAGAAGAAAGAAGAGTAATAAGAATATCATCGAGTATAAAAAAAAGAGAGAAAATGACAACAAGCCAATATAATATGTTAGCATCCAGGCCCAATAGATCCAAAATAGTGAGGGGATATGACGAAAATAATTACTAAAATAAAAAGGATACGAATCAAGTACAACCACAATGGTGATAAAACAAACGAATTTGTTTATTAGTGTGAAATAATATGGAACAATGATTACCATAACTACGAATAAAAATATGGAAGAGTGTGACAAGACTAAGGGAACTTTGATTATCACAAATAATGTATAACCCAGGAGAACACCGATAGTGAGCAACAATTAACCAGAAGAAGAAAAGAAGAAGAAGAGGAAAGGAAACATACCATGAAGAATGAAGATAATGTATGAACAGTACAAAACATCAACATTCACAAGATATACAAGGAATTAAAATTAATATAGTGACCGGAAGAAGTGTAATGATTATTCGAAGATCAATGACAAAGAAACCAGTGTTTAGCATCATTGAGTGATCACGAACAATAACAGTGAAAACTTGATATAAGTGTAACAACCTGTGATATGATAACCTTTTTACCCGAAATAAACACCACAACCAATACAAGTGAAAATGTTTATAACGGAGAAAAATGATTAACCATTATAAGTGAAAGAATCCAAGATTAACTAGTTAAAATGCACAGACAATTCGTGTGACAAGTTTAATCAAGATTGTAACATCACATAGATAATCATTAAGACCACCAAAAGAAATATGAGACAAAACAGTAAATTAATTGTTCATAGGGACTAATAATAAAAGCTTTGTAAGCCTTAATATGAAATGTGCCTGAATGCCATAGCAAGACAGGACAAAATATAAATGAATTCCAGAACAAACAGTAGCAAACAAGCTAGTTTGTTAGGTATAAAACCATCAATGTACCAAAAACTAGGTGCAACCCACCAAGAATCTTTTTTGTGCCATGGATCTTGGGTGTCGTTCTCGTATATTTTTTCTTTTTGTAGTACGGGTAAGTTGTTCTTTACTAGTTGACTAGGCTCTTGGAAATTATAATAATACGCCATGGTTGGAAGGTGTCAGTCTCGTATATAATTCTTTTCTTGTATGTACGGGTAAGTTGGTATTTACATGTTGACTTGGCTCTTGGAAATTTATATTTTACATTATATATGCCATGGTTGTTGTGTGTCGATCTCGTATAGTTTTTCCTTTTATTAATAGTAGTACTGGTAAGTTGGTATTTACTTGTTGACTAGGCTCTTGGAAATTTATATTATATGCCATGGTTGGGAGGTGTCTTTCTCGTATAGTTTATATTTCTAGTAGTATGGGTAAGTTGGTATTTACATGTTGACTGGGCTCTTGGAAATTATATTTTTTATGCCAAAGATGGTGTTTGTCGTTCTCGTATATATTCTTCTTTTTATTAATAGTACGGTTAATTACAATTTTCTTCATCCTTTACATAATTTCTTTGGATCACATTTTTATATTACAAAATTAAAATATAGTCAACATTTATTCTTATAGTTATATTTTCACTTCTAACTTAGTATCAATAATAAATAGTCTTCATCGCAATATTTCACTCTTTCTTCATTACTTAATTTTCAATATACCGTTTCATGGAAGTTTGGTTGTAGTTGCCTTTTATTTTCTTTGTCACAGGGTCTTGTAATTCATAAATGTTGTTCATGTTATTTTTGGTAACAGTATATGGGCCTGTGTATAGCAGTAACAATTTTTTAGCAATTCCTTCTATTGCACTTGGGAGTTCTCGATTTTTTAAGAGTACCTTGTCTCCCACTTCGTATGTTATGATCTTAGGTTGTGATTTCTGATATTTGAGCCTAAGTTTGTCAGCTCGTTCGACTGCATTGTTAAAGAATTTGGTTTGGTTATATTTAAATTCACCTTCTGGTGGAAAATTTATAATTTCTGTAATTTCCCGGGGTGGTCTTTGCTCAAACATAGCAGTATAGGGCGTTTCATCAGTTGATTGGTGGCTAGCTAAGTTAATGAAATCTTAAAAAAAAACTATACGAGACAGACACACAAGATCTACGGCATGAATTAATATATCCTAGAGCCAGTCAACATGTCAATACCAACTTACCCGTACATAAAAGAAAAAAAAAACTATACGAGACTGACACCTTCCAACCATGGCATATAATTATAATTTCCAAGAGCCTAGTCAACAAGTAAATAACAACTTACCCGTACTACTAGAGATAAATATATACGAGACTGACACCTTCCAACCATGGCATATAATTATAATTTCCAAGAGCCAAGTCAACAAGTAAATAACAACTTACCCGTACTACTAGAGATAAATATATACGAGACTGACACCTTCCAACCATGGCATATAATTATAATTTCCAAGAGCCAAGTCAACAAGTAAATAACAACTTACCGTACTACTAGAGATAAATATATACGAGACTGACACCTTCCAACCATGGCATATAATTATAATTTCCAAGAGCCTAGTCAACAAGTAAATAACAACTTACCCGTACTACTAGAGATAAATATATACGAGACTGACACCTTCCAAACATGGCATATAATTATAATTTCCAAGAGCCAAGTCAACAATTAAAGAACAACTTACCCGTACTACTAGAGATAAATATATACGAGACTGACACCTTCCAACCATGGCATATAATTATAATTTCCAAGAGCCTAGTCAACAAGTAAAGAACAACTTACCCGTACTACTAAAGGAGGAGACGATGGACTAGATGATATACAGAACGAGAAGAAAATAAGAAGTTGGAGGAACGAAAGCAAATAAATATCATTGATGTAGATAATAGATGACGCACAAACATGAGGCAAGACACTAGAAGAGAGCCTATACCAAATGAAATATAACCCAGAGAAGTGAATCATGAAAATGAAGAAGATTATGAAATGACGTTTAATGTAATACCAAGAGAAAAGATTAATTGATGACAAAGAAGAATGAAGAAATAATATATTAACGAAGATGATCATGAGAGTATACCAATAATGAAATGTAAACAAACTATCCCTGTAAAATGTGAAGAATTTAGTTAAGTTGAATCAAGAAGACGAGAATATAACAATGTATAAACCGCAGATGCGTGAGATGATCCCAAGGATATTTATTATTTGTCGAAAGAACGACCACTTTATATTTTGAATTAATTTGAGATGAATTGACTGATGAAATGTTCCAGCAATCATTTATATTATTAACAGAGATGATGTGCCTCTGTATTTATTGATGTTAGTATGGCCAGTGGAGTTTTATGCCAAAGTGAGCCACTCTGAACTGCCCCAGCTAAACGTATGTTAGGGAATTAGGGAACTAAATAAACAAGAGAGATAATTACACAGAAAGGAAATAATTATGATTCAAATAGAAGAAAGTGAAGGGATATATAAAAAAGCATAAGAGTCGACGTGGAAATGTACAACAATTGATGAATTCTTCAATAAAAAATAAATATACAATAACAACACATACTCGACTTGAGTATCTAACTTCTAATCTACACATCTATACCTATATCTATTATCTGTTCTATAACAGATTGACGAACCCAACGTGGGGCTTGACTTAATAATACCCCACATCTATTATCTGTTTTATAACAGATTTGGCGCCAATCTGTTATAGAACAGATAATATTGGGGTATTATTAAGTCAAGCCCCATGTTGGGCGCCAATCTGTTATAGAACAGATAATATTGGGGTATTATTAAGTCAAGCCCCACGTTGGGTTTGTCAATCTGTTATAAAACAGATACTAGATATAGATATAGATGTGTAGATTAGAAGTTAGATACTCAAGTCGAGTATGTGATGTTATTGTTTATAATTATTATTGGATATGATTATTAAAATTGAATGAGTGTTCACGTTTAAAAGTTTGTGGTTTAAAAGAGTATTTATCACTTCACTGTGTCAACCTCCCCACTTACCATATGTGGATGTCTTCACTATTCTCGATGGCGACTTCTTTTACTGTAAAAACACTTGACATACATACATAGATATTCCTTTTGAATATCACAAAGAGTGCACATAAACAAGAAAATAAATTAAATATTCAATTGCACTTTGAATGATATCAGTCATTCAAATACTACCGCCACCTTATGAGAGAACTGTTCATAAAAAAGTTAAACTACTTCTTCTATTGTATAGAAATCAAAACTCTGTTTCCACTGATAATAAATTGGGGATTTATTGACAATTATTAAATTCAATAAACCCTTTTAAAAACAAATTTATAATATCTTTTTACAAACAATAACAAATTTAAACAAATACTGAGATCTCTGTATCTCAAGGCTGGTAACACTGTTGTAAGGTACAATGTTTTTGGTGAACGAGGTTAGGTTCACTTTATTCAATTACATTACCAAATTAGTGAGTTCTTTGAAGATACATGATACCAGATTAAAGGTGTGAGTTTAATTAACAATATTTAATTATCTATTACTATGAAAAAGAACAAAAATTTAAAATTATAAAACTCGGTACCATAACCGATAATATCGTACTATCGTACGTTATGCAAAAGTATATAGCAGTTGAGGTCCACACGTGCTCTGGGATTTGCACTGTTAAAATTATAATTATTATTGACTCATTAGCTATTAGAACCATGTACTGGAAAGAGAAAAAATCTAGAGAAAAAACTCTTGTTATAGCTTTCATTTCAGTAAAATTATTCAAGAACAGAATTGTTTCTTTGTGACAAAATTATATTCTTCGGTTCTAGGTTAGTTTACCTAGTAACGTGTAAGTGGCTATTTAGAATAAGTTATGCTATTTATAAAAGTCTTAATGATATGATTACAAACATTTGATTTATAATTCGTTTGATGTGTAATTATCATTCATAAAAATATTCGAACAAGAAAATAATTATTTGTTAATTCAAAAGTCGTAGTCAAGTAAGCGACTATATACTATATGCTGATGAGCGGTATCTAAGTTAATTCCGCCTTTCTCAATTATTCTTTAATTGTAAAATAAATATTTTTGAATTAATTATTGACATTAAACCGTGCTACAATTTATTTATTAAGTTCTGATAATTGTCCATCACAGTTTAAGCACTCAAGCGTTATGACTAGTGCAGTCCAAAACAATATTTTTCGTTCATCAACGAAAATTATTATTTTCATTAATTTCTTTAAAATAATTAAAACATTGTACTCCCTGATTGAATACACAAAACATGACCCTTATTATACACTGGTCGTGTTATTTCACTGTTCACTTAATTCACTGGACACTCGGTAATATGTAGTTGTGTACAGGTTCGTGTCTGTTTACGTATTACTGTAGGTGACGCGCACATTTCAAAAATATCTTGCTGACTTCTTCGGTGTAGACCTCTCGTCGTGAGTGATGCAGAACGAATGATACATTTCGCTAAAGCGTCTCTTTCTCGTCTGGTCATTTTAAGCTATCTGATTGGTTCAAAAGGTCAAACTCTCAACCCCAAAACACTTTGGTCAAATAAAACTTTTAAGTTTTTACAACTCTAAGCGTGGGTTCGAGATTATATGTGACGTATGCATGGATACTCAAAATGATTGATTGAAAAACTTATAATTGTCATAACTTTCTTATCTTTTGTCGTATAGTCGGTTGGGTAGTGGCATGAAATCGCGGACACTTGTGGCTTTATTTTAAGTCTAAACAAGCACTAAATCCGTTCATTATTAATTCACTTGGCCATCTCAAAAACTCATATGGTGATTCTTAATATAAATAAGTCTGTTTCACCATATTTCGTTATAATTACACTGTACATAAATAATTATCCTCCATGTTAGTACATAAAATAGTTATATTTACAGTTTAAACAATATCTGTTAATGGCGTCCATACCGACCATGTTCGATTGTTTATATTTACATGTAACGCTATTATTCCTTATCCTATTACATATGTTTGACATCCTAACACTAATATGTACATTTGTTTACATTTGTTCACATTTTATTTTGCTAAAAATGTTATTTTTTATATACTTATAGTATTATCAAAATACTTTCTGTTCTCATTTCTCCATTTTGTCACTTATGTAATTATTTTATTACACAAGGGATATAATGTTATTAATTAAAATAGTGTAAAATTGTTGTACCTTGTTGGTTCAATGTATTAATTAACTTTTCGTTATCTGAAAGCTCTCCAAGTCATAGTATAGTGTTTATTTACATCTGGTTTTACAATTGCAGTTAGTTTATAATAATTCAATTATTAAACTACTAGTATTACATTTGTGAGGTGTTCTCATAGCAGTATTAGACATTTCTCTAACTACTGGTAACATTTGTCACAATCTTTTGATAAGTTTTGATAATGCTTTTTGACTAACTATCTTGTCACATTGGGGTTCTGTCCATTTAACTTTATGATATCATATTCAATCTGATTCATTTGCTGTGTCCTTCAGTACATATGGTATTTATTGGTTTGCATTATTATTCTTAACTAGTCTTTGTTTGAAACAATTGTGGATAGTTGCTTGGTTTAACTAATGTACATGATTTTATGTTATAGGTTCACTTTCTGTGAGGTTATGTGTCAGTTGTCTGACAACAATGTGCAACATATTTTTATGCAGTGTTTGACGCAACTATTTCCATCTCATTATGGCATTCTACTACAATGGTTTATTGTTAATTTATACACATTTTTACACTATTTGTTGAAACAATAACACAGGTATTCTTAGTCTAACAATATTACATTTCTTGGTGGGTTGCACCTAGTTTTTGGTACATTGATGGTTTTATACCTAACAAACTAGCTTGTTTGCTACTGTTTGTTCTGGAATTCATTTATATTTTGTCATGTCTTGCTATGGCATTCAGGCACATTTCATATTAAGGCTTACAAAGCTTTTATTATTAGTCCCTATGAACAATTAATTTACTGTTTTGTCTCATATTTCTTTTGGTGGTCTTAATGATTATCTATGTAATGTTACAATCTTGATTAAACTTGTCACACGAATTGTCTGTGCATTTTAACTAGTTAATCTTGGATTCTTTCACTTATAATGGTTAATCATTTTTCTCCGTTATAAACATTTTCACTTGTATTGTTTGTGGTGTTTATTTGGGGTAAAAAGGTTATCATATCACAGGTTGTTACAATTATATCAAGTTTTCACTGTTATTGTTCGTGATCACTCAATGATGCTAAACACTGGTTTCTTTGTCATTGATCTTCGAATAATCATTACACTTCTTCCGGTCACTATATTAATTTTAATTCCTTGTATATCTTGTGAATGTTGATGTTTTGTACTGTTCATACATTATCTTCATTCTTCATGGTATGTTTCCTTTCCTCTTCTTCTTTTCTTCTTCTGGTTAATTGTTGCTCACTATCGGTGTTCTCCTGGGTTATACATTATTTGTGATAATCAAAGTTCCCTTAGTCTTGTCACACTCTTCCATATTTTTATTCGTGGTTATGGTAATCATTGTTCCATATTATTTCACACTAATAAACAAATTCGTTTGTTTTATCACCATTGTGGTTGTACTTGATTCGTATCCTTTTTATTTTAGTAATTATTTTCGTCATATCCCCTCACTATTTTGGATCTATTGGGCCTGGATGCTAACATATTATATTGGCTCGTTGTCATTTTCTCTCTTTTTTATACTCGATGATATTCTTATTACTCTTCTTTCTTCTTTGTTGTGCTGTTTCAATAATATCCGTTCGTAGATACACACTTTGTTTATATTCTCCTGTTCCTTCTTTTATTCACATTGAAATATTTTCATGATATCTTTTTATTTGACGTATTAGATAGTTATCTTATGTAGCTGCCAATTTGGTACGTTACAACATTTATAAAAATTCTAATAGAGACCATTCTATTACTTTATTTAACTATACTCCTAATGTCTCAATTAATTAAAACCTACAATTGAAGTAAACTTTTGTACTTGATTTTACGTTACAGTTACTTGATTTTAATTATATAATAAAAATATAATAAAATATGGTTTCTCTAAGTACCATTTATTTATGAGATTAATAAGTTTTATGTTCTTTGTTATAAATATTATTCTCTGAACTTTTATTAATTATTCATTATTCAAATAAAAATAATAAACTTTATGTAAACTTGTATATGGAATCTAGAGCCTTCTTTTGATAGACCTCAGGGTCATTTATAAAATTGAATAAATGTCTGACTTCACCTGCATATTTCTGCAACCATTTAACTGTGTTGTTACCGTCACCTGGACTCTCGAGTTTTGGGATCCCCTTCCGGTATCACCTTCTCTGTCTCTGCGTCGTTTGAAATTACTCTCTCCGTCTAATGGATGCTGATATCTGACATGGACCTCTGGTCGTGATGATGTACGGCTGGATGTAGCTGAGTGTGGCTGTCCCTGCGTCCTCTAGTATATTACTCTGTTTCCTCTCCTCTCCTCGTCTTTTCCCTCGTGGATGTCTCGTAGTTCTACATGGACTTCTTGAAGTTCATCGACGACGTTTCGACTCCTCGTAGTTTATGGTATTATTGTCTTTTAAATAACTCGTGTATATCACTAATTACTTTCACCGACGTACTGCCGGTTCCATCGCACTTTAAGTTACGTAATTCGATTTAAAACATTACTTAAACTTTGTAAAATTTGCGGTGGCGGGATGCGTGTGTCGCTCGCTGGGGTTTTATACTCCTACCGGCGTTCAATTCCTGTTGAAAACTGTTCGGCCAGAGTTGAACAAGTCAGCGCGTCGGTTTATTAACTAATTAAAACCTACGCGTCTTTCTATGAAGCGCACACTTTTTATAAATATTATTTGACAAATCGTCAGGTACATTAATAAACTTAACCTATGCAAATTATGAACATTAAGGTGTGTAAACTATGGAAGTTATGGCAAAATTTCACACGGTAGATGAACGGTTCCCACGATCATAGACCTCTTAGTATTGAATTGTAGCGCCAGGCGCCAGCTGTTTTTCTACATATGTCTCTGATTCGTGTAACTTCTGGTTTTCGTTCAGCACTTAAAAACTGGGTAAAATTTTTCACAATCGTATACATAATTCAACTTGTTATTCATTTACACACTAACACTAACACACACACACACACACACAAACTGATACATACGCGGTTGCCTGTCGCAATGACGTCACAGCTGCCAGTTGGGGCGTGTTTCGTCTCCCTTCGCTGCGTTTAAACCCAACAAGGCTTTGTAATTCCATATGCATGTTCACTTACAATTATTTCCTTATTTAAAATTAATTAATACGTTTGTTTCTTTTATTTATGTCTCATACCTAACGCTTAATTATTACATTATTTACATCTTTTACACAACTCATACGTGCGTTCGTATGTTCTCATACCGCAGTCAGGGGTTGATACGGAGACTTATGCTAAACGTATCGTTGCATAAATTCCCCTGCTGGGTAAAATAAAATTTGAATTTTATTCGAATTTTATTTCTTTGCTCAGAAATTATTCTTTTTTTTTTATTATAACTCACACTTAGTGGTTATAAGGGTTCTAAAAATTTTTCAATCTTTCCCTGGGTGGATTACGTCCCTTCCATGGATTTTATAAGTTGACTTTGGTTATTTTTTTTTATCCATAGAATTTACGGAATGCTGATGCATGGTACTTTCCAATAGTCTTTCTTTTTGTCGGATCGTAGACGGTAAAGGTGTGTCGTCCTTTCCTTCGTTGTAATAAGTAGGGTCCCGCGTAGACTACAGTCTAAATAGTTTCTTTGCTGTATTGTCGATTCGTTTTCCCACTGGATTGCTTCTTAGTAGCACTATTTCTCCTTCATGGAATGTGATGAGTATGTGCGTTCTGTTGAACCTCTCGATCCTCTTCTTTCCAAGTTTTTCCATCCTTTTCTTCGCATTGTCGTACATGTGAATCAATGGAATTTTCAGGTTTTGGTTTGGAGGTTTATCAATGTTTTTCGACCAGAATCTAGTAGGTTTTTTATTCGTTTCCAGTTCCACCGGTGTATATCCCGTAGCTTCACTGTATGTAGCATTTATGGCTTGTTCGAAAAATGATAAGTACTCTGCCCATCGGTTATGTTGTTCATTACAGTAGATGCGTAAATGTTTTCCTAGCTCTTTGTTTACCCTTTCAGCAAGGTTTCCTTGTGGGTGTCGTATTGACGTTAACACTGGTTGTATGCCGTGCTGCGTTAGCGTTTCTGCTATACAATTACTATAGCAACTATACAATTTTGGAATTGTTTACCTTGGTCACTCAATATCTTTTTGATTTGACCATAAGTCTGTACGTATTTGCGTAGTATGACATTCAGTACACTTTTAGTGGTGGGTCTTCGAATAGCATAGAGTCGAACTGCCTTGGTGAACACATCTATACATACAAGTATGTGTTTTGTACCCCCGTGAATAGCTCTCGGAAACGGGCCCAGGAAGTCTACTGCTACTAATTCTCCCTTTTCCTGTGTCTTGATATTTTGCATATCTACGTAGGTGTGAAGATTCGGATGTCGGGCTGTTTGACATTCGTAGCATCCTTTTAAGATTGCTTTTATTCTTCTAAACATATTATTCAAAATAAAGTCTTCCTTTAAAGCTAAATGACATTTTAAAGCAGACGCATGTGTAGACTTTGATGACATGGTATAATTAGTGTTTTTAGCATCTCTGGTGATAGGAAAATTTTCCAATCATAATTGACGAGTTTGTACAATATACTATTTTTTATTATATATCTACTAGGTAGTGGTGATAACTTCATGTGACTTATTTGAAGATCTTTGTTTTGTTCATTTGCTATATTGTTTAATAAATATTTAAATTTATCATCTGTTTGATATGTTAAGTTTAATATTCTAACATCGTTCCACTTATTTATTGTTCCCCCTAACATAGGACAATAGGTTTTAGATAACGTTATTTCCTGTTGTGTATCTGTATTGTTTAGGCTGTCACGCAAATCATGTGTGTGCAGGTCGTTTATTAAACCTGTACGTACTGGCGTTTTGTTACCCTTCTGTAGTCATACAGTTTTCTTATCGGTTGGTGTTCTACAATCACCCCCTTCCTCTTTCGACGTTGACGGGTGTGTCGGCTGTTGCATAATTTTATTTTCATAATTATTTTTATTATTATGCTTATTATTTGTGTTGATGTTTTGTACATTGGAATTGTACGGTTTTAAGTGTTTTTTCGACGAAAATGGATGGGCGTACGCTCCTTTATTCGGAGTCAGGTTACCTTTTTCATAGGGCTGTTTATACTCTTTCCACTTATTTTTCCGTATGTCCTCTTCTTTAGTCTCGAACTGCGGCGATTTGTGGTGTATTTGATTTTGCGTAGAGTACTGCTGCTTCTGCTGCCGGTTGTCTCTCCTTACGTACTCTTTATTAACAAACTGTGATGATTGCGTCACAAAGATAAGAAGCTCCTCAATGGTTTTAACTCCTTGGGTATATACGGCGAGTCTAATGTGTCTGTCAAAATGGTAGCTTAGTTTTAATACTAATTCGTGCTCAGTGAAACTTGGTCTAAGGTGCTTACAACGTTCGACGAGTTGTATAATGTTGTCTTCCATGGATCGTTTGCTGTTGACGTAATGCCGCCCGTACTCCAGCTGGTCTCGTACCTCTCTCTGGGTATGTGTATTCCAGTACCGATTTTCGAAGGATGCCTTGAACTGTTCATAAGTTTCTGTTTGGTCCCGAACGATCGTATACCATTTGGATGCTGTTTCCTGGAAACGTCGACTTACAAAATCTATACGTTCTCCGTCGCTTAGGTGGCTCCCTATTGTTGCCATTTCTCGTTCACACTTTTGTAAAAATTCTATGGGGTTCTCCCATTTGTTGCCTTTAAAGCTGATCTTCTCTCGATCCTCTACTTTTGCAGTACACATCATCATAGCACTTGGTCGTCTCTTGACCTCCGCTCGTAGTTTTTCTACCTCCTCTTGCAGTCCATCTTTCATGTTGTTAATTTCCATGAAGTGGTGCGTAGTTTTTCTAGTGACCTCCTCCACGGCTATTTCTACTGTCTGGGTCCTCACAGTGAGTTCCTTTGTTCTGTTTGTGTTGTCCAGGATGCGCTCATTTAAGTCCTTGTTTTTGAGATCTTGCTCCTGCTTCGTAATTTAAAATTTTTCATTCCACTGTTCAGCCAGTTGTTTAATGTGTTCTTTTGTTTCACGTGTTGTGTATTCACGCTGTTCTCTGAACTTGCTATCGATCTTTACAGCTTGTTCATTAAGTGACTGTTGAACACGCTGTTCGACGGCTTCAACTCGTGCAGTAAGCTCTGTTTTCAAAGTGTTACTGACGAGTTCTATCTTAGCTTCTAACCTCGTATTATTACTGTCTATATTACTTTCTAACTGAGTTTTTAATTCTTCAATAGTGATTTCTAAGCTATTAAGACTATCTTCTACTTGAGTTTCTAATCTCTCTAATTTATTTTCTACTTGAGTTTCTAATCTCGTATTAATATCTTCTAATCTTCCTAATTTATTTTCTAATTTTTCATTGCTACTTTCTAATTGAGTTTTTAGTTCTGCACTATTACTTTCTAATTTACTTTTTAATACTGCACTATTCGTTTTCAACTCCTCTTGCAGTCGTTGAAACATCGTTTCGAAGTCCATTGTTGGTTGCTTCGTCATTGTAGACTACGGTGTCCTAACTAATTCGTTATACTAATTATGTGTTTAATTATTGGTCAACCATGACTTTATATTTCTTTATTTATAATTTATTTTATTTATTTATTAGTAGGCCTATTAGTTTCGCAACTTTTTTTCTCTCTGTACTTAAATTTAACAATTTGTAATATTACTTATTACTTGAATTTACGATTATTTTTTATACAATATTTGTGCTAATTATTTATTTGACTTTATTTATATTCTGGGCGCCATTTACTTGGTATGATTTTTCTCGTTTTTTTTTTCGTGTCGGGTCCCACCGTTGGAAGCGACATTAATTATGCAACGATACTCTTACCAACTCACTTTTGCAAATATGCTATTACTCATTTGTGCGCGTTTACCCACGTCTCGAAGGTATACTCTTCTTCTGCAGTATTTACCTTGATGTTTCCCAGCTAGGTCGCAGGCTTTGGTAGTTGATTGAGGGTGGATAAGCACGTGAATATCGTTACAGGTAAAGAGTACAGAGAATTTAGTACTGGTTGTGAAATTAGTACGACTTTGTTAATAAAATTATATTCATTTTGTTTATTAATTAAAAACTGCAAATTGTCATGTTATTAATTAGTGTCTGGGTTAACTAATATTGAAACCCTTATATTCACTTATACGAATATCGTATAATTATAACGTGGCAAAATCTTATCTCTTATAGTCTAAGACACATTATACACACAAATAAGACATATATGACCTGGAATATTTACACAGACATATAATACATAACACATATATTCTTACAATGCGTGATTAACACGTACGAAATTGAATATTAATATTGACTTAGCAAGTGTGGTTTTTTATTATGTACCACTTAATTAAAAAAATAAATAATTAAACATTTATAAAAATTCTAATAGAGACCATTCTGTTACTTTATTTAACTATACTCCTAATGTCTCAATTAATTAAAACCTACAATTGAAGTAAACTTTTGTACTTGATTTTACGTTACAGTTACTTGATTTTAATTATATAATAAAAATATAATAAAATATGGTTTCTCTAAGTACCATTTATTTATGAAATTAATAAGTTTTATGTTCTTTGTTATAAATATTATTCTCTGAACTTTTATTAATTATTCATTATTCAAATAAAAATAATAACCTTTATGTAAACTTGTATATGGAATCTAGAGCCTTCTTTTGATAGACCTCAGGGTCATTTATAAAATTGAATAAATGTCTGACTTCACCTGCATATTTCTGCAACCATTTAACTGTGTTGTTACCGTCACCTGGACTCTCGAGTTTTGGGATCCCCTTCCGGTATCACCTTCTCTGTCTCTGCGTCGTTTGAAATTACTCTCTCCGTCTAATGGATGCTGACTTCTGACATGTACCTCTGGTCGTGATGATGTACGGCTGGCTGTAGCTGAGTGTGGCTGTCCCTGCGTCCTCTAGTATATTACTCTGTTTCCTCTCCTCTCCTCGTCTTTTCCCTCGTGGATGTCTCGAAGTTCTACGTGGACTTCTTGAAGTTCATCGACGACGTTTCGACTCCTCGTAGTTTACGGTATTATTGTCTTTTAAATAACTCGTGTATATCACTAATTACTTTCACCGACGTACTGCCGGTTCCATCGCACTTTAAGTTACGTAATTCGATTTAAAACATTACTTAAACTTTGTAAAATTTGCGGTGGCGAGATGCGTGGATTTCAAGTACTGTCTGTTAATGATCTGAGAAAGCGTGTGTCGCTCGCTGGGGTTTTATACTCCTGCCGGCGTTCAATTCCTGTTGAAAACTGATCGGACAGAGTTGAACAAGTCAGCGCGTCGGTTTATTAACTAAATAGAACCTACGCGTCTTTCTATGAAGCGCACACTTTTTATAAATATTATTTGACAAATCGTCAGGTACATTAATAAACTTAACCTATGCAAATTATGAACATTAAGGTGTGTAAACTATGGAAGTTATGGCAAAATTTCACACGGTAGATGAACGGTTCCCACGATCATAGACCTCTTAGTATTGAATTGTAGCGCCAGGCGCCAGCTGTTTTTCTACATATGTCTCTGATTCGTGTAACTTCTGGTTTTCGTTCAGCACTAAAAAACTGTGTAAAATTTTCCACAATCGTATACATAATTCAACTTGTTATTCATTTACACACTAACAATAACACACACACACACACACACACACAAACTGATACATACGCGGTTGCCTGTCGCCATGACGTCACAGCTGCCAGTTGGGGCGTGTTTCGTCTCCCTTCGCTGCGTTTAAACCCAACAAGGCTTTGCAATTCCATATGCATGTTCACTTACAATTATTTCCTTATTTAAAATTAATTAATACGTTTGTTTCTTTTATTTATGTCTCATACCTAACGCTTAATTATTACATTATTTACATCTTTTACACAACTCATACGTGCGTTCGTATGTTCTCATACCGCAGTCAGGGGTTGATACGGAGAATTATGCTAAACGTATCGTTGCAATATATATATTATAACAGCACCAAATATTAACTATTTGGGGTTATATGTTTACCGCATACTGAAAGCATATTTAAACAAAAAGTAACAGTCAAAACTCCATTTGAATGTAGCGCATTGAAAATAATGCTTTGTAAAGCAACGCACACGTGGTCATTATGTAATCAGTTCGCTGTACAAGGAAGCGACCCCACCCAAACTGTTAATTATTAATATCTCGGAAACTAATAAATAAAGGCGAAATCCAATATAGCGAAAATGTTTACCGAGATATTAATAATGACGTGTGCAAATTTGATGCAATATAATTAACAAATGAGAGTTAATTAAAATAATTGAATAACTTCTGTAAAAATAGAGTTACAGTAATGAGATTTTAGTAAGTTATAAAGATAATAATTTCTGACAGATTGTATATTTTAGATTTCACACAACTTGGTTTGCAACCAAGTTATTGCAAAATTAAATAAGCACAGGATATCCGTAGCGGGAAATTGGTTTCACCGGATAATTATAATAAGAATATTAGATAATAATATAAATTCTCCGTCTGTGGGAACCTAACTTCATTCTCACGGACCAAGGGAATTCAAAATTTTATGTGGTAGGGAGAGTGTGCCAGCCAATGAAATCATTTCACGCGAGCCCCGGCCAGTGCGGTGTTTTTTTGGTTGAAACCTCACTCTTCTGTCAGTACTCACGAAGTTAAGACGTAGTCCTTCGATCGTCTAGTAACCGAAGTGGTGAAGATCAACAAGAAGACTCTACGTGGTCAAAACACACGCAATTACGAACACACTAAGTACAGATCATCTGTATAGCTCGTAATTGTTGCGTAAAGGCGAGATACTCTTCAGTACATCAACCAAGCTTATTGTGTACTACCAGTTAGTCATAAGCACGCAAGAGATCCACCAGACTTCAAGACCAGACTTCAAGAATACAGCAGAGAGGCCGTCTAAATCATTGGTGAACAGCTGACGAGCAGAGCGACCACTCGAACGAAGCACACACACACACGCTGACGTGCAACGTGCGAATCGACGAGGGACAGGAAGCAGTTCCAGCAGACAACAGCAGACGTTAAAATATTCACAAACAGCAAGGAAGCAGAGTGTTGCCGAATTTTGAACTCCACGACCGAATCCAGCAGTTCTAAGCAGATTACTTTCTCTAACCAAGGACTCGAATCGACGAGGGACAAATCGGGACGACATCCTCTTCAGTAACAGGAAAGCAAAATCCACTTATTTATTTTTCAGATCAAATTTTCTATTTTTCAATTAAAACATTGTAATTCAAATAATTCAGGTGCCAAACAAAAAAGCAAAGACTCTAGTAATTAAAAAGTAAATTCGTTGTGATAATCTGTATAGCAGTTTAAGGCTTTAGTAAGTTATAGTTAAGAAATAGAAGTAGTATAAAAGCGCTATACAAATCTTAACTGACAATCTAATCTTAGATCATACTGCAGTATATCAGAAGTAGAATCACTAGAAATGAAATAACGTGAACTAGACTGTCACGTCTAATTATTTTAATTAATTATTCTAATTATTTTCAGAGTTTTATATTTTGTTTCATGAACATTTAGATTCAATCTAATTAAATAAATTTAATTAAATTCAAATCAATTAATAAAGTAAAATTTAAATTGCAATTATCTCGCCAAAGAACGAGTTCAGTTTCTTTCAACTATCGACCAATCGAAAAACATCGATTCATTGTTTAGACTATAAGAAAATCATAAAATAATAACCATTCTATTCTTGTGTGTTGTTGATGTAATAAACAACGTTTTATTACCCCATATAACAGTGTTTTATTGTTGTACGATAAAGCCTACCAGTCTCACAAAACTCTCCCCCTTTAAAGTAACCTATTTTGTGTGTTGTTGTAATAATTTGAGATTACTAGCTTGCGAACTTCAAATCCAAAATCCACACGCCCTAGTCGGAAGAATCTGCAAGATCAGACAGCAGGTGGGTACTCACACACAACACGACATAACAATAACGCATAGAAGTAGAGTTATAAATGTCGGCCAACGTGGGGCCCGACAAACGTAGATCAAATTAAATTAAATTAATTAAATTCAATTTAAATTTAATTTTCACGTGTAAAACAAACTTTGCTGTTTTAATTCATAAAACAGCTGGCGTCCAACTAAACAATCCCCAAAGAGTTTTGTGACTGGTGTTCGTACAGCAGTAAAGTTATTGTGTGTATTTGAAACTGTTCTGTGTATTTTAAATTGTTTATATTTGAAATTGTTGTGTATTTAAAATGGATATGGATAAAATACTTAAACAAATACAGCAAATGAACGCGGAAATGAAACGCGATTTAACGGAAAATATGAACGCGAAGTTTGAACAAATAACAGCCAAAGCTGAGCTAAATATCGCAGAATTAAAATCTAATATCGAAACACAAAGAGTTAGTCTAACCGAAGCATTAGAACGCAGTAACGCTGACATAAACGCCGAGATTAAGCAAAGTAATAAAGAAAGTAGTAAAGAATTAACTGCGAAAATAGACGAAAGCGTAACCGAGTTGACCGTGAAAGTCGCGGAAATCGCCGAAAAAGTAAATACGGTCGATACTAAAATCAATGAACGGTTTAAGGTTTTTGAGACCACTATGCAAAAATCGTTTATTGAACAAGTAACACGTATGGAGGGCCGGTTCAAGGATCACATAAGCCGTTGCGAGAAGCAAACCCTAGATGTCTCAAGGAAGGTCGAATCTCTAGAGGTAAAGATTCACGCGGACGTGACCGAAACGCAACGACGAGTAGATAAATTAGACGCTTCAGTCGTAGAGACGCGATCTAACATTGACTCTAATAAAGAGAGTGTTTTACAAACGTTAAACGACGAGATTCTGAAAGTACGACAGGAGGTACGAAGGAGATCTGCTCCAAATATTTTGGTACAAGGTCCTGTCGACGAGAAAAATCGCGTGTATTTTACGGGGGAAAATAACGAAAACCCCATTGAATTTTTATTAGCGTGTGAGAGTGAAATGGCTAGAGTAGGTTCCCGACTAGAAGATCAAGACAAAATACAGTGGGTGGTTAACGCGATGCGTGATTCGGCGCGTAAGTGGTATAACATTGTACGCGATAGAGTGTCCACATACGCGGAGTTCAAACAAAAATTTGAAAGCCGGTACTGGAACTCGCATACCCAACGACTTCTGCGCAATGAACTGGAATATGGCCGATTTGATAAGAAAATGGGTATTACCGCCGAAAATTATATAATCCAGCAGGTCGAACGCGCGAAGCATTTAACCCCAGCATTTGCGGAGATTGACATAGTCACGAAGCTTGCCTACCATTTTAATCATAATATTAGAGTAGCTGTATTTACGCAGGGTATTCGCACGGTAGACGAACTCCTCATTCTAGTGTCCCAAAGTGAGACGGTTTTTGATTTTGGTGGGTGGCGTTATAATCCCGATTTTCGCCGAAATAATGAAGGGCAGAATACGCGAGAACAATACCAGCAACCTGACCAGAGACCGAGTACTAGTTCTACTCCACCCCAAACATCGTCAAAACCCCCAGATAAGACCTTTGAATACAAAGGCAAACAAAATATTGCTAGATCGAAAGGGCAATATAAGGGTAACGACGGGGCCCCGATTAGAGCTATGCAAACGGTTGAGATAGCTAGAACTGATACACTAGAGCAAGACAGCGATACTCCAAGTAATAAAGACCCCAACGAGAGGAGAAAGAATCGTAAGTTTCCAAAAAACTTGGAAACGGGCGCCTCCAGGGGGGAAGCGCCATAAATCATGCTAAAACGTATCGCAATAAAGTAGGTAAAAATAAGAAAAATGTTAGATTTAAGAAAAATGATTTTTATACAGAAATTTGTACGCCAGTTGACAAAGTATTTCAACCGGAAGGCAAGGAACCGTGGTTGGCCGTCAACACAATGCAACAATGGGCACCGACAAATGTACGTCCGGAGGAACAGGAAAGTGACGACGACGTTCCCACACAGTCAGCGTGGGAAGACGTAGAAATCATATCCGGGGACGCGTACGAATTCGACGAGTACATAGCGGAATATTGTCGAGCCACCCATAAAAATGCATACGATATACTGGATGCACTTTAAAGTTAACAATAATTTTATTAGAATAATTAAAATTAAAATAAATAACTTGTGATGTATAATATTATTAATAATAATTATAGATAACTTGTGGATTAATAATAATGTTTTTCTATCGCGATAAACAGCGGGCGTGTACAACTGAACGAGCACACAGCAGGAAATAGCTACGTCACGCGATAACCCGCTGACCGACATTTGAAAAGTAGGTCAAGCAATTAGTCGCGCGACGGGCGATAACGGTTGTAAATACTGTCAGCAAATTCTTTTGTGCGTGTGCCACTGTTTACAAACAAAGATATTCGCCGTTATAAAAACATTAATACACAGGTAATTTCAAATGTAATATTATTAACAAGAGTATGCAGAATTAAGTTATATGTAATGAAATAATATTAACACACATGTATGTTTTTCTTTTGAATAAGTAATACAATGTATAGGTAATAAGTATAGTGATTACAGAATATGTGTGTAATGATTAAGAAAAAAAAATAACTGTAATTATTACATTCATTTTTTTTAAAGCGGGTGTGGGAATATATAACAGCACCAAATATTAACTATTTGGGGTTATATGTTTACCGCATACTGAAAACATATTTAAACAAAAAGTAACAGTCAAAACTCCATTTGAATGTAGCGCATTGAAAATAATGCTTTGTAAAGCAACGCACACGTGGTCATTATGTAATCAGTTCGCTGTACAAGGAAGCGACCCCACCCAAACTGTTAATTATTAATATCTCGGAAACTAATAAATAAAGGCGAAATCCAATATAGCGAAAATGTTTACCGAGATATTAATAATGACGTGTGCAAATTTGATGCAATATAATTAACAAATGAGAGTTAATTAAAATAATTGAATAACTTCTGTAAAAATAGAGTTACAGTAATGAGATTTTAGTAAGTTATAAAGATAATAATTTCTGACAGATTGTATATTTTAGATTTCACACAACTTGGTTTGCAACCAAGTTATTGCAAAATTAAATAAGCACAGGATATCCGTAGCGGGAAATTGGTTTCACCGGATAATTATAATAAGAATATTAGATAATAATATAAATTCTCCGTCTGTGGGAACCTAACTTCATTCTCACGGACCAAGGGAATTCAAAATTTTATGTGGTAGGGAGAGTGTGCCAGCCAATGAAATCATTTCACGCGAGCCCCGGCCAGTGCGGTGTTTTTTTGGTTGAAACCTCACTCTTCTGTCAGTACTCACGAAGTTAAGACGTAGTCCTTCGATCGTCTAGTAACCGAAGTGGTGAAGATCAACAAGAAGACTCTACGTGGTCAAAACACACGCAATTACGAACACACTAAGTACAGATCATCTGTATAGCTCGTAATTGTTGCGTAAAGGCGAGATACTCTTCAGTACATCAACCAAGCTTATTGTGTACTACCAGTTAGTCATAAGCACGCAAGAGATCCACCAGACTTCAAGACCAGACTTCAAGAATACAGCAGAGAGGCCGTCTAAATCATTGGTGAACAGCTGACGAGCAGAGCGACCACTCGAACGAAGCACACACACACACGCTGACGTGCAACGTGCGAATCGACGAGGGACAGGAAGCAGTTCCAGCAGACAACAGCAGACGTTAAAATATTCACAAACAGCAAGGAAGCAGAGTGTTGCCGAATTTTGAACTCCACGACCGAATCCAGCAGTTCTAAGCAGATTACTTTCTCTAACCAAGGACTCGAATCGACGAGGGACAAATCGGGACGACATCCTCTTCAGTAACAGGAAAGCAAAATCCACTTATTTATTTTTCAGATCAAATTTTCTATTTTTCAATTAAAACATTGTAATTCAAATAATTCAGGTGCCAAACAAAAAAGCAAAGACTCTAGTAATTAAAAAGTAAATTCGTTGTGATAATCTGTATAGCAGTTTAAGGCTTTAGTAAGTTATAGTTAAGAAATAGAAGTAGTATAAAAGCGCTATACAAATCTTAACTGACAATCTAATCTTAGATCATACTGCAGTATATCAGAAGTAGAATCACTAGAAATGAAATAACGTGAACTAGACTGTCACGTCTAATTATTTTAATTAATTATTCTAATTATTTTCAGAGTTTTATATTTTGTTTCATGAACATTTAGATTCAATCTAATTAAATAAATTTAATTAAATTCAAATCAATTAATAAAGTAAAATTTAAATTGCAATTATCTCGCCAAAGAACGAGTTCAGTTTCTTTCAACTATCGACCAATCGAAAAACATCGATTCATTGTTTAGACTATAAGAAAATCATAAAATAATAACCATTCTATTCTTGTGTGTTGTTGGTGTAATAAACAACGTTTTATTACCCCATATAACAGTGTTTTATTGTTGTACGATAAAGCCTACCAGTCTCACAAAACTCTCCCCCTTTAAAGTAACCTATTTTGTGTGTTGTTGTAATAATTTGAGATTACTAGCTAGCGAACTTCAAATCCAAAATCCACACGCCCTAGTCGGAAGAATCTGCAAGATCAGACAGCAGGTGGGTACTCACACACAACACGACATAACAATAACGCATAGAAGTAGAGTTATAATATATATTATATATATATATATATTGTAACGTGGCGGTTAAGAGTGTGTCTCTCCGATCCTTAAAGAGTACTTTACTTAATGGAAACTTTGTTTTATTTGCCCCACGTTGTTAGCGTCAATTCTATAACGTGGCGGTTTTTTAGCGAAAAGTCCGTCTTATTCAAGCCCCAATGTTGGGTTCGCCAATTCTATAACGTTGCGGTTAGAGTGTATTACAATTACGGGTTTATAATGAATTCAGCCCCAATGTTGTAAACGCCCACTTTGTAACGTTACGGTTTTTTAGAGGTACCAGCAAAACGTCTGTCTTGTTTACAGTCTGAGATCGGTCAGAACACCTCTCCGCATTCGCCACTTATGAATTATAAAGACCGAAGTTTAAATAAAGTTGTTGGTAATGTTACTCAAACAAAGCAGAAATCGAGTGTGTGTGATTTGGGTCAAGTAGGGAAGTTGTTTAGCTTTATTTTGAAGAGAGAGCAAGTACCGTTTGTTTACTCTCGGTTTAGACGATTTCTAAATTTTTTCAAATATTCGCCGTGAACCGAATCAGCTAATTTTGACACGAGTCTCCAAACATAGGATGTTTAACCAGACGGCACTGTGGCAGAATATGACCCGGTAGATCGACCTCTTCTATTTTGTTCTGAAACCTACTAAACTACCCACTACAAGAAAGGAAACACATTTTTATTATTCAATATCATTTTTTCAATAATATTTATTGTTTATATTATTGGGTTTTTCCCTTCAGCCAAAATACAAATATTACAATCGATATTTTCATTAACTAGTACATGATATCGACTTCATTGAGTAACAAGGAATTGTCATAAAAAATATACAGTTTTGAGCGATTTTTACAATTTTATCTTTTGTTTAAACATCAATCAACATATAATTCTTTTAGTTATTTTCCCCAGGGTTAAGGGTAAGTTCTTTTTGTTATGAGATGGTCAGAAATGGATAATTATACTACGCTTTACAAATATAGAAAAAATATTCAAAAATTTGTTTATTTTCGCTTAGTACGTAGTTCCGGAAATGTCCGTAAGAGAGCAGATGGTGTTTGTTTTTATTAAAACATGTGGTTACACTTTAATCGTTTATGGACTACACGACCATTCCGTTTGAGGTTTCTTCGTTAAATATTAAAAGAAATGTTTATATTACCTCTCTTCTTGAAGTTCTTACTTGGGTGAAGCCGCTTCTCAGGTGGTGTTCGTATTTGGTGGTAATTTCACAACCGTCCGGCAAATATTATCTCGTTAAAACTCGAACTCTGCTAGGCTATGCCTACTCGTCCTGGTTGGTTTTTTCACTTTTATTATGGAGTATAGCAAGTTAACTTTGATAACTAAGGTAGTAGTACATCATGTTTATACTGTTCTTTAATTTTGTAACAATTTTATGCTTTTCAAAAGGTTTCAAAAGGATATTTTAGTAAAATTTTTATCTCATCATTTTGTCAACTGGACAGGTTTAAATTTCAAATTCGATTAAACAATACTTGTTATTTACGTTACTCTTAGTAACCCATAATTTTTATATATCTTTTTATTGGTTCTGCTATTTACTTTTTAGTATATAGTCAGTTTGTAATTATTATAAATTTATTTTTGATTTACAGAAAAATAATTCTTTTTAATTTTGGTTTCTTTCCCAATTTGATTTACATAATAGTTTTCTGTTTATTTTCTTATAACTTTGGATATAAGTATTTAATATTTTTATTAACTTTAAATGAATTTATATATTATTTATTAATCTCTTATAGTATTCTTACACTGGACTATTTTCTTCTGCCATTTCCCTCATGCAGAATTATTTTAATTTTCATTATCATCTGATATTTAAATCTTTTAAGTTTTTAACACAAACCCTGGGTTATCTTATACAATAAAACCATTATTTTATAAAATATAAAATTAACATAGGTACTACACAATATAAATCCTACAATAACTAAACACAATACATAATTAGTTAGTAGCATCATGGTCTACTATTATAGTTTATAATTCTCACATTTACAGTACAATTCTGTAAGAAGTTCCCTTCACCTTCACTTATTACCTCATTGGGTACACTATAACTCACTTGTCACTGTATATCACTTTAATCGTTTATAATGTTTAGTGATACAATTTAATTTTGAGCTCGTTATAGTTTACCCATTTCTGACCTTGATGGTATTACAAAAGTTATCATTTATGGGGACTGGGTTATGTACCGTTACATAAAGCCCCCCCACTAGAACAAATTTATTTTGGTTTTACTCGTTTACTAAAATAAATTGTTGATTGTTTCAATTCTCCTAATATTCTTTGTTTTTTTTTCTTCGTAATAGTGTTTCATTTCCGACTGGTTGTACACTGACTGGTAATTCAGACTGGTGGTAATTGCTGTTTTCTTACTCTACTCTCTCTCTCTTGGAAGCAAATTCATCAATTATTTATTTCTCTGGGTAGTGGTACTTCCACATTTTATTTGATAAGGACTGGTCACACTAATCATATTAAACTTGTTTTAACACTCATTTCTATTTACTTCTATAACTTATCTTTATCAATTTAGCTTCGGTCTGCTATCTTCCTTCTATTTTCTTCATCTATACTTCTGGAATCCAATATCACTCTTTTCAGATATTTTATAATTATTATCCCTTAAATATTCAATTTCCCTAACATTTTTCCCTTTCCTGTGCGGTGGTACCAGTCGGGTGGCCACTCTGGGTCCATACTCCGCTGTCCATCCTTACACCTTCTGAGACCAGCGGACATCATCCCTGCTCATAAAAATTATTGCCGGAACATTTCTACGGTCAATACATAAAATAAAAAGATTATAAGTAGTAGTCAATTAGCGACTAGTACTAAACACTTTTGGGATTCTTCATACTGTAGCTGTTTGCATTTATTTATATATTTCTTCTTCTCCTTGATTCCTTCTTCTTTTCCATTAACTAATAGCATATAACATTATTGATAGGCCTTATGTTAAAATTCTTTTGACTTTACTTCTTGTGACATATTTCTCCGTATCATTTCTTCTTATATAATCTTCAATTCCGAGAAATTCTAATTATTGTATTAATTATCATCCTCCTTCAGTTTCATTGGAGTCATTAAATTATTCTTTATTCTTCTTATCTGAGCACATTTCCATCAATTGTTTTTGTTCATTTAATTTTTCTTCTGTTTGTTACCATTAAAAATATTACTTTTTCCTATTATTTCATTTTAAATCAATTCTTTATAACTCTTATTTACTAATCTGTTATTATTTTTTGTTAAACCAAATGGTTTCAAAATATCTTAAATCGTATTATTTCTGAATAAATTAAGTAAGTTGTCCTTACATGCTTTTAGAATTTTGGGGTTTTCTTCCGCTATTCAATGGGTTGCTGGGTCGGTTTTCAGAATTTCAGTCCCCTTTTCTGGTTTGTTATCATTTAGGTTAACCATGGTCCATTAACTCAGGTACTACATGTTCTCGGATTACTGGGGTGTCTATAATGATTTTTGTCCTTGTTAAATATCTCTCGTGTATCTGGTACTGTAACTCGGCTGATACAAAGTCTTCATGTAAGTCACAGTTTTCGGTCATATTTAGACCCTTTTTAATTGACAAGTATTGTATCTTCTCTAACCTAACGTAATCACTCATATATTCTATCATTCCATCCTCTTTGACCTCTGTATTATTTACATAATGTTCTATTGGTATACTCCGTCTTGAAAATATAATTGATGTGGTCAGATACTCTTTGATCATCGATATATTTAAATGATATTTAAATTTATTTAAGTTTTTTGTTATTATTCTATGGTGGCTTACCTTTGATATTCTTGTTGAGTTTTGTCTACAATTTCTAACTTTATTTAACTCCCTTTGTTTATTAATGGGAGGGTTAAATATATTAATTAATCCACCCTTCCTCATCTCCATTTCTTCTTTTGCATTGAATATTTTCTTTCTCCATATTTTCCTTATTTTCTTGATATTCTCTTCCATGGTTTGGATCTTCTCCTTGTCTTTTCTATTCTTATTTTCAGATAGCAATGCATTCTGGTCTTCTCTAATTTCTGTTTTCTTGCTACTCTCTGCTGTGTTTGGACTTACTATAATACTTTCGGAAGTGCTGTCTAATGTTTCATCCAAATTATTAAAACCACTGTCCATTTTCTTATTTGTCTCCTCTTTGTATGTATCTGCTTTTTGGATAAGCGTATTAACATTTTCAAACTTCTCTCCAAAAGTTTCCCATATCTCCTTATTGAACTTCTCCATCTTACCCTCAGTCCGCTTTAAACTTTCTTCGTTTATTTTCTCAATTTGTTTTAAACTGTCCCTCAAGGTTTCATTCTGTTTCCTTGAGTTCTCTTCCTGTTTCTTAAAATTCTCATCTATTTTGTCAAATTTTTCGCTCATGGTTTCATTTTGTTTCCTTGAGTTTTCAATTATTTTATCAAATTTTTCCTCCTGTCTCCTAAAATTTTCTTTATTTTCCTCATTGGTTCGCTTATTATCTTCCTGGATCTTGTTATTCCCTTCCATTATAATTCTTAACATCTCCTGTATGCTTATATCTTCTTTTTGGTTGGATTTATCTGGTTGATCTCCTTGGGCATCCTCTTCAACTATTTCCTTGTCCGTATCTGTGATTACTTCGGTTTCTTCTTTATCACCCATTGGTTGTTCCATTTCGCTGTCCGTAAATATTTCTATCTCTCGTTCCTGTCCACCTTCTTCCTTCTCCTTTTCTTCTGCCCTCTTCTTCGATCTGCCTCTGGTATTATGCATTTCTTGTTTTCTCATAACTGCCGACAATAATTAGATTTTTTGGTATATTAATTTATTAAATATATCAAAATTCTTTTCTAATTACAGCCCTTTTACGTTGAGCGCCATTTCTGTAACGTGGCGGTTAAGAGTGTGTCTCTCCGATCTTTAAAGAGTACTTTACTTAATGGAAACTTTGTTTTATTTGCCCCACGTTGTTAGCGTCAATTCTATAACGTGGCGGTTTTTTAGCGAAACGTCCGTCTTATTCAAGCCCCAATGTTGGGTTCGCCAATTCTATAACGTTGCGGTTAGAGTGTATTACAATTACGGGTTTATAATGAATTCAGCCCCAATGTTGTAAACGCCCACTTTGTAACGTTACGGTTTTTTTAGAGGTACCAGCAAAACGACTGTCTCAGATCGGTCAGAACACCTCTCCGCATTCGCCACTTATGAATTATAAAGACCGAAGTTTAAATAAAGTTGTTGGTAATGTTACTCAAACAAAGCAGAAATCGAGTGTGTGTGATTTGGGTCAAGTAGGGAAGTTGTTTAGCCTTATTTTGAAGAGAGAGCAAGTACCGTTTGTTTACACTCGGTTTAGACGATTTCTAAATTTTTTCAAATATTCGCCGTGAACCGAATCAGCTGATTTTGACACGAGTCTCGAAACATAGGATGTTTAACCAGACGACACTATGGCAGAATATGACCCGGTAGATCGACCTCTTCTATTTTGTTCTGAAACCTACTACAACTACCCACTACAAGAAAGGAAACACATTTTTATTATTCAATATCATTTTTTCAATAATATTTATTGTTTATATTATTGGGTTTTTCCCTTCAGCCAAAATACAAATATTACAATCGATATTTTCATTAACTAGTACATGATATTGACTTCATTGAGTAACAAGGAATTGTCATACAAAATATACAGTTTTGAGCGATTTTTACAATTTTATCTTTTGTTTAAACATCAATCAACATATAATTCTTTTAGTTATTTTCCCCAGGGTTAAGGGTAAGTTCTTTTTGTTATGAGATGGTCAGAAATGAATAATTATACTACGCTTTACAAATATAGAAAAAATATTCAAAAATTTGTTTATTTTCGCTTAGTACGTAGTTCCGGAAATGTCCGTAAGAGAGCAGATGGTGTTTGTTTTTATTAAAACATGTGGTTACACTTTAATCGTTTATGGACTACACGACCATTCCGTTTGAGGTTTCTTCGTTAAATATTAAAAGAAATGTTTATATTACCTCTCTTCTTGAAGTTCTTACTTGGGTGAAGCCGCTTCTCAGGTGGTGTTCGTATTTGGTGGTAATTTCACAACCGTCCGGCAAATATTATCTCGTTAAAACTCGAACTCTGCTAGGCTATGCCTACTCGTCCTGGTTGGTTTTTTCACTTTTATTATGGAGTATAGCAAGTTAACTTTGATAACTAAGGTAGTAGTACATCATGTTTATACTGTTCTTTAATTTTGTAACAATTTTATGCTTTTCAAAAGGTTTCAAAAGGATATTTTAGTAAAATTTTTATCTCATCATTTTGTCAACTGGACAGGTTTAAATTTCAAATTCGATTAAACAATACTTGTTATTTACGTTACTCTTAGTAACCCATAATTTTTATATATCTTTTTATTGGTTCTGCTATTTACTTTTTAGTATATAGGCAGTTTGTAATTATTATAAATTTATTTTTGATTTACAGAAAAATAATTCTTTTTAATTTTGGTTGCTTTCCCAATTTGATTTACATAATAGTTTTCTGTTTATTTTCTTATAACTTTGGAAATAAGTATTTAATATTTTTATTAACTTTAAATGAATTTATATATTATTTATTAATCTCTTATAGTATTCTTACACTGGACTATTTTCTTCTGCCATTTCCCTCATACAGTATTAGTTTAATTTTCATTATCATCTGATATTTAAATCTTTTAAGTTTTTAACACAAACCCTGGGTTATCTTATACAATAAAACCATTATTTTATAAAATATAAAATTAACATAGGTACTACACAATATAAATCCTACAATAACTAAACACAATACATAATTAGTTAGTAGCATCATGGTCTACTATTATAGTTTATAATTCTCACATTTACAGTACAATTCTGTAAGAAGTTCCCTTCACCTTCACTTATTACCTCATTGGGTACACTATAACTCACTTGTCACTGTATATCACTTTAATCGTTTATAATGTTTAGTGATACAATTTAATTTTGAGCTCGTTATAGTTTACCCATTTCTGACCTTGATGGTATTACAAAAGTTATCATTTATGGGGACTGGGTTATGTACCGTTACATAAAGCCCCCCCACTAGAACAAATTTATTTTGGTTTTACTCGTTTACTAAAATAAATTGTTGATTGTTTCAATTCTCCTAATATTCTTTGTTTTTTTTTCTTCGTAATAGTGTTTCATTTCCGACTGGTTGTACACTGACTGGTAATTCAGACTGGTGGTAATTGCTGTTTTCTTACTCTACTCTCTCTCTCTTGGAGGCAAATTCATCAATTATTTATTTCTCTGGGTAGTGGTACTTCCACATTTTATTTGATAAGGACTGGTCACACTAATCATATTAAACTTGTTTTAACACTCATTTCTATTTACTTCTATAACTTATCTTTATCAATTAAGCTTCGGTCTGCTATCTTCCTTCTATTTTCTTCATCTATACTTCTGGAATCCAATATCACTTTTTTCAGCTACTTTATAATTATTATCCCTTAAATATTCAATTTCCCTAACATTTTTCCCTATCCTGTGCGGTGGTACCAGTCGGGTGGCCACTCTGGGTCCATACTCCGCTGTCCATCCTTACACCTTCTGAGACCAGCGGAACATCATCCCTGCTCATAAAAATTATTGCCGGAACATTTCTACGGTCAATACATAAAATAAAAAGATTATAAGTAGTAGTCAATTAGCGACTAGTACTAAACACTTTTGGGATTCTTCATACTGTAGCTGTTTGCATTTATTTATATATTTCTTCTTCTCCTTGATTCCTTCTTCTTTTCCATTAACTAATAGCATATAACATTATTGATAGGCCTTATGTTAAAATTCTTTTGACTTTACTTCTTGTGACATATTTCTCCGTATCATTTCTTCTTATATAATCTTCAATTCCGAGAAATTCTAATTATTGTATTAATTATCATCCTCCTTCAGTTTCATTGGAGTCATTAAATTATTCTTTATTCTTCTTATCTGAGCACATTTCCATCAATTGTTTTTGTTCATTTAATTTTTCTTCTGTTTGTTACCATTAAAAATATTACTTTTTCCTATTATTTCATTTTAAATCAATTCTTTATAACTCTTATTTACTAATCTGTTATTATTTTTTGTTAAACCAAATGGTTTCAAAATATCTTAAATCGTATTATTTCTGAATAAATTAAGTAAGTTGTCCTTACATGCTTTTAGAATTTTGGGGTTTTCTTCCGCTATTCAGTGGGTTGCTGGGTCGGTTTTCAGAATTTCAGTCCCCTTTTCTGGTTTGTTATCATTTAGGTTAACCATGGTCCATTAACTCAGGTACTACATGTTCTCGGATTACTGGGGTGTCTATAATGATTTTTGTCCTTGTTAAATATCTCTCGTGTATCTGGTACTGTAACTCGGCTGATACAAAGTCTTCATGTAAGTCACAGTTTTCGGTCATATTTAGACCCTTTTTAATTGACAAGTATTGTATCTTCTCTAACCTAACGTAATCACTCATATATTCTATCATTCCATCCTCTTTGACCTCTGTATTATTTACATAATGTTCTATTGGTATACTCCGTCTTGAAAATATAATTGATGTGGTCAGATACTCTTTGATCATCGATATATTTAAATGATATTTAAATTTATTTAAGTTTTTTGTTATTATTCTATGGTGGCTTACCTTTGATATTCTTGTTGAGTTTTGTCTACAATTTCTAACTTTATTTAACTCCCTTTGTTTATTAATGGGAGGGTTAAATATATTAATTAATCCACCCTTCCTCATCTCCATTTCTTCTTTTGCATTGAATATTTTCTTTCTCCATATTTTCCTTATTTTCTTGATATTCTCTTCCATGGTTTGGATCTTCTCCTTGTCTTTTCTATTCTTATTTTCAGATAGCAATGCATTCTGGTCTTCTCTAATTTCTGTTTTCTTGCTACTCTCTGCTGTGTTTGGACTTACTATAATACTTTCGGAAGTGCTGTCTAATGTTTCATCCAAATTATTAAAACCACTGTCCATTTTCTTATTTGTCTCCTCTTTGTATGTATCTGCTTTTTGGATAAGCGTATTAACATTTTCAAACTTCTCTCCAAAAGTTTCCCATATCTCCTTATTGAACTTCTCCATCTTACCCTCAGTCCGCTTTAAACTTTCTTCGTTTATTTTCTCAATTTGTTTTAAACTGTCCCTCAAGGTTTCATTCTGTTTCCTTGAGTTCTCTTCCTGTTTCTTAAAATTCTCATCTATTTTGTCAAATTTTTCGCTCATGGTTTCATTTTGTTTCCTTGAGTTTTCAATTATTTTATCAAATTTTTCCTCCTGTCTCCTAAAATTTTCTTTATTTTCCTCATTGGTTCGCTTATTATCTTCCTGGATCTTGTTATTCCCTTCCATTATAATTCTTAACATCTCCTGTATGCTTATATCTTCTTTTTGGTTGGATTTATCTGGTTGATCTCCTTGGGCATCCTCTTCAACTATTTCCTTGTCCGTATCTGTGATTACTTCGGTTTCTTCTTTATCACCCATTGGTTGTTCCATTTCGCTGTCCGTAAATATTTCTATCTCTCGTTCCTGTCCACCTTCTTCCTTCTCCTTTTCTTCTGCCCTCTTCTTCGATCTGCCTCTGGTATTATGCATTTCTTGTTTTCTCATAACTGCCGACAATAATTAGATTTTTTGGTATATTAATTTATTAAATATATCAAAATTCTTTTCTAATTACAGCCCTTTTACGTTGAGCGCCATTTCTGTAACGTGGCGGTTAAGAGTGTGTCTCTCCGATCTTTAAAGAGTACTTTACTTAATGGAAACTTTGTTTTATTTGCCCCACGTTGTTAGCGTCAATTCTATAACGTGGCGGTTTTTTAGCGAAACGTCCGTCTTATTCAAGCCCCAATGTTGGGTTCGCCAATTCTATAACGTTGCGGTTAGAGTGTATTACAATTACGGGTTTATAATGAATTCAGCCCCAATGTTGTAAACGCCCACTTTGTAACGTTACGGTTTTTTTAGAGGTACCAGCAAAACGACTGTCTCAGATCGGTCAGAACACCTCTCCGCATTCGCCACTTATGAATTATAAAGACCGAAGTTTAAATAAAGTTGTTGGTAATGTTACTCAAACAAAGCAGAAATCGAGTGTGTGTGATTTGGGTCAAGTAGGGAAGTTGTTTAGCCTTATTTTGAAGAGAGAGCAAGTACCGTTTGTTTACACTCGGTTTAGACGATTTCTAAATTTTTTCAAATATTCGCCGTGAACCGAATCAGCTGATTTTGACACGAGTCTCGAAACATAGGATGTTTAACCAGACGACACTATGGCAGAATATGACCCGGTAGATCGACCTCTTCTATTTTGTTCTGAAACCTACTACAACTACCCACTACAAGAAAGGAAACACATTTTTATTATTCAATATCATTTTTTCAATAATATTTATTGTTTATATTATTGGGTTTTTCCCTTCAGCCAAAATACAAATATTACAATCGATATTTTCATTAACTAGTACATGATATTGACTTCATTGAGTAACAAGGAATTGTCATACAAAATATACAGTTTTGAGCGATTTTTACAATTTTATCTTTTGTTTAAACATCAATCAACATATAATTCTTTTAGTTATTTTCCCCAGGGTTAAGGGTAAGTTCTTTTTGTTATGAGATGGTCAGAAATGAATAATTATACTACGCTTTACAAATATAGAAAAAATATTCAAAAATTTGTTTATTTTCGCTTAGTACGTAGTTCCGGAAATGTCCGTAAGAGAGCAGATGGTGTTTGTTTTTATTAAAACATGTGGTTACACTTTAATCGTTTATGGACTACACGACCATTCCGTTTGAGGTTTCTTCGTTAAATATTAAAAGAAATGTTTATATTACCTCTCTTCTTGAAGTTCTTACTTGGGTGAAGCCGCTTCTCAGGTGGTGTTCGTATTTGGTGGTAATTTCACAACCGTCCGGCAAATATTATCTCGTTAAAACTCGAACTCTGCTAGGCTATGCCTACTCGTCCTGGTTGGTTTTTTCACTTTTATTATGGAGTATAGCAAGTTAACTTTGATAACTAAGGTAGTAGTACATCATGTTTATACTGTTCTTTAATTTTGTAACAATTTTATGCTTTTCAAAAGGTTTCAAAAGGATATTTTAGTAAAATTTTTATCTCATCATTTTGTCAACTGGACAGGTTTAAATTTCAAATTCGATTAAACAATACTTGTTATTTACGTTACTCTTAGTAACCCATAATTTTTATATATCTTTTTATTGGTTCTGCTATTTACTTTTTAGTATATAGGCAGTTTGTAATTATTATAAATTTATTTTTGATTTACAGAAAAATAATTCTTTTTAATTTTGGTTGCTTTCCCAATTTGATTTACATAATAGTTTTCTGTTTATTTTCTTATAACTTTGGAAATAAGTATTTAATATTTTTATTAACTTTAAATGAATTTATATATTATTTATTAATCTCTTATAGTATTCTTACACTGGACTATTTTCTTCTGCCATTTCCCTCATACAGTATTAGTTTAATTTTCATTATCATCTGATATTTAAATCTTTTAAGTTTTTAACACAAACCCTGGGTTATCTTATACAATAAAACCATTATTTTATAAAATATAAAATTAACATAGGTACTACACAATATAAATCCTACAATAACTAAACACAATACATAATTAGTTAGTAGCATCATGGTCTACTATTATAGTTTATAATTCTCACATTTACAGTACAATTCTGTAAGAAGTTCCCTTCACCTTCACTTATTACCTCATTGGGTACACTATAACTCACTTGTCACTGTATATCACTTTAATCGTTTATAATGTTTAGTGATACAATTTAATTTTGAGCTCGTTATAGTTTACCCATTTCTGACCTTGATGGTATTACAAAAGTTATCATTTATGGGGACTGGGTTATGTACCGTTACATAAAGCCCCCCCACTAGAACAAATTTATTTTGGTTTTACTCGTTTACTAAAATAAATTGTTGATTGTTTCAATTCTCCTAATATTCTTTGTTTTTTTTTCTTCGTAATAGTGTTTCATTTCCGACTGGTTGTACACTGACTGGTAATTCAGACTGGTGGTAATTGCTGTTTTCTTACTCTACTCTCTCTCTCTTGGAGGCAAATTCATCAATTATTTATTTCTCTGGGTAGTGGTACTTCCACATTTTATTTGATAAGGACTGGTCACACTAATCATATTAAACTTGTTTTAACACTCATTTCTATTTACTTCTATAACTTATCTTTATCAATTAAGCTTCGGTCTGCTATCTTCCTTCTATTTTCTTCATCTATACTTCTGGAATCCAATATCACTTTTTTCAGCTACTTTATAATTATTATCCCTTAAATATTCAATTTCCCTAACATTTTTCCCTATCCTGTGCGGTGGTACCAGTCGGGTGGCCACTCTGGGTCCATACTCCGCTGTCCATCCTTACACCTTCTGAGACCAGCGGAACATCATCCCTGCTCATAAAAATTATTGCCGGAACATTTCTACGGTCAATACATAAAATAAAAAGATTATAAGTAGTAGTCAATTAGCGACTAGTACTAAACACTTTTGGGATTCTTCATACTGTAGCTGTTTGCATTTATTTATATATTTCTTCTTCTCCTTGATTCCTTCTTCTTTTCCATTAACTAATAGCATATAACATTATTGATAGGCCTTATGTTAAAATTCTTTTGACTTTACTTCTTGTGACATATTTCTCCGTATCATTTCTTCTTATATAATCTTCAATTCCGAGAAATTCTAATTATTGTATTAATTATCATCCTCCTTCAGTTTCATTGGAGTCATTAAATTATTCTTTATTCTTCTTATCTGAGCACATTTCCATCAATTGTTTTTGTTCATTTAATTTTTCTTCTGTTTGTTACCATTAAAAATATTACTTTTTCCTATTATTTCATTTTAAATCAATTCTTTATAACTCTTATTTACTAATCTGTTATTATTTTTTGTTAAACCAAATGGTTTCAAAATATCTTAAATCGTATTATTTCTGAATAAATTAAGTAAGTTGTCCTTACATGCTTTTAGAATTTTGGGGTTTTCTTCCGCTATTCAGTGGGTTGCTGGGTCGGTTTTCAGAATTTCAGTCCCCTTTTCTGGTTTGTTATCATTTAGGTTAACCATGGTCCATTAACTCAGGTACTACATGTTCTCGGATTACTGGGGTGTCTATAATGATTTTTGTCCTTGTTAAATATCTCTCGTGTATCTGGTACTGTAACTCGGCTGATACAAAGTCTTCATGTAAGTCACAGTTTTCGGTCATATTTAGACCCTTTTTAATTGACAAGTATTGTATCTTCTCTAACCTAACGTAATCACTCATATATTCTATCATTCCATCCTCTTTGACCTCTGTATTATTTACATAATGTTCTATTGGTATACTCCGTCTTGAAAATATAATTGATGTGGTCAGATACTCTTTGATCATCGATATATTTAAATGATATTTAAATTTATTTAAGTTTTTTGTTATTATTCTATGGTGGCTTACCTTTGATATTCTTGTTGAGTTTTGTCTACAATTTCTAACTTTATTTAACTCCCTTTGTTTATTAATGGGAGGGTTAAATATATTAATTAATCCACCCTTCCTCATCTCCATTTCTTCTTTTGCATTGAATATTTTCTTTCTCCATATTTTCCTTATTTTCTTGATATTCTCTTCCATGGTTTGGATCTTCTCCTTGTCTTTTCTATTCTTATTTTCAGATAGCAATGCATTCTGGTCTTCTCTAATTTCTGTTTTCTTGCTACTCTCTGCTGTGTTTGGACTTACTATAATACTTTCGGAAGTGCTGTCTAATGTTTCATCCAAATTATTAAAACCACTGTCCATTTTCTTATTTGTCTCCTCTTTGTATGTATCTGCTTTTTGGATAAGCGTATTAACATTTTCAGACTTCTCTCCAAAAGTTTCCCATATCTCCTTATTGAACTTCTCCATCTTACCCTCAGTCCGCTTTAAACTTTCTTCGTTTATTTTCTCAATTTGTTTTAAACTGTCCCTCAAGGTTTCATTCTGTTTCCTTGAGTTCTCTTCCTGTTTCTTAAAATTCTCATCTATTTTGTCAAATTTTTCGCTCATGGTTTCATTTTGTTTCCTTGAGTTTTCAATTATTTTATCAAATTTTTCCTCCTGTCTCCTAAAATTTTCTTTATTTTCCTCATTGGTTCGCTTATTATCTTCCTGGATCTTGTTATTCCCTTCCATTATAAATCTTAACATCTCCTGTATGCTTATATCTTCTTTTTGGTTGGATTTATCTGGTTGATCCCCTTGGGCATCCTCTTCAACTATTTCCTTGTCCGTATCTGTGATTACTTCGGTTTCTTCTTTATCACCCATTGGTTGTTCCATTTCTCTGTCCGTAAATATTTTGTGACGATTTAAATTGTAACAATAATCAAAAAATAAAAAATTTTAAAAATTAAGGTTGCGAGCTATTAAGCCATTTAAATCTTACTATAATAACATAAAAACCTGTATGTACTCAGTATGAGAGGAAGAAGTATTTAGTAAGCCCAAAGAAACTTTAATAAAAAGACAAATTGTAAATAGTTATTATTGTCGTATTTAACCGTTTGGTGTTATCAGGCGCTGACCTGTTAATTCCAGACTCGACATGTCTCCCGAGTCGTTTGGAATTTAGATTAAGATAAAAAAACATAAGGTTAATAATTAAAAAATCTGAAGACACAAATAGTCGCGAAAACAACTTATTTAAATTATATATATTTATTAAGGTATAGTTTGTGTAATTAAAAAAGGTTTAATTAAAGAGAGACAGGGACTATATTCTCGCGCAATAATTGCCCCTCTACCTCTTGTCCAGTACCAGTCGAAGCGAGCGGAATATCGCTCTCTCGCTATGTTGACTCCATGCAGTGCACACGTACGAGCAAAAGCTCTAACACTATGTTGCCGTTACTTTTGTTTTACTTTAATATTGTATCCGAGAAATTGCTGCTGAAAGCATATGTTATGTATTAATAGTTATGTGAAAACAAAAGACTTAACTTATAACAAGAAATGTAAAAAATGGTGTAAAACAAGATGACTGCTAACTTCAAGAATAACAACACTTTCAACATCATACCTGGAGATGTGAACTACCAGAACTTACAAACTCTAGTAGACCCGAGAGAATATGCAGATCAGGACATCCGAGAATCTACAAGTACCATCGTAGAAGCTTCAATCTCCCCTACGGACTTTCGAGCCCTCTAATGACGAAGACCAGACCGAGATGATGACGGCATTTTAAGGATTCCCAAGACGGACACCCCAGGACGAGGTTTCTACATACCAATTTAAAGGTGACTCGATAGCCTGTCTATCGAGAGTTAATAATATTTGTTACACAACACACTTTAAAAGAGACTTTTCAGAGACTATTAACTTTGTAAAGATTAAAAGATTAAATCTAAGAGTTTTAATGTAACCATTCAAACATCATACGTTGTAACAGTTTATATGTTAATGTATCGTAGTATAATTCAAGTAATAATACCATTCTTCAAATGGAATAATAATAAACAAAAAACCAAAAGTCTTGCAAGCTAATATCATGAATTGAGTATAACTAGAAGTTGTAAAAGACTAAATATCGAAGGTTACCCGGATCCGAGGTATAGCTAAATAAAATCAATTTTGATCCCAAAGATTAAAGAAAGCATTCAAATAACATTAATAAATAATTTAATTAGTAATGTCATGGGATCTGTCAGTAAATGTTTTTAAATGTTAAATAAAGAGAAGTCGTCTTGTTAAACACATATAATGAGTGCGTACATCAATAGTATACCTTCCCTTGTTTCCTTACTCAGTTGGTAAGTAAATTTGTTAAGTTAATTATTTGTGATACATTCTGTTACAACGTAGGCAGCCCATCTAATTGACGGAGCTCAGTTAAGATGGGTTCCCTGGATTTGTAACGCAGCAATACGTTACAAAATTGCGCCACTCTGCTATTTTAAAAAGGAAACAAAGGAGAGAGTTTTATTCGTGTATAGAGTGTCACAAACAAAATTGCATCACTATGCTTAGATAATTTGTATATTCAGTTATTGATCTATGCACTCAGAAAGTTACCTTAGTAACTTTAATTTTCAAAACATATTTAATATTTTACTAAGTTACGTAAATGATAGTATGTATAAGTTGAGATATCATTAGCTTCATACAATGCAAATGCTATATGCAGGTACCTACTTGCATACAGGAATTGTGAGTAAACATTACAATTTTGCTCAGTTGACAATCTGTAACAGGTTTGTTTACGACAAACCATGACCTGTTGTTTCCTGAATCATTCTGCACAGTATATGTTGGACATGCATAGTATGTGTCGTAGATAAATTAAATAAAAAGAAAAGTGAAAATAAGTTTGTTAATAATAATGCTCGTGTGTAATGTAGACCCAGGTAATTAAGTAGAAGTTCGTAATTTGTAATTGTGAATAAAATATTAATTTATTTAATTGGGAAAATATATCAATGAACGGAGTCAAAGTGTTGCCAAGCGTAGTAATAATAGAGTAGTTGAATAAGATTCACCCTAGCGTCTGCGCTCCCCTTCTCTTGTTTATACCGGTCGTTGGTGTTATTCAATCGCATTGTGTAGACAACAATACGTAAAAGCACACCCCCCCATTCTCACACGCTCAACCTTCCTTTGTTAACTAAATACAGAGGGTGACCTACATTCCAGTAAACAGCTGATCGGCTATTTAACATTGATAAATATGTGTGTGGAATTTCTGTCTCTCCCTTAGAAGAGAAATTGTTCTTTTCTAATTTGTGTAAATTAATTACTTAAGAATTTATCCTATATATGTGTAATATCTGTGTAGTGTTGTAGTATTAATTTTAAGTACGTGCTAATGTGTTAGAACAAAAATGGCCCAATTTAACCCGGATTTGTTATTAAAAGACGAGCTGTCTTACGAAGCTCTTTTGCGTGGACTACCCCATGCGAATGTAACAGTCGCGGAATTACGTCGGTCTATTCGCGAATGTGGATTTGATGCCCCCGTGCAATTAAACTATCTAAGCCAACTCGATTATGAAAGCGAGAAAGAAATTTGTAATGCCAAGTATAGTGAACTATACTTATTGTCTCAAACCCTCCAAGACGAGAAATCTCCGGCAATAATTTTGCGGACTACCCAAAGAATAGAGCATTTAACCAGGCGAATAAAGAATTTGTCGATCTGTCCGAATCTCACAGAAATACCCGTAGATGTACAAAATCTAGCAGACGAAGCTCTACGCCGTTTACCTTCAATTATTAACGATTTAAGACGAAAATCTGACTCATTCAGGATGGACGAAATAGAGAAGTCATTAATGAAATTACACATCTCTCCAGTACAATCCCCCACTACTGGTTTACCTCCGCCTAACACGGATCGGAATTCACCCATCGTATCGCAAGTGCAAGCGAACCAAGAACAAAATACTGATAAAGATGTAAATGCCCTCCTCCCGAGCATGAATCCAATCGCCCTCATCGAGGAATTACACCTATGAACTATAACGCGGACCTATACGGTAAAATGACTCACCCTGTGGAGAAAATCTTAACCGAAATCCCTTATACAGATGGTTTAAATGTTTCCAAATTACTAACAGTCATTAGTTATATTCTGCAGATAAAAGATCTACAGCAGCTGAATGACTGGCAAATTTTGCAAGTTCTGTTACCAAAGTGTAAACCCCCGTTGAAAAATCGTGTCCTAGAAGCCCTAACCTCTACATTCCCAGTAGAAGAGCTACATAGCTCTATAATAAAATACTTTATTCCCACCGGCATCTATGAGGAAATAAAAAGAAAGACAGTACTCCGAGTACAAGGACATCAGGAGAGATTAGCTCACTACATCTCCGACATTAGGGAGTCATCTCGACTACTACGTCTAGACTGGAATGAAACACAACTGGTGGACACCATTTTAATAGGAGTGTCACCTGAAGAAAGGTCTCGTCTATCATTGATGAATAGACCCAATACAATAGCTGATCTAGAACAGTGCAGTATCCATTCTTCAAATGTTTGGTACTCCGATCAAAATAGAGAAGCAATGAAAACCGATGGAACTAATAGACATCAATTGCAAGCATTAGTGTCTGATGTAACAACCTCGTATGAAGGACAAGTTTCAAGTAGACCTCACCATGTGCGCAAACCTGGTAAGTCAAGTGTAAACCCATATAAAGCGGAAACCAAGTACCCACCTCGCAAAAAACCCACCTGTTATAATTGTGGCAAATATGGGCACATAAGTAAAGAGTGCAAAAGTAAGCCATTGGAACGGAATAACCCCAATTCAAAAAACATGTAAGGCAGGGAGACCCGAAATCCTGTGTCTTCCGCAGCTACTCGAAAATGGGTGAACAAAAGGAAATTAATAATAATAATAATGAAATATTTTGTAACCAAGAAAAAAAAAAGGTTCGAAAGAAATCGATCCCTATGTGAGAGAATTTCGTGAAAAATGTAACGCGATTAATAAATGTAAATGGAGTAAAAATCTATTACCATTAATACGAGTTGACTTAGGCGTTACATCCACCATCGCCTTAATTGATTCGGGATCTAGTAGAACTTTAATCAGCCAAGAATTAGCGGACATGTTAGCTAAACACCATCTAGTAAAACGGAACCAACCAGTGGATATAAAGTGTGCTACCGCTGATAAACGTAAAATAAATATAAACCTGAGTATTACCGTTAAGGTAAAAATAAAAAACCTAACTTGGATGTTTACAATGTTAGTATGTAAAGAATTAGGACCTGATTTAATATTAGGTGCAGACTTCATCAGTAAGACAGGAATGATTCTTGACATCTATGAGCAAGTATATTATTTCAGATTTGACCGTACACGGAAACATAAATTTGATAGTAATCAAGAAAAATATTGTTCATCTACTGCACATGTAATACACCAAGACTCAGACTTATCTCACCTAGAAAGAAGAGATAGAGTGAGAATACAAAAACTAATAAAAGAATTTTCCTCGGTTCTTACACCTAAACTAGGACTTACGAACCTAATAGAGTATAAAATTAATCTGAGCGATCAGAAAGTAATACGACTACCTCCGTACAAGTTGTCGCCTCCCAAGATGGAAGTCATGCGAAACCATATCAACAAGTTGTTGGACCAAGGAGTTATAGAACCCTCTACCTCCCCATATTCTTCACCCTCCTTTTTAGTACCAAAAGGACAAGATAAACACAGACTAGTTGTAGACTATAGGCAATTAAATAAAAGAATAGAATTTGAATCAATCCCTCTTCCAGACATCCATAGTGCCTTTCATTATTTCACTAAAGCTATGGTCTTTACGGTAATGGATCTGAATCAAGCTTTTCACCAAATACCTCTTTCAGAAGAATCAAAACGTCTAACCGCGTTTGCAGTTCCTTTTAACTTGTACCAATTTACTAGGGTACCCTTTGGAATATCTCAAGGAAGTTCTGTATGTAGTAGACTATTAGAAAAGATATTTCACGACATTAAATTTAAATATGTGTATCACTATTTGGACGACATCGTTATATACAGCGAATCAATGGAACAACATCTCAAACATTTGCATGAAGTGTTATCTCGGTTACTAAGAGCAGGATTAACGGTGAACCCAAATAAGGTAAGTTTTGCCGTCCCGCAGTTTTCTTTCTTAGGTCACATCGTGAAAGCGAATGGAAAAGTGAGCATTGACCCCGAACGAACCCGCGCTATTAGAGAATTTGCACCCCCACGAGATGCAAAAGGTATAGCCCGATTTTTGGGTATGGTGAATTATTTCCACAAATATATCCCCCACCTTGCCGAAATAGCAGCACCCTTAAACTCCTTACGAAAGAAGGGAACGAAGTTCGAATGGAGCTCAATACATCAACACGCGTTTGAGCAACTTAAAGAAAGTATTATATCTCCTCCAGTTTTGCAACTAGCGGATTTCACAAAACCATTCGTCGTGCAAACCGACAGTTCCAGTGTAGCGTTAGGTGCAGTGATATATCAAGAGATAGATAACTGTAGACTACCAATTAGTTATGCATCACGAACACTGAGCGATCAGGAAAGAAAGTATTCCGCATATGAATTGGAATGTTTAGCAATTGTTTTTGCGTTCGAGAAGTTTAAACCCTTCCTAGAACATAAAGAATTCCTTTTGGAAACCGACAATCAGGCGTTATCGTGGTTATTGAATCACCCTAAACAGTTAGGACGAATTGGCAGATGGATATTGAAATTAAACTGCTACAAATTCAGAGTGCAGCATATTAAAGGTACTCAAAATGTAGTCGCTGATACCCTGTCCCGTATGTTCCAGTCACCCACTAAAACTTCCGAAAACATAGTGAAACCGGAAATAGCACGTGCTAACGCCGTAATTACTGAATTCCCCCTTGCCTTTACAAACATTGCCCTGTATCAACAACAAGACCCCTTACTGAAGCCTATTATAGAACAACTTATGCAAGGTATTAAATCCGAGAAGTACGTATTGAGTAAAAATGTATTGTGTCACAAGATAAGAAACGGAAAGGAATTAAGAATAATAGCCCCTGATGTAATTAAGCCCATGCTGATGGAATACTTCCATTCATCTACCATTGGAGCCCACATGGGTATCAATAAGACAATACATCGATTTCGAAAGGAATATCATTGGAACAATATGAACTGCGAAATAGCCAACTTCGTAAAGAAATGTTCATTATGCGCCCTCAGTAAACCCGCCAGAAATACTCAAGTAAGCCAACTGATTTCAGAAATCCCAAAGACCCCTTTTTCGAAACTTTATCTAGATTTCTCAGGTCCGTATCCACGATCCAAATCAGGAAATACCATGTTACTGATCTGTGTAGATTCGTTCACCAAATTTGTTTGGATGTATCCCATGCGACGAGCATTAGCGTCGACAACTGTAAAAATATTACAGGAAAGACTATTTAAAGACTACGGTACTCCAGTACGGATAGTATCTGATAACGGTCCACAGTTTAAAGCGAAAGAATTTAAGAATATGTGTTTCAAGTTAGGGATAGACCATATAACCACTACAGAGTATCGACCGCAAGGCAATATTGCTGAAAGGTATCTACGAAACCTCAAATCTGCGCTAATCGCCTATCATGCGAACGATCACACGTCGTGGGACCAAAACCTATCCTGGATTCAATACGCTTTTAATTCAGCTTACCACGAAGGTCACAAGTCGACCCCGTTCGAGTTACTATACAAGTACCGACCAAACCACCCTTTGTCCACAAGATGGAATATACACGATCTGCTGCCTCCGCAAATAACGGATAAGCAGATAAAGCGAATATGGAACAAAGCCCGCTCTAACTTAAGAGCAAGCTTAGAAAAATCCAGAAGATACCACGAGAAAGGTAATCATAGCAATTCAGTCAGGTACCAAGTAGGTGACTTAGTAATGTACAAGACTCACCCCACTAGTAGTGCGATTGATAAGACCACCTCTAAACTATCATTCAGATGGTGTGGCCCTTACCAAATCCAGAAGTACCTAACTCCCGTTACAGTAGCCCTGTGCGAACCTGCAACTCAGAAATATGTGCGGAGAACGCATATTTCGCAACTAAAGTTGTATAAGAAGAAGAGACGGAATAGTATAACCCGAAATAGAAAAGGGAATACTAGGCAGTAAAGAAAATTATATTTCTGAATCCACGTGGAAAAATGTAAAACGTAGAGTTTGGAAACGAGGCCTGATCAACCTGAGTTCCAGTTCTGCGAAGCATACATTAATGAATACTCATTAACTAAATGGGAACTAACACTCATTAACTACATGAGTTATCTAGGACTCACAGAAGACAAGATAGAATTCTAAATAGTAAACATTTAGAAAGTTACTCTACAGAGAGAGAGAGAGTAAGACAACCAGAAACAAAAAAACCGGTAGTAGATTTAAGTGATAGAGATAAGAAAGAGTTTTGTGTTTTAATTGTGTAAATATTAAGTGTAAATAGTATGTATAAAAAAAAAAAGGTAGTTAATAAGAACATATAAAGTATACTGTATTGTAACTATATGAAATAACTATGTGGACAACGTTGTAAAGTGTCCAACAACTATGTGAAAGAAATTACACACACTGACCCCATTCATACTCCAAGCCCCCAATAATAAAAAAAAAAAAACTCAACCGTAGCGTGCAAATTAAGCGGTGGAGTATGTGACGATTTAAATTGTAACAATAATCAAAAAATAAAAAATTTTAAAAATTAAGGTTGCGAGCTATTAAGCCATTTAAATCTCACTATAATAACATAAAAACCTGTATGTACTCAGTATGAGAGGAAGAAGTAATTAGTAAGCCCAAAGAAACTTTAATAAAAAGACAAATTGTAAATAGTTATTATTGTCGTCTTTAACCCTTTGGTGTTATCAGGCGCTGACCTGTTAATTCCAGACTCGACATGTCTCCCGAGTCGTTTGGAATTTAGATTAAGATAAAAAAACATAAGGTTAATAATTAAAAAATCTGAAGACACAAATAGTCGCTAAAACAACTTATTTAAATTATATATATTTTTTAAGGTATAGTTTGTGTAATTAAAAAAGGTTTAATTAAAGAGAGACAGGGACTATATTCTCGCGCAATAATTGCCCCTCTACCTCTTGTCCAGTACCAGTCGAAGCGAGCGGAATATCGCTCTCTCGCTATGTTGACTCCATGCAGTGCACACGTACGAGCAAAAGCTCTAACACTATGTTGCCGTTACTTTTATTTTACTTTAATATTGTATCCGAGAAATTGCTGCTGAAAGCATATGTTATGTATTAATAGTTATGTGAAAACAAAAGACTTAACTTATAACAAGAAATATAAAAAATGGTGTAAAACAAGATGACTGCTAACTTCAAGAATAACAACACTTTCAACATCATACCTGGAGATGTGAACTACCAGAACTTACAAACTCTAGTAGACCCGAGAGAATATGCAGATCAGGACATCCGAGAATCTACAAGTACCATCGTAGAAGCTTCAATCTACCCTACGGACTTTCGAGCCCTCTAATGACGAAGACCAGACCGAGATGATGACGGCATTTTAAGGATTCCCAAGACGGACACCCCAGGACGAGGTTTCTACATACCAATTTAAAGGTGACTCGATAGCCTGTCTATCGAGAGTTAATAATATTTGTTACACAACACACTTTAAAAGAGACTTTTCAGAGACTATTAACTTTGTAAAGATTAAAAGATTAAATCTAAGAGTTTTAATGTAACCATTCAAACATCATACGTTGTAACAGTTTCTATGTTAATGTATCGTAGTATAATTCAATTAATAATACCATTCTTCAAATGGAATAATAATAAACAAAAAACCAAAAGTCTTGCAAGCTAATATCATGAATTGAGTATAACTAGAAGTTGTAAAAGACTAAATATCGAAGGTTACCCGGATCCGAGGTATAGCTAAATAAAATCAATTTTGATCCCAAAGATTAAAGAAAGCATTCAAATAACATTAATAAATAATTTAATTAGTAATGTCATGGGATCTGTCAGTAAATGTTTTAAAATGTTAAATAAAGAGAAGTCGTCTTGTTAAACACATATAATGAGTGCGTACATCAATAGTATACCATCCCTTGTTTCCTTACTCAGTTGGTAAGTAAATTTGTTAAGTTAATTATTTGTGATACATTCTGTTACAACGTAGGCAGCCCATCTAATTGACGGAGCTCAGTTAAGATGGGTTCCCTGGATTTGTAACGCAGCAATACGTTACAATTTCTATCTCTCGTTCCTGTCCACCTTCTTCCTTCTCCTTTTCTTCTGCCCTCTTCTTCGATCTGCCTCTGGTATTATGCATTTCTTGTTTTCTCATAACTGCCGACGATAATTAGATTTTTTGGTATATTAATTTATTAAATATATCAAAATTCTTTTCTAATTACAGCCCTTTTACGTTGAGCGCCATTTCTGTAACGTGGCGGTTGAGAGTGTGTCTCTCCGATCTTTAAAGAGTACTTTACTTAATGGAAACTTTGTTTTATTTGCCCCACGTTGTTAGCGTCAATTCTATAACGTGGCGGTTTTTTAGCGAAACGTCCGTCTTATTCAAGCCCCAATGTTGGGTTCGCCAATTCTATAACGTTGCGGTTAGAGTGTATTACAATTACGGGTTTATAATGAATTCAGCCCAAATGTTGTAAACGCCCACTTTGTAACGTTACGGTTTTTTTAGAGGTACCAGCAAAACGTCTGTCTTGTTTACAGTCTCAGATCGGTCAGAACACCTCTCCGCATTCGCCACTTATGAATTATAAAGACCGAAGTTTAAATAAAGTTGTTGGTAATGTTACTCAAACAAAGCAGAAATCGAGTGTGTGTGATTTGGGTCAAGTAGGGAAGTTGTTTAGCCTTATTTTGAAGAGAGAGCAAGTACCGTTTGTTTACACTCGGTTTAGACGATTTCTAAATTTTTTCAAATATTCGCCGTGAACCGAATCAGCTGATTTTGACACGAGTCTCCAAACATAGGATGTTTAACCAGACGACACTGTGGCAGAATATGACCCGGTAGATCGACCTCTTCTATTTTGTTCTGAAACCTACTACAACTACCCACTACAAGAAAGGAAACACATTTTTATTATTCAATATCATTTTTTCAATAATATTTATTGTTTATATTATTGGGTTTTTCCCTTCAGCCAAAATACAAATATTACAATCGATATTTTCATTAACTAGTACATGATATCGACTTCATTGAGTAACAAGGAATTGTCATAAAAAATATACAGTTTTGAGCGATTTTTACAATTTTATCTTTTGTTTAAACATCAATCAACATATAATTCTTTTAGTTATTTTCCCCAGGGTTAAGGGTAAGTTCTTTTTGTTATGAGATGGTCAGAAATGGATAATTATACTACGCTTTACAAATATAGAAAAAATATTAAAAAATTTGTTTATTTTCGCTTAGTACGTAGTTCCGGAAATGTCCGTAAGAGAGCAAATGGTGTTTGTTTTTATTAAAACATGTGGTTACACTTTAATCGTTTATGGACTACACGACCATTCCGTTTGAGGTTTCTTCGTTAAATATTAAAAGAAATGTTTATATTACCTCTCTTCTTGAAGTTCTTACTTGGGTGAAGCCGCTTCTCAGGTGGTGTTCGTATTTGGTGGTAATTTCACAACCGTCCGGCAAATATTATCTCGTTAAAACTCGAACTCTGCTAGGCTATGCCTACTCGTCCTGGTTGGTTTTTTCACTTTTATTATGGAGTATAGCAAGTTAACTTTGATAACTAAGGTAGTACTACATCATGTTTATACTGTTCTTTAATTTTGTAACAATTTTATGCTTTTCAAAAGGTTTCAAAAGGATATTTTAATAAAAATTTTTATCTCATCATTTTGTCAACTGGACAGGTTTAAATTTCAAATTCGATTAAACAATACTTGTTATTTACGTTACTCTTAGTAACCCATAATTTTTATATATCTTTTTATTGGTTCTGCTATTTACTTTTTAGTATATAGGCAGTTTGTAATTATTATAAATTTATTTTTGATTTACAGAAAAATAATTCTTTTTAATTTTTGTTTCTTTCCCAATTTGATTTACATAATAGTTTTCTGTTTATTTTCTTATAACTTTGGAAATAAGCATTTAATATTTTTATTAACTTTAAATGAATTTATATATTATTTATTAATCTCTTATAGTATTCTTACACTGGACTATTTTCTTCTGCCATTTCCCTCATACAGTATTATTTTAATTTTCATTATCATCTGATATTTAAATCTTTTAAGTTTTTAACACAAACCCTGGGTTATCTTATACAATAAAACCATTATTTTACAAAATATAAAATTAACATAGGTACTACACAATATAAATCCTACAATAACTAAACACAATACATAATTAGTTAGTAGCATCATGGTCTACTATTATAGTTTATAATTCTCACATTTACAGTACAATTCTGTAAGAAGTTCCCTTCACCTTCACTTATTACCTCATTGGGTACACTATAACTCACTTGTCACTGTATATCACTTTAATCGTTTATAATGTTTAGTGATACAATTTAATTTTGAGCTCGTTATAGTTTACCCATTTCTGACCTTGATGGTATTACAAAAGTTATCATTTATGGGGACTGGGTTATGTACCGTTACATAAAGCCCCCCCACTAGAACAAATTTATTTTGGTTTTACTCGTTTACTAAAATAAATTGTTGATTGTTTCAATTCTCCTAATATTCTTTGTTTTTTTTTTCTTCGTAATAGTGTTTCATTTCCGACTGGTTGTACACTGACTGGTAATTCAGACTGGTGGTAATTGCTGTTTTCTTACTCTACTCTCTCTCTCTTGGAGGCAAATTCATCAATTATTTATTTCTCTGGGTAGTGGTACTTCCACATTTTATTTGATAAGGACTGGTCACACTAATCATATTAAACTTGTTTTAACACTCATTTCTATTTACTTCTATAACTTATCTTTATCAATTAAGCTTCGGTCTGCTATCTTCCTTCTATTTTCTTCATCTATACTTCTGGAATCCAATATCACTCTTTTCAGCTATTTTATAATTATTATCCCTTAAATATTCAATTTCCCTAACATTTTTCCCTATCCTGTGCGGTGGTACCAGTCGGGTGGCCACTCTGGGTCCATACTCCGCTGTCCATCCTTACACCTTCTGAGACCAGCGGAACATCATCCCTGCTCATAAAAATTATTGCCGGAACATTTCTACGGTCAATACATAAAATAAAAAGATTATAAGTAGTAGTCAATTAGCGACTAGTACTAAACACTTTTGGGATTCTTCATACTGTAGCTGTTTGCATTTATTTATATATTTCTTCTTCTCCTTGATTCCTTCTTCTTTTCCATTAACTAATAGCATATAACATTATTGATAGGCCTTATGTTAAAATTCTTTTGACTTTACTTCTTGTGACATATTTCTCCGTATCATTTCTTCTTATATAATCTTCAATTCCGAGAAATTCTAATTATTGTATTAATTATCATCCTCCTTCAGTTTCATTGGAGTCATTAAATTATTCTTTATTCTTCTTATCTGAGCACATTACCATCAATTGTTTTTGTTCATTTAATTTTTCTTCTGTTTGTTACCATTAAAAATAATACTTTTTCCTATTATTTCATTTTAAATCAATTCTTTATAACTCTTATTTACTAATCTGTTATTATTTTTTGTTAAACCAAATGGTTTCAAAATATCTTAAATCGTATTATTTCTGAATAAATTAAGTAAGTTGTCCTTACATGCTTTTAGAATTTTGGGGTTTTCTTCCGCTATTCAATGGGTTGCTGGGTCGGTTTTCAGAATTTCAGTCCCCTTTTCTGGTTTGTTATCATTTAGGTTAACCATGGTCCATTAACTCAGGTACTACATGTTCTCGGATTACTGGGGTGTCTATAATGATTTTTGTCCTTGTTAAATATCTCTCGTGTATCTGGTACTGTAACTCGGCTGATACAAAGTCTTCATGTAAGTCACAGTTTTCGGTCATATTTAGACCCTTTTTAATTGACAAGTATTGTATCTTCTCTAACCTAACGTAATCACTCATATATTCTATCATTCCATCCTCTTGGCCTCTGTATTATTTACATAATGTTCTATTGGTATACTCCGTCTTGAAAATATAATTGATGTGGTCAGATACTCTTTGATCATCGATATATTTAAATGATATTTAAATTTATTTAAGTTTTTTGTTATTATTCTATGGTGGCTTACCTTTGATATTCTTGTTGAGTTTTGTCTACAATTTCTAACTTTATTTAACTCCCTTTGTTTATTAATGGGAGGGTTAAATATATTAATTAATCCACCCTTCCTCATCTCCATTTCTTCTTTTGCATTGAATATTTTCTTTCTCCATATTTTCCTTATTTTCTTGATATTCTCTTCCATGGTTTGGATCTTCTCCTTGTCTTTTCTATTCTTATTTTCAGATAGCAATGCATTCTGGTCTTCTCTAATTTCTGTTTTCTTGCTACTCTCTGCTGTGTTTGGACTTACTATAATACTTTCGGAAGTGCTGTCTAATGTTTCATCCAAATTATTAAAACCACTGTCCATTTTCTTATTTGTCTCCTCTTTGTATGTATCTGCTTTTTGGATAAGCGTATTAACATTTTCAAACTTCTCTCCAAAAGTTTCCCATATCTCCTTATTGAACTTCTCCATCTTACCCTCAGTCCGCTTTAAACTTTCTTCGTTTATTTTCTCAATTTGTTTTAAACTGTCCCTCAAGGTTTCATTCTGTTTCCTTGAGTTCTCTTCCTGTTTCTTAAAATTCTCATCTATTTTGTCAAATTTTTCGCTCATGGTTTCATTTTGTTTCCTTGAGTTTTCAATTATTTTATCAAATTTTTCCTCCTGTCTCCTAAAATTTTCTTTATTTTCCTCATTGGTTCGCTTATTATCTTCCTGGATCTTGTTATTCCCTTCCATTATAATTCTTAACATCTCCTGTATGCTTATATCTTCTTTTTGGTTGGATTTATCTGGTTGATCCCCTTGGGCATCCTCTTCAACTATTTCCTTGTCCGTATCTGTGATTACTTCGGTTTCTTCTTTATCACCCATTGGTTGTTCCATTTCGCTGTCCGTAAATATTTCTATCTCTCGTTCCTGTCCACCTTCTTCCTTCTCCTTTTCTTCTGCCCTCTTCTTCGATCTGCCTCTGGTATTATGCATTTCTTGTTTTCTCATAACTGCCGACGATAATTAGATTTTTTGGTATATTAATTTATTAAATATATCAAAATTTTTTTCTAATTACAGCCCTTTTACGTTGAGCGCCATTTCTGTAACGTGGCGGTTAAGAGTGTGTCTCTCCGATCTTTAAAGAGTACTTTACTTAATGGAAACTTTGTTTTATTTGCCCCACGTTGTTAGCGTCAATTCTATAACGTGGCGGTTTTTTAGCGAAACGTCCGTCTTATTCAAGCCCCAATGTTGGGTTCGCCAATTCTATAACGTTGCGGTTAGAGTGTATTACAATTACGGGTTTATAATGAATTCAGCCCCAATGTTGTAAACGCCCACTTTGTAACGTTACGGTTTTTTTAGAGGTACCAGCAAAACGTCTGTCTTGTTTACAGTCTCAGATCGGTCAGAACACCTCTCCGCATTCGCCACTTATGAATTATAAAGACCGAAGTTTAAATAAAGTTGTTGGTAATGTTACTCAAACAAAGCAGAAATCGAGTGTGTGTGATTTGGGTCAAGTAGGGAAGTTGTTTAGCCTTATTTTGAAGAGAGAGCAAGTACCGCTTGTTTACACTCGGTTTAGACGATTTCTAAATTTTTTCAAATATTCGCCGTGAACCGAATCAGCTGATTTTGACACGAGTCTCCAAACATAGGATGTTTAACCAGACGACACTGTGGCAGAATATGACCCGGTAGATCGACCTCTTCTATTTTGTTCTGAAACCTACTACAACTACCCACTACAAGAAAGGAAACACATTTTTATTATTCAATATCATTTTTTCAATAATATTTATTGTTTATATTATTGGGTTTTTCCCTTCAGCCAAAATACAAATATTACAATCGATATTTTCATTAACTAGTACATGATATCGACTTCATTGAGTAACAAGGAATTGTCATAAAAAATATACAGTTTTGAGCGATTTTTACAATTTTATCTTTTGTTTAAACATCAATCAACATATAATTCTTTTAGTTATTTTCCCCAGGGTTAAGGGTAAGTTCTTTTTGTTATGAGATGGTCAGAAATGAATAATTATACTACGCTTTACAAATATAGAAAAAATATTCAAAAATTTGTTTATTTTCGCTTAGTACGTAGTTCCGGAAATGTCCGTAAGAGAGCAGATGGTGTTTGTTTTTATTAAAACATGTGGTTACACTTTAATCGTTTATGGACTACACGACCATTCCGTTTGAGGTTTCTTCGTTAAATATTAAAAGAAATGTTTATATTACCTCTCTTCTTGAAGTTCTTACTTGGGTGAAGCCGCTTCTCAGGTGGTGTTCGTATTTGGTGGTAATTTCACAACCGTCCGGCAAATATTATCTCGTTAAAACTCGAACTCTGCTAGGCTATGCCTACTCGTCCTGGTTGGTTTTTTCACTTTTATTATGGAGTATAGCAAGTTAACTTTGATAACTAAGGTAGTACTACATCATGTTTATACTGTTCTTTAATTTTGTAACAATTTTATGCTTTTCAAAAGGTTTCAAAAGGATATTTTAATAAAAATTTTTATCTCATCATTTTGTCAACTGGACAGGTTTAAATTTCAAATTCGATTAAACAATACTTGTTATTTACGTTACTCTTAGTAACCCATAATTTTTATATATCTTTTTATTGGTTCTGCTATTTACTTTTTAGTATATAGGCAGTTTGTAATTATTATAAATTTATTTTTGATTTACAGAAAAATAATTCTTTTTAATTTTGTTTTTTTTCCCAATTTGATTTACATAATAGTTGTACGGTAGCGCGATGATTTTGTTTTCTAGGTTGGCTAATTTGCTTTATACCTCGCCTCAAAATTCGCGTGTTTGTACTTTGCACAGTGCGTAGCTAGCTTTCTCGGCGTTCGGTTCGCCGAATCCTTCGCTGTCAATTAGTGTCGACATTAAATGTAGGCTTTAGGCCCTTATATTCTCGCTTATGGCCAACTAGCGCCATAACTTCATTTCAATTCAAAATTTATAATACTTAGCAAAATGCAGTATTAGCCAACCTCATTCAAATTAATACAGCTGTAATGTAACTAATTCAGATATTAAAATTATTCGTATACAGTCCACTTCTTGTCATTTTCTTCCTGCAGAATCAATGCATTTATTACATATCATTTTCAACTACTATGGAAGACCAGCCGACAGAATATTTTAACTCAAGAAGCATACATTTAGCCCACTTGGGCCCAATTCATTAACTCTTCTTGTCCACACTTGCTGGATCATTATTTTCATTCAACACTTCGGTCCACGTGGACCGGACATCAACCATTTTTTGGTCCACCGTGTCTGGATTCTAATTAACATTTTAGTCCTCACGGTGCGCATCAACCATTTTTTGGTCACTCCGGACCTGGATTTCCATTTAATATTTTTTACATCTGTTTCTGGCCATCACGGGCGAATTAGCACGTCAGCTAATGCGACCGTGGCTTGATTTGCGTCGCCATTTCGCTCGTCATCTTCGGACAACGTAGTAGCAAGTTCCTGCCGGCTGCAGTGCTTACTCAAAGTGGTCATCTCTGCCAGCTGTTCACCATCTTCACCAAGGAGCCGACGCTGCAGGACATCAACGGCAAGGTACCACCAACAACAGTAAAAAGGTGCGTAAAATGTCTGAAGAAGGCCTCAAGGTGCTGACCAGAAAGAGAGGCGGATTAAAATCCGCGATAGTGCGGATACAGTCCGCGGTAAATTCATTTGACATAAACCAAAGTACAAAACATTTTCTAACTGTAAGACTGGAAAGTCTCAAAAGCTTGGCCTCGAAGTACGACGAGGTACAGTCTGAGATAGAGCTTATCAGTAAAGACACGAGCGTTGCTCAGGCAGACCGAGTTGAGGTTGAAGAAATGATATACTCAACTGAGGCAAACATTTTACAACTTCTTGATACTTTTAATACTCAGACTGTGCCTCCCGTATTATCGACGCCTATGCATTTAAAACCGATAAGTTTGCCCTGCTTCTCAGGCAACATACTTGAGTGGCAACATTTTTATTCAATTTTCAATGATCTAGTGCATTCAAGATCCGATTTAACACCGGTGCAAAAACTGCATTATTTGCATTCCTCTGTGAAGTGTGAACCATTAGATTTAATTAAATCATTACCCATTTGTCAAGAAAATTATGTAATAGCGTTGAACTTGCTGTCCGAAAGGTATAACAACCCATTTATATTAGCCAAATACTATGTACAAAACCTGCTTCAGGTTAAGTCCACAATAAAGGACTCAGTCCAAAGCTTGGCGGAGTTTACGAATACAATAACGTCTTCCGTTAATTCACTGGCGGCAATGAAGCTGTCAGTGAATTCATTTGAATTTATTACCATACAGTTGCTCTCGACCAAACTTGACCCTATTACTTTAAAACTTTGAAAGGAGTCAATAGACCCTGACAACTTGCCTAGCTTTCAAGACTTTACGCATTTTTTAAACTTACGCAGACAGCTTTTAGAAAATACAATGCCTATTGAACCCGGACAGCAATTCAACAAACTTAGCGTAAAACCCAACAATAAATTTGAGAAATGTAGCTTAAGAAATACTGCTGGCAGCAATACCTTTAAAAACTATCACGCAGCGGCAAAGCATTGTTCATGCGTGTGTTGTAAATCTGACCACCCGCTTTACATGTGTAATAATTTTCGTATATTAAGTGCCGCTGAGCGGGGGCAATTGGTTGCAAATCATAAATGTTGTATCAACTGCCTTAGAGCAGGTCATTTGATAGCTAACTGTAAGAGTAAACAGGTCTGTAAAATTTGTTCAAAAAGACACCACACATTGCTGCACGCAAATTACGTGCCGAAATCAACAGCTGCCAGCAGCAATTATTGCTCATTTAAATTACAGTGCAAAAACAATGTTCTTTTATCCACAGCGGTTGTATATGTCGTTGATCAGGCTGGCAACAGGCATAAAGCTAGAGCGCTTCTAGACGCCGGTTCCCAGATCAATTTCTGTACGAAATCATTTGCGAAAAGGTTACACCTTAAATTAACCAGATCTAATATTCCAATCACAGGAATAAACAACACAGCGTGTTGCGCTACTGACATTGCTTTTATACGTATTATTTCTCGCTATCAGAGACATAGTTTCGAGGCGAAATGTGCCGTCTTATCTAACTTAACTCACAATCTGCCTTCAATCTCGTTTGATATCAACCGGTTCCACATTCCAAATAAAATTTTTCTGGCCGACCCAGATTTTAATATATCTTCACAGATCGACATACTATTAGGGGCACAATTTTATCTGGATTTAATATTAGCCAATAAATACACACGCGGACCCAATTTCCCTATCATTCAGGAAACAAAACTGGGTTACATTCTGGCTGGCAATCTGCCCAAGCACTGCCACACCGAGGGTCCTGCTGTTTCGTTCCTGGCAAGGAACAATGACAGTCAAATTCTGCAATCTCTCGAGAGATTTTGGGAGGCAGAGACAATCCCTGACGATACCCCTGATAGCGAGTCGGCTTGCGAAGAGCATTTTGTGCGCTCTACTCAGCGCAACCACGAGGGTAGATTTATAGTGTCGCTCCCATTCAAGTCTGATAATCCCCACTTGGGGGAATCTTACACAAGTGCCGAATCAAGATTCTTAGGCTTAGAGCGTCGATTTAGGCGCGATGCCAAGCTCGCTCGCGACTACGCGGACTTTATCAGGGAAAACATGGATCTTGGGCACATGACACTCATCGATCATGACGCTATCAATTTAGGAGCGTCAAATATTTACTACTTGCCTCACCATGCCGTGTTTAAACAGTCTAGCTTGACCACCAAACTGCGCGTTGTTTTTGATGGTTCGTCCAAGACTACTAATGGCCTTTCGTTAAATGACATATTATTAGTAGGCCCCAATGTTCAACAAGATCTTTTCTCCATTCTGTTGCGTTTTCACATACATAAGTATGTCCTTATTGCCGACATCGAAAAGATGTATCGTCAGAATCGCGTAGCTGAAGGGGATTGTCACTATCAGCGCATTTTGTGGCGTGACTCTCCCCTCGAACCACTTAAACATTTCGCGCTGCGAACAGTAACCTACGGCACGGCTAGCGCCTCCTTTTTGGCCACTCGGTGCCTTCTACAAATTGCTAGAGACAATCAGACTTCCTTTCCCCAAGCGGCTTTAGCCATAACCAACGATTTTTATGTCGACGATCTACTTACCGGTTCGGACACTATCCCCGATCTAACCAAGCTGAAATCCGATCTAGGTGCGTTACTTGGTCAATATGGTTTCACGTTGCACAAATGGGCATCAAATGAACCCACAGCGGTCGCAAATCATCACAACCTTTCACGACCCCTAAATAAACAGGACAATGTGCGTACCCTGGGCATTCTTTGGAACAACACTGCCGATTCATTTTTGTTTGATATCAAACTATCTCCGGTTGATCCTAGCATATCCAAGAGAAAGATTCTTTCAATTATTGCTGGAATATATGATCCTCTTGGTTTAATCGGACCAGTTGTCTTTTTGTATAAACATTTCATGCAGCGACTGTGGCTTTGTAAGCTTGGTTGGGATGAACCGATTTCCGGTCAGTCACTTTCGGATTGGCATTCTTTGTGTGACAAATTGATTCTGATTGGTAAAATAGTGGTCCCGCGATCCATTCGTTGCATTCATGAGGCGGTTGCAGTTCAGTTGCATGGTTTTTCGGATGCTTCAGAGAGAGGGTTTGGCTGTTGCATATATATCCGAGTCATTTATCAAGATTCTACTGCTTCCTGTCGCCTCTTGTGCTCCAAATCTCGCGTGGCTCCCCTACGCCAGGTGTCATTACCTCGCATCGAGCTCTGCGCTTGCTTGTTATTATCGCGACTCGTATCTAAGGTTATTCCTGCTCTTTATTCGTTTATTGATAATGTACATTTGTATTCTGATTCCATGGTGGCTCTTTACTGGATTCATGCGCAGTCTACGCGTTGGAAAACATACGTCGCTAATCGAGTTGCTGAAATTCAGCGTCGTACGCAAACTTATACCTGGCATCACATTGATCCGCGACGCAATCCTGCTGACATTATATCTAGGGGGTGTTTCCCTGACGTTTTGCGCGATTGCTCGCTTTGGTGGCACGGTCCTAGCTGTCTGTCTCAATCGTCAGAGTCCAATCCCTTCCCATCCTTCGTACCGGCCACTCAGTCGTCCTCTGAAGTCACCGCGGAAGAGAAAACTACACATAACCGGTCGCTAATGTCTACCCTGGCTGTTGACTTATCGTTGGACTTTTCCTCGTTGCACCGGCTGACACGTGTATACGCTTACTGTTTTCGTTTCATCAGAAATATTAGGCACTCATCTGCGGACAAACTTTCGGGCGATCTGACCCCTGTAGAAATTCATCAGTCTCTCAATTTCTTCATAAAACAATCTCAGTCGATCCACTTCCCAACCGAAATTAGTTGTCTTCGGAACGGATCTTCTGTTTCCATTAGGAGCAAGTTGGCTTCTCTCGACCCGTTTCTTGACGTCTCTGGAGTGATACGCGTGGGCGGACGATTGCAGCATTCCCAGTTACCCTACGATTCGAAACATCCAATTGTATTACCCCCATCGGCGCATATTACACGCCTTATCATCGAACGTGAACACATTCGTTTACTTCACGCTGGTGCTCAACTCGTGCATCATTCACTGCGTCAACGTTGGTGGATTGTTAATGCCCGGCTAGTCATCCGTTCCATTATTCGCAAGTGTCTCAAGTGTATCAGGTTTAGTGCCACACAGCAGGTTCAGAGACTTGGTATTTTACCATCCCCTAGAGTCACTCCTTCTAGGCCGTTCTTATTTTGCGCGGTTGATTATGGTGGTCCCTTCATGATTCGGCATGGCGGGCAGAGGTCGAGAACTCTTACTAAGGCATACGTATCTTTGTTTGTTTGCTTAGCGACTAGGGCTATTCACTTGGAATTGGTGTCCGACCTTACGGCCAGCGCATTTATAGCTGCTTTACGTCGTTTCATGGCACGTCGGGGTATACCCAGTCAGCTGTACTCCGACAATGGTACAAATTTCAGGAAGGCCCGCACCATCTTACATGACATTTACAACTTTTGGCACAATAAGGATGCCATCTCCTCGATTAAGTCATTCACATCCTCTCAGGGGATATCATGGTCATTTATTCCGCCCTCCTCACCTCATTTCGGTGGCCTTTGGGAGAGCGGCATAAAGAGTTTGAAATTTCATCTGCGCCGCGTGGTAGGCAAATCTATACTAAACTTCGAAGAGTTCACGACCGTTTTGTCCCAGATAGAGGCATGTCTGAACTCTCGACCTTTATTTGCTATCTCATCGGATGTTAACGACCCGGTGCCGCTTACACCTGGCCATTTTTTTATTTGCGCGCCCTTAACAGCGATTCCGGACCCAGACCTTTCTCACGTTCCTGTTTCTCGTCTTGGGCGCTGGCAACTCCTTCAGAGGTTTGTACAGGGCATTTGGAAGGCGTGGTCTCGCGATTATTTGCACCAGTTGCAACAGCGTCACAAGTGGAAGTTTGCCAAAGATAATGTTTCCATTGGTGACTTAGTTTTGCTTATTGAGGATAACTTGCCTCCATTAGCCTGGAAATTTGGCGTAATCATCGCCACATTTCCCGGCCCAGATAACTTGGTTCGTGTCGTGGACATTCGCACGCCTACGGGTGTTTTGCGGAGACCCATACATAAATTATGTCTGTTGCCAGCGCGAGACGAGATTTGACATTATGATTACTTAGCACAATGCTACTTTATTCAGCCATTGGCTTACTACTTATTACGACCATTTGGTCAACACAATCGTGATGAATCATCACAATATTTTTCTTGTCAATTTTGCGTCATTGCACGCTTCTAATTTTCATGTTTTGGTGGTCTCATTTTAAAATTGTAAAGGAGACGAACAATAACGTACGGGAGTTATTATTTTGTTTTATTTTGAGGACACATAAGTCAAATGTTCCAACTTGTTAAGTTATAAACACTCGTTTTAGCATAAGCCTAATTATTTTTGAGTTAGCAACTGTCTGTTTGCTCAAGCAAGTATTAGTTTAGTTAATATGCAATGCTTCATTATTATTTGTATTTTCGTATGTGGAACATTTGATTCATGGCTCATGTCTTCCTCACTATTGTGTACAACTTTGGTTATTTCTAAACTTATTTTCAATTGTTTCTAATTTCAGTATTGTATTGTTATTTGACATTGCAATTATTTATCTTGTAATTAAATTCAAATTATTGTTACTGTATTCGCATAAATTATGTCTATGCAAAAAGCTATTGTTAGCGTCTGCCGTATGTAACTGCCACGTCTAGGTTTATTGTATATTGTACTTTATATTTTATTAATTTTGCAAGTAAGCATACACAATTCTTTTACTTAAAATTATGACATACATGTCATATCTGGGGCTCGCATTCAGCATGTAGCTTGTTCATACGTTATTATATTGTAAATTCCTGAAACTTCAGGAATAGCATGTCTAGGTCAATACATGCCGCCCTGCTGAATATACAATAGAACATGTAACTGCAACATGTTCAACAACAATTTTGTTCATGTAATGAACTCTCTGTACAGGTCTACGGGCCTCAATTAATTTTAAAGTAGCCGTCTATGACTTGCATAGGGCTACCAGCGATCGGTCCATCATGTGATGAGCTTCCGATCATGCATTAAACATTGTATAATTATGTATTTTTCTTTCATGTTTTATAATGTTATAGACTGCACACACTTGTGTCAGTAATATTGTCAACCAGACTTATTCGTACTTGAAACAGCTGTTCGCCAAACCTTGGCCTACAACCGCCTATCTATAGGCTTATCTTATGCATGCTTATCTCTAACTAGTGGCAGATTGCCGTTATCTAATCTCATGACTCAAGGTTCAACTCAGCCTTGAATCTAACTACGTATCATTATTAAGAACTGTACTCTTTAAATTAAATTGTAAATGTATTATAATTTATTAAAAAATGTGTTAAAAAATCTTTTTGATTTTTGACGGGCAGCTTATGTACGGTAGCGCGATGATTTTGTTTTCTAGGTTGGCTAATCTGCTTTATACCTCGCCTCAAAATTCGCGTGTTTGTACTTTACACAGTGCGTAGCTAGCTTTCTCGGCGTTCGGTTCGCCGAATCCTTCGCTGTCAATTAGTGTCGACATTAAATGTAGGCTTTAGGCCCTTATATTCTCGCTTATGGCCAACTAGCGCCATAACTTCATTTCAATTCAAAATTTATAATACTTAGCAAAATGCAGTATTAGCCAACCTCATTCAAATTAATACAACTGTAATGTAACTAATTCAGATATTAAAATTATTCGTATACAGTCCACTTCTTGTCATTTTCTTCCTGCAGAATCAATGCATTTATTACATATCATTTTCAACTACTATGGAAGACCAGCCGACAGAATATTTTAACTCAAGAAGCATACATTTAGCCCACTTGGGCCCAATTCATTAACTCTTCTTGTCCACACTTGCTGGATCATTATTTTCATTCAACACTTCGGTCCACGTGGACCGGACATCAACCATTTTTTGGTCCACCGTGTCTGGATTCTAATTAACATTTTAGTCCTCACGGTGCGCATCAACCAATAGTTTTCTGTTTATTTTCTTATAACTTTGGATATAAGTATTTAATATTTTTATTAACTTTAAATGAATTTATATATTATTTATTAATCTCTTATAGTATTCTTACACTGGACTATTTTCTTCTGCCATTTCCCTCATACAGTATTATTTTAATTTTCATTATCATCTGATATTTAAATCTTTTAAGTTTTTAACACAAACCCTGGGTTATCTTATACAATAAAACCATTATTTTATAAAATATAAAATTAACATAGGTACTACACAATATAAATCCTACAATAACTAAACACAATACATAATTAGTTAGTAGCATCATGGTCTACTATTATAGTTTATAATTCTCACATTTACAGTACAATTCTGTAAGAAGTTCCCTTCACCTTCACTTATTACCTCATTGGGTACACTATAACTCACTTGTCACTGTATATCACTTTAATCGTTTATAATGTTTAGTGATACAATTTAATTTTGAGCTCGTTATAGTTTACCCATTTCTGACCTTGATGGTATTACAAAAGTTATCATTTATGGGGACTGGGTTATGTACCGTTACAATATATATAAAACTGGAAATAAAAAAATTGCCATATTTTTTGTAATTTTTACTATATTTTCTAGTAAATCTTAATACAAAATATAAAAAAATTCCAAAAAATATGTCGATTTTTTATTTTTCAGTCTGCGCCTACAATACTATACAGTATAGTAATTTTTATATACCATTTTTCGCCGTGTATAATTATATCTCAAATGCATTTTTAAAATAACGCGCCGCCAACTCTAGTAACTAATATTACTCAAATTCAACTTTAGAACTAGATACTTCGAGATATCGACTGTAACAGCCATTTTGGCTCCGGATTTATCCAACACTGGTCATAACAGTAATCGGCTCTTCTACTGACCTGAAAATACCTCTCGTTGCGAAAGTGTACTACATAGAGATATTAATTACACATAGAGCCCGTGAGTTGTAGAACAATATGTAAGTGGATGCGAAAACATTCGCTGCCAAATAGGTATTACGTGTCCTTGTCTAATAGCGCATGCGCAATAACCACGTTAACGTTTTGACATTTGTATGGTATATATATATATGCGTCGATTAGACAAAGACAGCTGGGGCCTATGTTGCAGCAAACTCTTTCTAACCAGACTTCGCAATTTGGTTCACTCACGCGCGCTCAGAGTGCGGGGCTCTGTCTGTAATATCGATATCTCAATGGTGTACTAGCGAGTATCGAATTCGCCATTTTGTTATCAGATTTAAATAACACTGAGAAGGTGACCTAAGGAATATTCTAACCTTTAAGCAGGCAGAAAGACAGTCTATCGAAAACTTACCTCCGAACAATTTAGTAAAATATTTTTACTGTACGATATTGGAATCCTTCCTTTGTATTGACTGCAGTGGAACTGACTGATCGGAATATTCTATCGACGGTTACCATCATTGGTTAGTTGCTGAAAATATAATTTTTTTTTTCTATAGCGAGTGCTGTGGAAGTAAGTAGTGTTTTTATGTAGTGTTATCGATTTATTGTACAGTGAAAAATGTATCTAGTAAAATGAATGATATTAGAAACTATTTTAATAAAAAATAGAAAACTAATGATGTGAATAATGTGATCCTGCCTTCAACTTAAACACTCACTTTAGGACAAGATACTGATAAGCCTATAGATAATCAACAAGATAGCAGCCTGGTGAAATTTCCGCCCCCTCTTGAAAGTAGCAGTAATCCATTGGATATTGGCTTGTATTTAAATTCTAATTTTCATCTTACTGATGAACTTCGTTTTAAATTACTAAGAGATCCTTGGATTCCTACTCCGACGTACAACTTCAAAGAAGATGTAAGCATTGATGCTAAAAGAGTATTCCGATTCGAATGGCTTAGACCTACCCTTGGCTGGCTTACTCGGCTGTTATAAAAGGACCTCTATGCCGAATATGTGTCCTTTTTCGGACTCCGGCTCAACGCGGCTTACAAGGGCAGTTTATTGTCTCTCCTTGCCTTAAATATCATAAGTTTCATGAAGCTGCACAGCTCATGCGAAATCCCAGTGGCATCATGATGCAATTTTATCTTCAACAGATTTTTAGAAAATAATGAACAGACAGATACCGAATGTTCATGAATCGGCAGATTCTGCATATCACAAGAAAATTGAAGAAAATAGGGCTAAACTTCGATCAAGTATATCAACAATTTTGTTTTGTGCGCAGCATGATCTTCCACTTCGTGGAAAAATTTATGAGGGCTCTGTTTTTACTGACCTACTACATTTCAGAGTAGAATCTGGGGATATGGCTTTAAAAAACCATTTAGAATCAGACGTAAAAAAACTCCCTGTATACATCACATCGAGTCCAAAATGAACTTATTGAAACTTGTTCTGAAGTACTCAAAGACGACGTACTAAAAGAAGTGAAATGTGCATCTTTTTTTCAGTGTTAGCTGATGAGACTGCTGATAATGGAGGGACAGAGCAGTTATCAATTGGGGTTCGATACGTGCGTTGTGATCACGGAAATGACAAGCCGATAATTTGTGAATAATTCCTGGGATATGTACCGTTGCAAAAGCTAGATGCCAAATCTATTTCAGAAGGAATTCTTCAGTTTCTAAAAAATTGCAATTTGGACTTGAATAAACTTGTTGGCCAAGGATATGATGGCTGCTCTACAATGGCTGGTCATGTTAGTGGAGTCCAAACAATGATCAGTGAAAAGCATCCAATGGCATTATTATTCCATTGTGCAATTCATAAACTGAATCTTGTGATCAATGACCTAAATACTGTCAGCGAAGTCCGAAATGCTGCTGGTACAACGAAGGAAATCATAAAATTTTTCTGGGGAAGTACTTTGCGGTGAGACAAGATTCCTAACATTCCTCTGTTTTGTGAAAGGCGCTGGTCGTCAAAATATAAAAGTATTAGAATATTTTCTGAGAACTTACTTAAGATCATACAAGCTCTGAAAGAACTTTCAGAAAGCAATAAGAATCTGGAAACTCGGTCCAAAGCCTATCAGCTGTACACGACTGCAACATCTCCAACTTATATTGTGACTCTTGTAATTATTGCCGCTTATTCTGCCAAACTGGAACCTGTATGTAATAAAATGCAGGAAGTCAACATAAACATAAAGGCAGTACATGATCACATAACTAAGTAAACAGATGTTTTTCAATCTCATCGCAAAAATGCTACAGCATTGTTTGCAGTCATTTTTGTGAAAGCTAAAGGAATTTGTGAAGAACTAGACCTAGACGTTGAGTTAAAGCGTCCTCGAGTAGTTGCAAGGCAAGTTTATAAAGCAAATTACCCATTTCAAAATGCTGAGGATTTTTTCCGAAGATCTATCTTTATTCCTTACTTAGATTCTCTTATCTCTTCTCTGAGAGAAAGTTTCTTTTCTATGCAAGAAAAGTCCTTTTCGCTCATGCAACTACATCCACAAAACATGAAAAAACTGGACAAAGTGTTATTTCTTCATGTTAAAGAAGACATAAATAGTCTGTATGGCAATATTTTACCAAATTTTATGGCTGAGGCTGACACTTGGTACGATGTATGGAAGAATGAAGAGTCCTCTGTTGAATCCCTGCAGTATGCTGATTTGATTTGCCATGCCTCGCCGTTCTATCCAAGTGTGGCCGAGGCCATCAAGATCTGCCTGACGCTTCCAGCGACAACGTGTTCTATTGAACGCACATTCAGTACATTACGGCGAGTTAAGACTTGGAATCGATCTACCATGGGAGACGGAAGGCTAAGTGGACTATGTATGCTAAGTGTTCGTAGAAAGAGACTGCAAAAGAATGCTGAATTCATTGACCTCGTAATTAACAGATTTGGACAACAACCAAGGAGGTTATACTTTTTGTTTCAGTCTTCATGTGCTATAAAATTAATGCAAAGAATTTTTTTATAAAATAAACATGAACACAAAGTTTTTCTTTTTTTATGGTATTACTAGATTCATTAATATTGATTTCATGCACTGAATTTTTCTTATGTTCAATAAAGTAAATTTTGTATTTCATAACTCGTATTTTTTGCGAAATTTTCCATTTTTGAAACCACCTTTTCAGGAGCCAGGGGGGTGCAACTGCTCCCTCTTGCACCCCCTCGGGGCGCCCATGCTTGTTATGTCTCTTCTTAAACCTTCTTCAGTAATAAACATAACAAGTCTACCCGGATCTTCATGGTCAGAATCTTCCGAAACAGTGTACAAGACTGGGTGTATATAAAAAGTTCTACAACACATATTTCATCCATGTTACGTTGCAACTAAAATCTTAATCTAAGTCATACGAGGGCAGCGTGCAAAGAGGTTGAAGAGAGTTAATGCGATTTATTATTGTCGAGATTTATTGGTTGCGGGATTATTGTCGACGTACTAAATTACAAAAAATAAATTGAAAGTGTGGAAGTGAAAGCGTTTCTCAGTGATTTTGTTAATTTAATAACAACTTTTGTTGATTGTAAAATTAGGATATGCCTTTTTATTTCTACATACTTTAGGCTTATGTAATAAGGAGTTTGTTGTTTTGAAGGCTGTTCGTTTCTGTGGCAATACTTTTCGACTTTACTTAGGCCTACACTGTAACAAATTCACATACCAAGAATCGTGGCTGCTTTATTTTAGTCATTATACGTTATTTGTATGTTTGTGTGTTTGATTCCATGCTAAGACGTTAAGACTCCTCTTTTTTGAATAAGTCACTACCGGATAGTGCGTAAGATGCATATGAAGAAGACTACTGTTGAAGTCGACGATTTTTCTTTATACCCAGACAGAAATCTAACGTAGGCTACATCGGATTTATCCGCAGCAAAACACGTCTGAAGGTAGGTGTATATGGCGTGAAATTAACACATTATTTGTAGCTGTTGCAGCCAGATGTTTGGTCCAGTCAGGACCTTTCAGGGCGTCATTGTAGGCATAAAAGCCATTGCACGCCACACTACCATTCACCTAAAAACTAATTTTGTATATACACTTTAGCAGTTTTGTTATTGTGCTCAAAAAAATAAAATAGGCAAGTGATTTAGAAGTAAGCTGGTGTCACTCACTACGACTACAGTGTATTAATGTAATAATACAACTGTGAACTATAATAACATTACACACTAGTATACACTGTTTCGCTTTAAACAGTATTATTGCACTGTTGCAATAACGTATCCAAGACTTAATTAAAATAAATCTGCGCAGCGAATTAATTCGATCGAAATATGTATCGTCTTTAAAAATCCATGGCATTCACTTCAGCTGAACAGCTCGATATGAATTCCAGTAACAACTAATTTAACTGCTTGGCAGTGATATAGTCTTTACATGCTAACACCTAAACGAGAATGTTATAGAATTCTCTGGAACACTTAACGAGAAATTTCTGGAATATAGCATTACTTAATAATCTTAATACAGTTTTAGATACATGTATAAATTGCCTTATAATTAATACGTTAATTTCCTTCGTTGACTAACATCTAACCGTTCCGATATAATCATTAGTTAAAATTAATTAATTGATTTTGTAAATGATGTGTTTTTTGTTGCTGTAAAACCTCAGTCGATTTTATAACTTTATAACCACCTTAATGCATTTGTTTTCATTCTTATAATTCATTATAGTTTCACACGTTCATGGAAAACAGTAATAAAGAAACTGAAATTTCACACTTAAATAAGTCAGTTCATAATATAACATGTCCAAAATTCGCAGACTTAATCGAAAGCAAAATTAAGTTTGACATGGATACAATCTTGTGCTGAAAAGCTGTAGAAACAGAAAGGGTACTTCCCATTTTCTGTACCTGCAATTTTCGATGTTTCGACTATGCTGCATTTGGTACGCTGTAGTGAATATCGCTTATGCGTTTGGCAAAATAATCCAAAACGTGTTACGAGTTGTTTTATCTAATTAAATCGCTTGTTATTGATCTTAACTACTTTTTTATTGTCATTTAATTACTGTGCGAAGCATTTCTAGGAACATTACAGGTAAATACAAAACGTTCCATGTATCCAAAGTTAACATTCTCCTTAACTGAAGATTTCCTGCGATCTTTCTAGTCACATATTTCACCCAAGACGCCTGATCACCTAAATCATTATACCCGATCACAATGACCGGCCCGGAACCAGCACAGCGCAGATTGTCAATCGGGACGCTTAGTTTACAAATCTCATCACTAGTGTCTATAATATTGATCAGGAGTGTCATTGAGTATTAATCGGGAGGCTTCCCATTGCTTGCCTGACCCTATGCCCCTTGACCATCCCTCGTTCATCCGCCTTAAGGGCAAAAGAATGCCCGCGCTTTTTACACCAACACTAAAAAGCAGGAGTGGCACTTGAGATAGCTCCGCCGTTCCGGAACCCTCCTCTCCGCCTTTGCTGCCGATATGGACTTCACCCGTACCCCTGGGCAAGAGTTCTGTGGATATTAGTGGCATTTCCTCCACTGAGTGTTCACCGCTCTTCTAACGGAGCACATCCTCCTCCATTGGCTCTCTTAGTGAGATGGATTGTTACGCCGTCCAAAACTCGGTGTTGAGTTGCTGGCAGTAGTCTGCATTAAAACTAAAACACCTATTATTTTAGAATTTATTATTTTTCAGATTTATATCTTTTAAAAGTAAATATTGTAATGTTTTGTTAAAAAGTCATCTAAAAATATAAATTTTTTAAATGTATATTTCTGGTATTTCTAATCCTATAAAATCAAAATACTGTTTACCAAAGTGCCATTAAAGTTTATTGCAAGTCATTTGATGGCGTAATATTTAAATTGGCGTGTGTACAGTAATATCTGTACAGTAGTACAACAATAATTTAATTTTGTAGGAACTTCATACTCTTTGTCTTAAGTTTATCATGCACGGTATATCATTTAATCACTTTCATTTAGTCAGTAAGTTTTACTAGGTTTATAACACACGTCTTAGTATATTTTCAGTGTTATACATAGGCTTAACTTACGTATTTAAAATCTTGATTTTCATAAAACAGTGAAAATTGTTCAAATAAAGTATTCAAATAATAAAGCTTCTGCTATGAGTCAACTCTACAGACATGAAAGTCGCCTCCGTCGACATACACAAGATTTTTTAGAGAATGTTAGAACACCAGAAGAGAGAACGTTATTTAGAGAATGACCCAGTAGCGTTACTAAATCACCAAGGTCACCAATCATCAATTTATTTTTTCAAAGTTACGAAGAAGAATTACTACTGTTGCCAAGGGAAACTTGCAGCCACATTTACTGCTGTTTAGGTGAGTAATGTGTATTAGCATTACCAAGTAACCAAGACAAGGCTCTAACAACGTACAACAACTAAGACACCCCTACTGACGAAGGTAATACAGCAGCACTATTATTTTTTCAAAGGTATTATAGCAGACGCGTTATTACTGTCTCCAAGATAATGTTAGAGTAGGGTCATTTCTGTTGCTAAACTAATTTTGTAACAGCATTAGGCCTACTACTATCGCCAAGCAAGATGATGTTGAAATAGCGAGATTCCTGTTACCAAGGAAACATTTAGTAGTGTTACTATAGTTGCCAAGTTACTGTAATGTACAGGTATCAAGGCAACATTACAGGTAAATCTGCGTTACTGGCGAAAAACACGCTGTCGTTACGTTAATATGCAAACTGAAACAAACGCACAAAAATAAATGCGCTTCAAAACCTTTTATTTTACAAACCACAAACAAACTCGATGTAAGGCGGGGTAGACCTTGCTGGTTACTATATTGGACATTGTGTATAGACGGCGCACTGAAATAGCATGCGGCATGCTTTGATGTGTTAATGTTTCTTAGAACACTCATACTCTCCGTGTACGCCAATCAAATTGCCCCGTTAGTATTATTGACACCTACATTTTCAGTCCACGTTATCGCAACGCTGCCACAATTATTAGTCTGACGATTTACAATTTTCATTCGGAAGCACGGCTTACTGTTGTTATTTTGGTGTTTTATAGTTAGTAAATTTTATAGTATAATTTTAGTCGATCAGTTATAATTTACAAGCTAGTAATTGTGGTAGCATTGAGTCCATGTGGACGGGACATTTAGATATCAATTATACTAACGGAGCAATCTGATTGGCGTACACGGAGAGTAGGAGCACTCAAACACACATCAAAGAGTTAGTGTAAGAAAGCTTGTCGCATGGTAATAATTTGACTGCGCGGCGTAATAACAGGACAAGCGTTTTGCCAGAAAATTTTTTTTTATTGATTAGTTAATTTTTTTGTTGTAACCAATTTGTTACCTCTCACATTATCTGTCCCCACACTACGTTCCGGTGTTATCGGTATCTTGTTTGTATTGCGCGCGCGTGTGTATGTGTTAATACAATAGTAAAGACATATTTTCTGATTCTCACAAGGGCATAGGGAAAAAAGCAGTCAATTTTTAGAAAAACACGGTTTTGCAGCCATATTTTAGAAAAAAATCATAAACTACATTACCACAGAACTTTTGTATTGAAAAATGTGTATGTAATAAACTTCTGTGTTTTAATAATTCTAAATATATGGATACAGAGAAAAACAAGCCACTCAACCACCTTTGGGGTAAGAAGCTGAGTACACAGATGACATTTCCTATAGCTTATTGAGAAAATAACTCTCTATAATATGGTTATTTCTTTCTGTGCATAAAATAATTAATTTGTGATCGAATTGTAGTTGAAAAATCCTTATTTATAAAGTGTTCTGTTTATTTGATAGGAGTGATGATTATAACTATTTTGAAGCGTTTACACTGTCACAATTGTTAGGCCGTGGTCGACTTCCAGACGTTTGTGCGTGACAGAACTCGACTACACCAATACTGCCATGTTACTTCTCGGCAAGGTCTACTGACATTTTGTAGACCCTCGCCTAAAATATACTATATAGCCTACTCTTTGTAGTAGTGTAGCATCTTACAACTCCTTGATAATTAAGACTATTGAGTTCTTATATACCACAGACGTTGTGGCTGTTTAGCTTCTAAACCACAATTTAACGAGTTATATTACATTATATTAACTTACAAGTAGCATCATACCTGTCGTCTTATCTAATTGATTTTGACGATACCAAGTGCAGTTGCAGCATACCATTAACAATAAATTATTTGGCACGCTGCATAGCTACCGTATAGTAGAAACAAAGCTACGTGGCTAGAGACCCTTTTTTAAATAATCAAAGTGAAAGCTAATAACAAAAAGAGTTCAGAACGTGCAGCGTTACACGTGAGCACTGCACGTGTGTAACCCATGTGATCGATTTGTGTTGAGCTCACCGCCTTCCCGTTATTGCGGGAGTTTGTTTCACAACTTGTTCTATAATTTCATCACGTTAAGTATGGCCATTACATCACTTTATTTAACATGTAGGCCTAAACAAAACTATTCAATACCTTTATTTAATATTCTCTTTTCAAAAATAATTATATTTTTACTTTGTGGAATTTGACGTATAACATTCCAACTGCGGTAGAACGTTCCAGTGCAACTCCGACCAATTTTAAAATCTAAATATTATTCGAATTGTTTTAAGAATATTTGTGTATAACATATATTATATTACGTGCCGGCAGTCAGATTTCAGAAGTGTTACTACGTCAGTCAAACGCAACAAAGTAGGTTATAGAGTCAAGTCACACGGTATAAAGGTTACTGTACGCTACGAACCGATGTAAACATCGTGGAACTAATCTTTACTTATTGGGCTGTCGCGGACCCTCAACGTGACAGCATTTTGTAATGACTACGCAAACGGTATGACCTTACGGCTAACAACAGATACTTCCAAACCTGGGCTCGACCCGAGCTATACTCGTCACTCAGACATCACGTAACTCATCCACTTGCCGTAATCGTGGTATTATTTCGTTATGTCGTATCTCTGACAGAGAGACGTATAGGCATATTTCTGCCAGTGTTGTATAGTGTGTATCTGTAGCAATGTAGTGTAGTGATAAGTTCGTCAAGCATTCAAGTCATGCGTTTGTAGTAAATTTGTTCTTCTTTCGTATACTTGCGGCCTGACCGTGATACAACTCACCGCCAAAGAGAAATTAGCCACTCAGTAACAACGTGGCGAACGCACCGCACGGTGTGTTGTAACGAGCAAAAATTTAAAAATTTCAAATTTTCTCCTCGACGGATTTTGTTCACACGAAGTTGTGTCAACGACTTCTAGTCGATGCAATAAATAAGACGTAATGTGAAGATGTCAGAGCAGCGTCGCTAACAAGACAATAGGAAGACGTTAAGTTCTACTCAACTATAGAAATTGGATGTACGAGATGACAGGGGAAGTTTAGCTAAAAATTATTACCCACGACAGTCGAGACAAAGCAGGCGAGGACACTCACACGTGTACTGAGAATTAAGGCATACGTTCAGTCAGGTTACGTCAGAATACGAGGTACTGCAAAAAAGGGGAGAAGATGTTTACAAAGGAGCGTACGTACAGCACTTTCAGAAACAATGTGTGAAGTGGAGAATGGACAGGACTCTAACCAAGCTACACAGCTGGAGGTAACGTCTAAGTGTCAGACGCAATTTACGAGTAGAAAGTTAGGGTGACTTCACCAGCCAACATATGTCCAGAAATATTAATAGTTACAAAAAAGGGGTGTAAGAGAGAACGATACTTCGGAAGGACCCGAGAACAGATGAAATCAACTTAGAAAAACACTGCGTATACCTCACACAAAAGAGTGATCGACAGGCGTATAATAGCTAGAAATTCTGCGAAATAGGTCAACGTTCGAACAGGACAAATCTGGGGATGTCTGGCAACCTATCAGAATACAACTCTTGCGAAGAACAACAGTGGAGAGGACAGTTTCTATAGCAACCAAAAGCAAGAGCGTATTAGGAGATAGATACCAAAAAGCCCTGGTGTAGTGGGACGAAGTATTCCGAGAAAACTATGAGCTGACCTATCACAAGTAAGAAAAGGCGTGGACAGTTCAGAAGACAAAATTTGAGTAGGGACAAGCTGATAAAACTATGTGTCTAACACAGGGACAAGGCCAGTATGCCTTGCCTTTTTTCAAGCTACAAGCTGATAAAACTATGTGTCTAACACAGGGACAAGGCCAGTATATCTCAATTTTCAAGCTAGTATATCTAAATCTTGCGGCTAGTATATCTTAATTTTCGGAAGCCAGTATATTTTAAACTTTCAACTCAGTATATCTCAGTAAATTTCAGTTTCATGTAAAATAACAGACTTAGTGAAATCATCATGTCATAATATTCAGACTTAGTGATTTTCTAATAGTGGAATTCAAAGTGAGATTTAACGGACTCATGTAGTAATCAATCAAAGTGAACAATACAATCTCGACACGTACAAATATCATTACTTGTGTATTGTACAAAATAGACGAACTTACAATTAGTCAGTGCTACTAAATCACAGTAAACATAATAGAACATGAAACATTTGAACGAACTAATCTAATCATATATACATTGATAGAAAGTGAAATAAGTGACGAACGGACATAAACATTAATGGTGCAAAATGAACATACAACACTCATCTTAGGATGAATTATTCAAACTAACACAAAATCCATTACTTATTTAACAACTGACGAACGGACATAAACATTAATGGTGCAAAATGAACATACAACACTCATCTTAGGATGAATTATTCAAACTAACACAAAATCCATTACTTATTTAACAACTCTACTTCGACGCGAGTGATCGTGGGTGTATACAAGTGTTTGTGCTATCGACGGCAGTCAACAAGATGTGTCTTTCTGTCTTCATCACCACAAGGACCGGACATCGCTGGACACTAAACGGATATTCTATAAACTCAAGTAACCATTATTAATTTATTATTACTTTAAGTAACTACTACTGACCTGATTCTTTCAAAGAATTCCTACCCTGGGAAGTTATAAATAAATGTAATGAATACAATTAGAGTTAAAAGTTATAAATGACGAATGTGTTAAACAAAGACTATCTGGGATTAATGAACGCATCAATAATTAGTATTTGAATTGTTGTATTCTATGATTTATGTATGTATGTCTTTTTCAGCGAATATTTAAACTAGAACTTGTTTATTTGAAATATGTATGTAATTACAGGTGCAACGACGTTTTTATATGTATGATTATAAATTTATAAATGAATAATAAATTAGTTATTTAAGTTGATCTTACACATGCGTTCATTATTACAGATAACCCACATGTTAAATTAATCTTTAAAACATAAATTAATTTTCTAGGAGTCTTTTTGCTTAGTGATTTAACTGAATTCACAATATTAATTGTTAACTGATATCAATGGAAATGGCGATACCAATTGCGAGGCTTACCAAGGATATCATTTGTTAATCTATAAAAAATTAAAGTAATTATTCAATTAATTCACAATTTAATTAATTGCACATTGTAGTGTGTGTGTGTGTGTGTGTGTGTGTGTGTGTGTGTGTGTGTGTGTGTGTGTGTGTGTGTGTGTGTGTGTGTGTGTGTGTGTGTGTGTGTGTGTGTGTGTGTGTGTGTGTGTGTGTGTGTGTGTGTGTGTGTGTGTGTGTGTGTGTGTGAGAGAGTGTAGTAGTATTTCCATGTCTTACGTTATCCCCCCGTAAGTTTTACTTTTTTCTTCGTTAATTTTACGTCTTACATTTTTATTTCTCCCATAAGTCACTCTTCCCAAAGAGTGTAATGTTACAGAAACGTTATTACTGTTGCTAAGATAAGGTTAAAGTAGCAGCCTTATTACTGATGCGAAGATAAGTTTGTAGGTTGTAACATTTATTTTGTTTCGTATTTACTTATGCACACTTCGTTGAACTTAGTTTTTCTGCATCCACAGAATACATTGGTTAATAAGGTTTAATAATTAATTTGTTCTGAGTATGTTGAACAACAAAGCTCAACAAAATAAGTTCTTAAAATAAATGACAATAAAAAATGATATTATTTTTCTAGGCAAACATTATTTTTTCTTTTATAAAATTGCTTAACTGCTACAATTTTTTTGTTCAGACAAAGCTTTTCGTCATCTCTGACATCATCAGGTCATGAACAACGGCTTCGTATTATTTAAATTAGCAGCCATCCTTATTATTTCTTTTATAAAATTGCTTCATGACCAATGGTTGTTCATGACCTGATGATGTCAGAGATGACGAAAAGCTTTGTCTGAACAAAATATTGTAGCAGTAAGCAATTTTATAAAAGAAATAAGGATGGCTGCTAATTTAAATAATACGAAGGATAAAACATTATTTTGTTCTACTTATTTGTGTAAACTTATGACAAACTTTGATTTTCAACACAATAAACACTTGTATAGAAAAATAATATTAATAGATTTACTTACAAACCTCTGATGATGATATCTTTCAGTGAAACGTGCGTAAGTTATTGAAACGACAAAAACGCTATAAACTAATTGGAGAAGAAAATATATTGAATTACAATTAATTAAATCAAGTACTTATGTACTTTGTACATTATAATAAATGCAAAGAAAGTTCACTAATTATTTAATATAAAAATATATTAAAAGTAACAATTTCTCTATTTTGACCACAAAAATACCTAAAGTACTAAAGCGAAGTAATGTTGCTTCGGTGCACGTCATTTTACGAAGCGTTAATCTCCTGCAGGATTAAATCCTTAAATTTGTAGTGACCGTCAATCAATGAATTTTTCAGTGAAGGGTTAGTGAGGATCGGTCAAAAATATAACACAAATTTTTAACCGATCCTCAGTTGTGTGTTTGGCGGCAGCAACAATTGTCCTGATGATGAAATAAACATTGTCGAAACGTCGACACAAATAAGTTAAAAATTTGTGTTATATTTTTGACCGATCTTCACTACCCTTCACTGAAAAAAACTCCTGCAGGATATTACAAGTTATGAACTATACAAACAGAAAATTCTAATATATATTTTGTTTAAGAAATGCCAAAATTGTTATAATTAATGATTAAAAACTTTAAGAAGCTTACTTTTTTAATACATAGTAGAAAAAACTTGTTTCAAAAATTCTTGTTACTTCCATGGACGCCCCCTGTCCTTAGGGCAAAGTTATTACGAAAACACAATCCCCCCCCCTACAGTTGACAGCACCGTTTTTTTAGGCGGGAAGGAAAAGAAGCAATTTTGTAGTGTTTGTGGTTAACGATGATATTATCAGTTTTAATAAAGTTAAAGACAAATATTTACTGTGGTCTAACCCGTCTCCTCACCTCCGTAAATAACAAAATCAAAATAAATTTACAACATGAATACGTTGTTTTTAATTTAAAAAAGCATTATTTTGCTAAATACTCAGTAAACAGTGAGAATTATTTTATAATTTTAAAACTAAAAAAAAAATGAATATAATATTCATATTTTCGTCATCTCCACTGATAACTATTGTCCATGGAGTGGAAACATGTCCATAGAGGTAAATAAGTCTATAATCTTTTTTCCTTTATTTTAAAATATACCTTCTCTCTCTCTCTCTCTCTCTCTCTCTCTCTCTCTCTCTCTCTCTCTCTCTCTCTCTCTCTCTCTCTCTCTCTCTCTTCTATTTACTCTCGTGAGAGTATATAGTGGCATTATGATGATCCTGTGCCTCAATGGTAATTCTCCAGGCTTCACTGTAATTCTCATTTGATCTAACCATCGTGTGGACCCTCTCCTCCGACCGCTTTCGGCGTATTGTGTGGCGAAGTATTCCAGGTAACTTCTACGAATTCTGGAGGAAAGTCTAAATCTTATACGTAGCCGTTCTAAAATCAATGCGTATGATGTTCTGTCTAGGAACAGGTAGGAAATTCTTAACACACTTCTGTATGCTCACTTTTCGAAGAAGTCCACTTTCTTGCAGTCACTTGATTTAAAAGTCCATGTCGCGGCAGTCCATGTCCATGTCTCGGCATACAGATATATAATAATACTATCGGGAAATCAGACTCTACACTAACTTCGGTTTAAAGTTATAAGTGAGCGCCGAATTTTTCCATATTTTGCTGAGTTGGACTACAGATGCTATGGCTAAGGCCAAACAAACTTTTATTTCATCTTTGTTTGTTTGTTTGTTTAAACACAAAAGATAGGAAAGGAACGACAACCTTGTAACTTCAGGTGTTGGTGAATTATTTACTACAATTATTGACTAATGGCAGATATATAAATAACAGTGGGTAGTTATAACGAGAGGCGCCGGTACGGTCACGTGTACGTAGCGCGCTTCCAAGTTTGCTGCTACGGCGGTGTGCTGTACACTTCCAGTTAGTTCGCGGTCGCCTCGCCAATGTATTATACCGATCAGTGAATTCAATGTCTTCTTGGCTTTGAACACTGTTCTATTAAATAATAAAACGTTGCATTGTTTAATCGGAATAAGTGCATACACCGCAAAGGTGTCTTTGTTAGTCTCTAAAGTGAGGTGGGATAACATTCTAAACAACTTAAATTTCTGATTTATTATTCTTTTCGGGTACTGTAAATTAATTTTCGAGTTTACCATTTTATACATTGTGACACGATATATTAAGCTTATTGAATCATCGAACTTCTTGTGAGGCGCGCTTAATTCCCCTGCTATTTTCACTGTATACTACTTGGTGTACATGTTTCTTTATTCCTGCTGAACGGTTAATAGGTTTTCCGTTTATGTGTGCGTGCATTATGGTAACGTCATGTACATGCACATGCAGACATCGAGAGAGAGAGAGAGAGAGAGAGAGAGAGAGAGAGAGAGAGAGAGAGTGAGTCAATAGAAATGAAAGGCGTGAATAAAATGGGAGGGTACGCTAGCCAGAATTCAAAGCGCTCAGTAGAAAAGGGATAAACGTGCCTCATAATGTGACGCTTTGCAATGAGCTGTATGTATCACGTTGCATTTCTCGTTGTTTCAGACTGGACTTGTAGACGTTTACTTTTAGTAAAGCGGATAACGTTTTAACAGTTACGAAAGTGGATTGACTATTTATTAAATATTATTACTATAAACACTTAAAAATCAAAGTTGTTTCTTCAGCAAGACAACAACTCAGATATGGATGAATCGAGGAAAGCGTTCGCAATGCAAACGAGCGAAACAAGTCAGAGGTGAGTAACGTTATTGAGTCTGTATAACTTTAGTTCATTTCTGTGCGTACGTAGCCTACAATGTCATTGTCTTACATGCACACGGGCGTCTCTCTGCTCTTACACGTTTCAACTGCTTACGATTTGTCTCCGTTCATTGCATTTGGTATGTTTGTGTTAACAATAGAACACGTCAGAAACTCGATGAAATTTTAATGAACGCATCATTTGAGATCACGACGCGGGAACGAAGAAACGATCAGAATATAACGTACTTTTCTATCTGTGTTACGAATTTCGCCTTCGCAGCAACATGATCCTTAATATTTGCATTACGCGTACTGCTATACACTCCTGTACATAACACTTATGTTGTAGTCCATCTACAGTGTACCATAGCTATAAAAAAAAATTTGAATAAAAATATTTTGTTAACTCAAGGTAACTCAAGGTTAGTTCATATCGCACAAATTTAATATATTATTGCTATTGCTATTATTTTTTTTAATTTAGTACATTTATGTACACTATAACGTTCTGCAATTCTATGAATTCTATATAAATCACTTAACATTAGATTCCACCATATCTCGTACCTGCCAAAATCAGCGTTCATGTTTATACAATTAATAGCCTATCTGTGGACAGCGTTAATACGCTCCGTCTGTCGCTGATACTGTCATGTCATGTCGTCGATACACCATTACACGTCGTTACAGATTATATATTATAATAAGTACGCTTAAAACTAAAATTAAACAATATCCACGTATGAGTTATATGTAACGGTAACTATAAAAACTTACTTCTTGGACAGTAATTGCGGATGCATTAGGTGAGATTCTCCTATAAAGCTAGTAGACACTAATAGCAATCAGTTTTATCTTAGATGTCGCGTGAGGGGGCGGTTAATATAGTCTTGCTTTCCAGAATAAAATAGACAACGATAACTTGATTCTAGAAAAAATATCTACAATTTACTGACTTACCAAAGGTACGAAATACGATACTAGACGTGCATGACTATGTATACTATACTTTACTCGTACGATATCGTATGATACGATGTAAAAGGCGTCTTGAAGTTTCACGAGAATGTTAAAACGGTACGTATTAAACAATGTTCCCAGTTTATCAAATACGTACAACTATTTTGAAAATTCCCTACACAAATTTATAAAATTAAAATCTTCAAAATTAAATTACAATTTTAAGTATTGCAAAATACCAATTCTAATTAACGTATTAAAAGACCTGCTTAAAATAGATAAAAAGAATCCCTGCTCGTCTATCAGAACTTCATAATTTTATAGTTGTATAGTGGTTACCATTGTGTGTGTGTGTGTGTGTGTGTGTGTGTGTGTGTGTGTGTGTGTGTGTGTGTGTGTGTGTGTGTGTGTGTGTGTGTGTGTGTGTGTGTGTGTGTGTGTGTGTGTGTGTGTGTGTGTGTGTGTGTGTGTGTGTGTGTGTGTGTGTGTGTGTGTGTGTGTGTGTGTGTGTGTGATATTCCTCTTTCAGAATTATATTTTATAATTTATTGTAATATGTCGATCACAGTTGCATACTGTTGATCTCAACTTTGATAACACTTTACATTTCCCAACAACATTCTACATTATTCAATGTTCATGAACAACAAAAGGTATAACACACAAAAAACGTGTCACAAGGCACCTACTTTGAAGTCCAGAAAAAACAGCTCAAACCTTTTCTCAAACAGAAATTGTCGTATAATAAAGTTTTTTAATGGAAATTTGTAGAAAACTGCATGCTTTACAAGAATCTGATGAGTCTAGCGACTTGAGTAGAGCGAAACATACTCACTGGTAGGTTGTGGTGGGGGGGTTGAAGTGGTTGTTATAGTTATCCATAATTAACTTTGTAAATACGCATTTCATTAAAAAATTCAGACATTTTTTGCAGTTTATAAATTTCCTTTTGAGTATATTTTTTTAGATACGACCAAAATTGAACGACATATGGCAGTTTTATGGTGAGCGCTGATGCGCTCCTCGATAAAAATAGTTTTTGTTCCTATAATATTCACACAAAAACGCACTAAACAAAAAAAAAATAGACTTTCTTTTAAGCTTAGAAAATTATCTTTTATCTGTTTTTTTTATTTTCCACGGTTGGACAAAAATTAATCTAGAAACAGTCGTTGAAAGGTTGACGTATAATAATAGTATGTAACGCCAAAACTGAAAAACTGAAAAAAAAAAATTTATAAAAGAAAGATGACACAAGAGGCAGCTGTTGGTTTGACAATGACGAATGAAAGGACATTACCAGATGCAGTTAGGACAAAAGGACCGTAAAATCCTTTAGCAACGGCAGAGCATGGTGCTGGACAGACCATAAATCCGAGATAGCAGATGGTCACTTAAAGAAATTAGGGGGTGTCGAGCTATAAGCTAAGAAAACAAAGGCATAAGAGTCACGGGAGTATTACTGAGAAAGCTATAGTCGTGGATAGCAGAAACAGTGTCAAGAACAGGCCACACCACATGTATAAACTCGTCAACGAGGCAACTAGACACTGTTCTCACTGAAAGGAAGGGATCGACGAACAAAGGACATATCCAGTAAGATACGGTTACAATGGGTGAACCAATTAACAAAGACAGCGGGAAGCGAAGTAAAGTGAGAGGTTTCTAGCTAAGACACAGAGAAACAGCAGCAGAGATGACGGAGCACGTTACTTAGAAACGACCACACCAAGCGCGTGAGAACTAACAGGGACGCAGATGGACAGAATAAGACAATGCAGAAATTGCTCACGCTTGTGTGTAGCAGAAGTCAGCAGGTGCATGACAAGGGAAGACTGGGAAATTTATAGCGACGTTAAGCAGATGCAGCTGTGGCAATTAGAGAAATTTGTCTAAAAGGATCAGAAGAAAAATGTCAGGATGATTGACATTCGTGAAATCGGACTACCGCCAGAGACGAGGGGTGTATCCAAAAAGGAAGGTGATGGGGTAGGAAAATGAGGTATCCTATCAGAAGCTAGAGCTCAACGGAGGCGGGTTTCCAAGAGCAAGCTTCTAAGAAAACTAGAACGAAAACGAATGGGAATTTGGCAGAGTATCAAGTGAGGAAAAATAGGAGGGAATTCCCGTGGAAGAGACAAACGATAACCAATGGGAAGGAACCGATGGGCGAAGAGAGTCTAGAGTGGGAATTCGGTGGATTGAGTATATAAAATAAGCCGAGAACGCGAACGGGAGTCTAAGATAAATTTTCGAGAAAGAGAGAGAGAGAGAGAGAGAGAGAGAGAGAGAGAGAGAGAGAGAGAGAGAGAGAGAGAGAGAGAGAGAGTCAGAAGTCTAATAGTAAATTTTCGGAGAGACGGTCATAAGTGTTGATGGAATCTAATAACAGTATTATTTCGAAGAGACGGTCGTGAGTGTTGACGAAGTATGATATAAGTTTCTTAAAAGCGTAACTTAACAGTTAGGAGTCGTGACGGAAGTTCAGAATTCGTTGATAGTGAAAGTCCGCGAATTAACTGAAAACGTACTAAGATCTGATATGTATAAATGATTGTGAAGCAGTGTCACTTATACGTTATTTCATAGAACAAAGTTGACAACAACATATGTGATACGATCGATATTAACAAGTGCGAACTAAGAATATAGTAATACATAACTTATAAAATGAATAAGATCTCAATATGTGTCTATAACAGTCTTGTGAAAACTGTAAATTGAATTACAAACATTAGCGCTATAACTGGTTACCTGTCAGTATTCTATTGCAATATCGGAAGATGCCGGGGTATGATATTCTAAGTGAAGTGTGTATACAAGGATAAATCACGAGATGAGTTACGTACCTTCAATGACATCACCAATCTGAGGAGTGAGCGATGAACTCAATGCAGATCAGACGCCGTAGAATGTGGATAACTTACCAAAAGTAAAATTTTATGTATTAATTAATAGTTTTTATTACGTTTCTCGGTTAATTTTTGTTGCACCGGGACAAATAAAGAGCCAAATTAAAGATAATTTTGTGAGCTTGAAAAAAGGTCCGATTTTCTTTTTGATAAAATGCATATCTGTCGAGAACATTATTTTTTTTTTAACTGTATTTTTAATCGCGGAGCGCATCGCTGCGCACATTTAAACCACCATATGTCGAACAAAAAATATACTAATATTAAAGAAACTTTAATAACTAAAAAAAGGCCGATTGCTTTTTTTTATAAAACGAATATTTACAAAGGTGTTTACAAAGTTGTGTGATAGGCAACCATATTGCCCACTTCAACGCTCCACTTTCTCTCGTTTGGTATGTTCCGCCCTACTCAAGCTGGTAGACTTAGACTTACCTGATTCTTGTAAAATAAGCACTTTTCTAAAAGTTTCCGTTAAAAACTCAACTAAACGTGCAATTTATTTTTACAATCTATTTTATCTGGATTGTTGGGCACAGAACACTTGTAACAATGTGGCTTGTAATTTAAATATTAAATTTAAAGATTTAAACATAAAAAAAGTTCAAGAAAAGAGCCCCTCATTTTCCATTCAAATTCTGAGTGTCGATATACAGAACATAAATATAGGAAAAAATAACTTTTGGATAGGAAACAAGTAAATTTTGTTGTTTGTATACACAATACTAAAATACCAAACAAATCTAACTTACTTATTTTAACATGATATCAACGTTTCATTGTATTTCAGTTACTACACAGTCGACTTATTCAGTGACGTGAAAGCCACCGAATTTTATTTTAAACACGACCTCAAAACTAAAAGTTAAGAGTTACGGTATTAGTTTTAAACTGTGCTTTTGAAACCACAATTTTTCATAATTTATAAATTGTAAACATATTACAACTAAAAATAAAGCTTCAGAACATACAGAACCAATAAAACAGTAATTGCAATATTAGCAAACAAATAAATACAATAAATATACAATAGGTTACCGAACTGCAACTTACTGAACTCATAGTTCGTCAAACAAGTGTGCACTAAACAGTTATCAGATAAAGTTTGGTACTTTCCAAGGATGTCCGTAAAATACTCTAAAACCTGCACGCGTGCAGGTTTATTACAGATCCAGTCTTACTAAACTTTAAAGACTAAGAAATGAATATCACAATTATTTACAAAATAAGCTTTACACGGAACATCTGTAATCAAATACAGCGACAGGAATTATTAATCAGTTAGCAATTAAAACAATTAAATTTTTAATAGAATATTTTTGTTTATCTACAGTATATTATGATTTAAAGTGCTTCTAAAACTCATTAGGACTTCTTGTTTGTTAACATTTGTAAATTTAGTTTAATAAATAAACAAATTAATTAATTAACAGGATATACACTTATAGATACAAAAACTGGGTGCAACCCATCTACTTCTACCCGACAACGTGTTTACATATTTTTATCGTGATTAGAATGTGGATTCCATACCGTTCTTGGTTTACTGACTGACTCTGGGCTGCGTGAATTGTGGGTCGTGAGACGGTTCGTCGAGTACAGTGGTTCAGCGTGAGCTCCGGCATTGTAAGCCCCGTATCATAAAGAGTATACTTCTGACCGAGTATGTCGGGGTTCTCCATTTGCCTCCTGGGTACATTCCGAAATCTTGCTACTCGTATATAGAAAGCGCACGCAAGACAAGCCCACAGATATTGGACAAATAAGGAATACCAAGGCCAGTTTTCAACAAACGAGAAGAGACCCTGTGAAGGACTTTGTCCTAAATAAAGTATAATTACAGCTTACGTTTACGCTTAATGGCAAGGTATTATCTTAGGTAATGTCCAGTACCAAAGTATGAATTGACAATTATTTAGTTGATTTACGTGATAGCCGAGCTAACAAGCAATGGAAGCGGTTATAGCAGATAGGCTGACGTTAGTTTGGCAACCATCTGGGCATAGGTAGTTAAGTTAACAGATGATCAAGGTGGAGACCTCGTCTACTCAGAAAAGGTACGTTCTACCTATACACAGAGATTTCGCTGCGTCTCCAGAGTCATTACCACTAAAATACCAATCCAAATTTCAGGATTTATAAGAATGATTTCCCTAGCATCATTTCCTGCCATACATGGTAAAAAACCTCTTCGCCATCATCTAAAAATTATTCGAAGTCTGATCACTCAGCAGCCGGCTCCGGTTACGCTTTCCACTGTTTTCAGGTAAAGAGTTGTAGAACTCGTAGATTTTTAACGAGAGACGTAGATCTCCCACACTTCGTTGTAAGAAATGCTTAAGTGGCTTAGCGACAGAGTACACATGTACCCTGCTTTTAATGATTCTGGAAATATCCTTCTTCCTTTTTGAAGGAAGTGAGTCAAACTGACCAATATGAACGTAAACAGGAATAAAATTCCTTCATAAGAAAAACGCTGGAGTGAAGAGGGTTTGAAACACATCCAGGAAAATCGCCTTTGTGGGTCGGCTCTCAACGAATCGATCTGTGATCTCTTCTTCTATTGAAGAGTTCAAGGCTAGGGCGCTAATAACAGGAGCAATCGGAAGTGCATCCATTATGTCACCACTACTTCGTCAATGTCCGCAGGGAGAGCGACTGACACTCTTCCTTTCCTCTGGACGACAGAGAGACAGTCCTAACATCCAGGAGGTGTGAAAGTGCAAAAACGATGTCTTTTCTACTCAGCGTAGTATTGTATATAGCATCTCTCGACATCAACCCCGTTCAGGCAACATGAAATCCCAACAGCGTTCCCGGACAACTTGTATGTAATGAGGTGTAACTTGCTGGCAATTTGGCTGCCGGCCTTGTCGACCGGACAACGTTTCCATTGCTAGAACTTCTAACAGTAGTCATCTGGTAGGCGAAAAGATTTTCTCAGTAATGGGATTATAATCAGTCGTGAGTCAAGGGTTCATTCTAAAGGCCACGTTTCTTCCTAAGATTAAGATCTGATCGACAGGTTCAAGACCGCTCCTGGAAGGTCCGGGGTATAGCTGTCTCAGTCGAACGCTTTCTGTCGTCTTGTGTGATGGCATACTGAATAGCGTCGTGGAACAATATAGGATAGCGATCAGAGGACATCGTCAAACCGAACAAGCAAGTCCTTGCTCATGCAAAATCCATTAAGTCGAGTGGTGCCGGATAGCATATAGATTGACCTGGACCAGCGAGAATCGGCAGATCTGTGCAAGTACTTTCCTATCGGAGTAGTCGATTGATTGTCCCCATCGCGTTGCTTGTAGGTAGCATATTATAATTGTTTTGCAGTGTGTATCGAAGTCTGTTTGTTTTTAAATCTAGAACTAAGGGTTTCGTTCAGGAGATTTATAAGTCGCCGCTGTCGCTGGGAATCCTCCATGAGCTCTACAAATCTCAATGGCCGAGTCCTCAAGATACGTCCGCTACGGTAGGATGTTACGGAGATGGGTAGTAAAAGCACTCATCGTGATGACCATCATTCTTGGTTAAACGGCTCCGTCCTGGTAGGATACGTTACCAAGATTTGCCAAACTATCAGCAGCATGATCAGGCGGAACCAGATTTACTTCACGGTCTAGGTAACCTTTCGGAAGTTATAGACTGCAAGGAACGTTTTCGAAAATGGTTTTTGAGACAGTGTGCATGAAAACTTACGGTAGCTGCGGATCGGCATAGTGATAGAAGGTTTAGTGGAAGCCTTCGCGACAGGTTTCGATAGCTACAAAAGTGACGAAACCCGGACTCAACGACGCGATTTACAGACTAATTGGACTGGACTAAAGTCGCTTTGGCGCAAACGAACGAATTTGCTTTATTCTTGCATTTATCCCTTACCTTTTCATTTGTTTTTGTGTGCGTAACGTGGTGGCGAGACTTCAGCAGCGTAGGATCCGCTGATATGAATGGACGCATTTCTTCCGGCTCCGATACTGATGTGGTTATGGTACTATTATTGTCTCATCGTCACAAAACTAGAGTAGGAAGTGGAAGTCAGTTCGTGGAGATGCGGCTTTAGCTTCATGCAATGAGTCACGGTATAATAAGTGTCCCAGTACTGTGTACACCAATCTCCTATCTCTTCTACTCAGGGGCTTGAACGTGGAAACCGAAGCACAGAGTGTCCTTGATGCACTACGCCAATTAATGAAGTCAGCCCACTGCCTGAACGCTCCTGCTATATTAGGTGAGTTATTCCTTTAATTAGACACCCGACAGAGACAGAAGCGTGCCTACTAAATCTAACCCGGCTCTTTAGATTACTCGATTTCGTGGACTACTCAGGCGAATTTGCCCAGTGCCACAAATGCCAAAGTTGTGACCAGACGTTGGGTGCTCTATCGATCTCGATCGTCTTACACATGGCTATTTCTTTTATGGCCTCTACCCTTCGATGCTACATCAACTGCGGCAATTGCATTCGGCAAACTACGGTGATTGCGCGATGTCAAATGATGAACTCCACTGGAGGAAACCAAAGGAATCCGTGGCCTCATGGGTGATGAAGCGATAACCGTGATCTTAATAACTCAAAAGATGAAGCCATAGTTCCATCTGCTCCACTAAACAAGTTTCCGGTCCCTACTCCAGTTCCTGCATCCAAAGAGAAGAAACGCCCAGCCCCCAGCCTACTATGAGACATCTGAGAGTCCTGTTTCTGTACCGGAGTCGGAAGATATGCGTCTATCCATACATGCAAGCTGAGCCGGTAAAAAATGTTGGCAACAGAAATGTCGTAGCTAATGCAGCCAGTACGTGACGTAGTGAATACTCTGCACTTAGTTTTACAATTAAAAAGGATAGAACTGCATCTCACTTCGAATTATTTTCTTAATTATTTATATCTCCAATAGTTCTGTGCGTCCAGTTAACCTTCTGACATGCCCGGACCCCTGCCTCCCTAGTTGCGCCATCGGTTATATAGTGTCCTGCATCGGCACTTATACATACATTATTTTTACATAAATTAGCTATTAGCTATACTACATACTGTTAGCATTAGTATACATTAGTATTATAGCATTAGTATACTACATTAGTATACATACATACATGGTACACACGTCTCGAATGCCTCCTCAGACACTCAATAATGGCTTCTCCTCAAAACAAATTTCGTTCAGTTCATTGCATAGACCCACTACTACAGGATATTGTTCAAGTCCACACCTACATCATACCAAGGACTGTCGTGTCCTCTGAACTAGCAGCCTTCATGACATCTGTTCTGTCACTTTTAGACTTTTTCTGCTTAGCTAAATACCGTGTCCATTTCTGTTTTATTTCTTAATTATGAAGGTTATTGATATCAACTTTAATTTGGTTGCATATCCATTCAATCATATTTCTTTCTCTTTCTTATTCCTAGTAAAGTCCTCTACATGCTTCTCTGTGTAGTCTGATATTTATGTATCTTTCTTGTGTCCATTGTCCAGTCTTCAGTCTGTATGTCTTTGCAGTAAGCACATTTAGGTAAAAATGTTCTGGTTAAACAAACGGCAGTTATATTTTTAGTTTCAAAAGCTTATAGGTAATTTCGGATATTATAGGTAACGATTTCCTCATACAGTTAATACCACCACAAAGTTGCAATTAGCCGTATGCGGGATGAGTAGGGACAACTGATGAAATCATCCCGTGCCTGCATTGTTTTATATATATATATACAGAAGTGAGTAGAACCGGCCTTGCATTGACACTGATCTCGTCTGTACTCCACCCTCAAAGAAACAACAGCGATAAAAATACGAAGATTTGTATAACTATTTTTGTAACAAACTTAGTTTCCTTGCAAGTATTTATTATATAACAGTATAATCAATAGCTTCCATATCAAGAATATTTTTTATTGTTCTTAATAAGTAGGCCTACTTCAGTAGTCAATATCCTTCATCTTCAGGAGATTGATGTATTAAATTTTTTATATAGAACACATTTGAAGAAAAGTAAGTTTTAATATATCATTTTGTGGTTTGTTGTATTAATACAGACAACACAGGTAATAATACAGATAGTTATACAGATAATAACTTAATAAAATTTAGTTACATTAAATACATCGGTCTAAATATAAAACCTATCCTTCCTTCCTTCGCGTGGTATTACAGCCCACACCGGGCGCTAACTTTCTCCAACAAATTCGATCTCCCGCGGCCGTCTCCAATTCCTCATTCTCAGCGTCTCGCCGAACGTTGTCCTGCCAGCGTGTTCTTGGTCTCACCAAGCACCTGTCCATTAATTATTTTCTTGTATCAACATGTGTTGCCCAACTTGGGCGCTATAGCCTGATGTAATCTGCAATGCCAGGTCCTTTATATAGATGTACTTCGTAACTGAACCATCGTTACCCCAAACTGGGCTAAAATTGTCTTCAATACTCCGCGCTCAAATATGGCCAGCATCTCTTCAGTTCTCTTCTTAAGCGTCCCATATGTGACGGTAGGTCATATTATCGTCGTGTGTATCACAAGTTTAGACTTTCGTTGAATTAGCGTAGATCTGAGCTAATAGAGTGCACTGGTACCATTCACTAGTAGGTTCCCTGAGCTGCAGAACTCGCTTATTTTGAAAGAAGCGCAATAATTATTTGAAAACTTTTGATGTTGGATAATTTTTCAATCATCAGAAGAATCATCACTACTATTTTTTTAGTAAAGTAACAATTGCAGAGGAATCCTATCATAAAGCTAAGCATTACAAACATTCGGATTTGTGTTAAAATTCCTCCCCTGACACCCTTGTAAATCTGAAGTTTTTTTCAAATTTTGAACGTATTTCAATCTCTGGTATCAAAGAATTTTGAAATTGTCAAAACTGTACACTACATTCAGATTCTGGTTAAAATTCTCTTTAATTTGATATCCTACCTGGAATTTGCAATTTGTTCTAACTTTTGTCCCACTTTTTGAGCCCCAGCGTCTGAAAATTTTGAAATTTCTAAAAATTAACACTACATTCACATTTTAGTTAAAATTTATTATAATTTGATGCGCCACGTGCATTCTTGCGATTTTATCGAAATTTTCACGCACTTTATGGCCCCGACGTCCCAAAATTTTGAAATTTTCAAAAATGAATACTAAATTACTAAATTCATATTCTGATTAAAATTTATTTTAATTAGATACTTCACATGAACTTCAGGGATTTTTTAAAAAACCTTGACCCTTTTACGTTTTCGCCTCCCGCCGCCGAATTTTGTAGCGATCGATCTCGGAAACAATAGGGTTTTGTAGGGTATAGATATGCGTGCCAGGGTTTGCGAAAGTCGGATAATGGGTTCAAAACTTATCGTGAGACATACCCCAAAGGGATAGACAAATGCCAAATGGTCGAGTCAAAATGAGAACTCTCTTCGCTCGTTCAAAAAATCGGTTTCTAATCTCCTGAGTCAATCGTTGTTGTAATGTTGCTTTGCTGCTCAGGCAGTTAGAATCTCAGACAGTCCCAGTGCTGTCACCTCCAGTGTAATCCAGTTCTGATCCCGTCTCCCCTTATTCTCATTTCCATCGCGTGAGTTGTCCACATAGATTCTCAACCCGACATCTTGCAGCCTTTTCCTTTAGTTCTTGATTCCCGTTTATATCAGTACCATCTGCATATACAATTATCCTTGTTACATATAGTCCCTTGCTGCACAGTTATTCCCAACTCCTGTATGATCTTATTTAGGACAACGTTAAACATAATGGCCCCGAATCTACCACCTTGCCGAAATCCTTGTATAATGTCAAAAACTCTGTTGTTTATTTTGGATTTTAACTCTCTCTTTTGAGTTGTCATTGAGAAGCGAACTAGGTTTTTTATTTTTATTGGCAGTAGCTGCAGCAGAAGGGTGACTGCTTGCCCCCGAAAATTGTAGATGCTCGGTTGTGGAAGGCGCTCTCTCAACTTGCATTTTAGGAGTTCTTGATCGGTACATCGGTGTCCAAAAAAGGCAGTAGCATGGCTTGGTACATACAGCGGTACTCTTTCTTACCAAACAGACAGTGCAGAACTGCGTGAGACGATTTCGCGAACCACAAACGGGGAGGGGCGATGTGAAAGACTTTTGTATGGTGACTAAAATGCTGACATCTGTGACACTGGTCCAGTTTGTTCATCTGTCTCGTCCTTCCCTACCAAGAGACAAACCAGAAGAATAATTTACTTGGGGGTGGTTGAATTCTACAACCAGAAAATTGATTGTACCGCATAACAAAGATATCGGTGTTCGGTTAGGATATCCTGAGGATCGGTGTGGGCGTCAAGTCGTCTGAGCACTTAGGCTTGACGTGCTTGGGTGTGGAAATATGGCACTGGATACCACAAGATATCAGGAAGGTCGCATAGCTCGCAGGAGCTTAGAAATGTGCTGTATGGTCAATACGTCCGAAACGATAGGGCGAATGGCTCCCGCAATTAGATATTACTAACTACTGAAGTTTATTTCATATATTTCATTATAGTTAATAAAATTTGCTACCAGAATTAAATAGCACGTGTTCAGGTGCTAACAAAGACTGGAATGGATGTAATGCAAATAACTCCAACTATGAAGAAGAGAAGCAGTAGCCTACCACCTGTTAATAATATAAAGTTATTATTTCCATGAGGGGAGGTATAGATTTAATATATTGCATAAAACGCCCCAATATGCCTCGAGAAATATCCAGCCAATTCTTTCATTCCAAACAGAAACACACGAGGAGTTATTCCAGTTAGCTATTTGTACAATCAAAGTAATCTGTAATCTAATTCTGCAACTTAAGTAAAGCAGGTTAAGTTGTCAATCATCCTCCTTGAATTTAACAATAATTTGTTGAACTACTTAATTTTGTTTCATGACTTTTACACACGAAAATTAAGTTGAATTCTAATGTACACTATTATATCAGTAGATGAAGCGATAACGTTGAAACTGCAGGACAGAACTGGTCATTGCGGAGAAACCGTAGCTAATATCTTAGTCACAATCTATAGTAGGCAGACAACTGTGTTTTATAACACCTGTGGTAGTCGAAGAATCTGTTGAAGACCAAGAGAGCAAATAGACAGTTTAACTGAGGATTACCAACCTACCGTTAACAGTGTTTGCAATAACAAGTAATATTATTTGAAAGTCACGTAAGTAAATCACTCTCTTCACCTTTCTCCCCTATCACTTTGTTCCCTCTCTTTCTCCGATAAGATTTTTATAATATTCTCTTTTGTAACATATTCTACCTTTGAAATTGTTAGTGTTGATCGTCCGTTGAAAATGATTATGCGTATTTGCCATTCCTGTTTACTCTTGAAAGCAACTTCCTACTCAAAAAAAAAGTATCAATGTTCTGTAGTGCACAGTTGTCGAATTGTTTACCTTACAGTTTACAAAATGTCGCAGACGTAGGGTCCTGAGAACTCTTCTTCAAGGTTCGTCCATGCTATAAACACATTCCAATGCTACAAAAAAAATCGTTTAGTCATTTTCACTTATACAAGGTCAAAGTGAACTTCGTTACAGAGTAATACCGACTGAACTTTATTTCATAGCAACGGCAGGTTAAAACGTTTTAATTTCTATTTTACAAAATTTTGATCATACAAGAGAATAGACGTTATTAGGTTTTGGTTTTTCTTCATTGATTCCTCTTCGGGACGGAGAACTGGTAGTTTGATACGAATGGACAACATCTGGGAGGGGATGCACAAAGGAAAAATACTGGTTCAATATTCATCTGAGTTATAATATTAATCAAAGTGATTCTTTGAAACTGCGGGAGAGAAACCGTGGCTAATATTAGTCAAAATCGATAGCAGGCAGAAAGCTGTGTTGATATAACACCTGTGTCAATCGAAGAAACTGCTGGAGACAGAAGTGCTGATAGTCTTTTTTAACTGAGGATTCCCAGCCTACTGTTAACAATGTTTTACAATAACAAGTGATATTAGTTGAATGTCACGTAGGCCTACAGTTTATACCATTTCAGCAACCTGGTACATTGGCACTAAATTATAAGGTATTCCAACTTATAAGAATTTAACATGTTCTTTTCATTTAATTGAAACACACCGCTCTATCATTTCTTTGAAAATATAATTTAATGCATAACATAAACTGCGACAGTAAAATGAGAGAATCGAAAATATTTTAAAAACAAATTGCTTACATCATTTGGTGTTGGTGACATAACCACCCAAGGTTTTGACCACAGAATGTTTAAAGTTACTTGCCGTTTTTAATGAGACGCGATTCTAATTCATATACTTTAAACTTATACGATATAATGTACTTTAAACTTATACTTAGTTACAGTATGTACTTACATTATAGGCATATATTGAGAATAAAGGAAGTTGAAAAGTGGCATAAAGCAGTATCACAAATAAATTCAATAAAAAATTATTTATCATAAAATAAATTCATTATAGAGTAGAATGTCATATATACGTAACTAGGTTTCTGCGTGTAGGTATTCTACATTTATTCTAGAATTTCTGCGTTTGTAGCAAATGTCTAAAGTCATCTCGTTTTTAATTCTTGTGCCGCTTTTGTTTTCGAAAGCTAATTTTAGAAATAACGAAACAAGTAGGCCTAAATTTCTTGCTGTGGTAACCATAAATATAGGATGTTACGTATCCTAAAAGCTTAGTATTTTGAATTTAATCCATTTATTTTTTTAACTTAATTTTAAAGGAACGCATTTATTACATTTTTTTAGAAAGTAAAATTATCCAAAGCTAATGTTTTTAATATTATCTCAAATATAGTCACTTATTTGGTAACTAACGGGAAGGTCTAATTTAACGTTGATATATGTTTTCTACTGATTGATGAAATAATTTCTGTAAATATCAAACACACTTTGAGAAGAAATAACGGAAAAATATTTTACAAGAAAGTACGTTTTACTAAGACGGTTATGAAAGTAGACATATTCTCTTGTGTATAATAAATTATTTCCTTGCAAATCTCAAAAGCAATGAAAGGCTGCAACTTTATTAAATAAAAAATATGCTAGTTCAAGCATTGAATTTTTTTTAAATCTGTAATTAAAAGGCAAGTAAGTGTGTGTTTTCCATAATTAGCATTACACATCGTAAAACCGTAACTCCATTCGAATTAAGTTTCTGTATAGCTGTGTGAATTACTTTAAATGTTCTGTAATCATCCTATAAGTAACGTACGAATCAAATTACTAAAATGCATTTGGAAATATTGAAAGGTTATTAGAATTTTAATAATTTATATAAGTGTGAATATTTAACTTATTTTTCGAGAAAATTCGATTTCTTTAAAACTTATTTTTGAGAAATCACAATTAAAATAAAAACACTTGTATATCTTTGGTGGATATATAACAACTACACTCAAACATAGGCGACACACGCTTTTGAGATTTGCAAGGAAATAATTTATTATACACAAGAGAATATGTCTACTTTCATAACCGTCTTAGTAAAACGTACTTTGTTGTAAAATATTTGTCCGTTATTTCTTCTCAAAGTGTGTTTGATATTTACAGAAATTATTTCATCAATCAGTAGAAAACATATATCAACGTTAAATTAGACCTTCCCGTTAGTTACCAAATAAGTGACTATATTTGAGATAATATTAAAAACATTAGCTTTGGATAATTTTACTTTCTAAAAAAATGTAATAAATGCGTTCCTTTAAAATTAAGTTAAAAAAATAAATGGATTAAATTCAAAATACTAAGCTTTTAGGATACGTAACATCCTATATTTATGGTTACCACAGCAAGAAATTTAGGCTTACTTGTTTCGTTATTTCTAAAATTAGCTTTCGAAAACAAAAGCGGCACAAGAATTAAAAACGAGATGACTTTAGACATTTGCAACAAACGCAGAAATTCTAGAATAAATGTAGAATACCTACGCGCAGAAACCTAGTTACGTATATATGACATTCTACTCTATAATGAATTTATTTTATGATAAATAATTTTTTATTGAATTTATTTGTGATACTGCTTTATGCCACTTTTCAACTTCCTTTATTCTCAATGAAAATTAAAAAGATGTTTCCAGAATCAAATTAAAACCAAAGCACACTGTATGGATTTGTCAATTCGGGACAAACAACTTAATGAGGGATATTTTTACTCTGATGTGGGATAAATACCAGGCGTGGCCTACGTCAGGTATCGCTTAGGCAACAGCCAGACATTTCAAATGTTATATATTTCAAAGTAGAATGCCAATGACTAAGTGCAAGTTGTCTCTTACCTAGGAATCAGGGTGTACCTTAGGGGTTTACGGGGTAAAGTAGTTAAAAGTAATACAAGTTTGTACCGTTATGAAGACCATTACTTAATTATTTGGACAGGGTATAGGAAACATAAACGCTGTCTGCTTACGGATGAGGTAAGATAAGGCATGATTTCAACAAGTAGGACTACGAGGGCAGCGGTGACAGCAGCTGTTCAGTGCGAACCGGCGGATTGAATGGAAAAAAAGTGCTGTGATAAGAATGGTTTTTGTTCATTACTATAACAGCACCTTCCTGTAGATTAGTTTTATACCGAAGACGGTCAAAACTATATAGGTCTAGTTTGAGCTAACTTACAATGCATTTGCTGAATACATTCGTATGAGTGCGCGCGCACTCAATGCTTAGCGATTATCATGTCAATTACTGCTAATATGGTCGACAATGTTATGGAAGTGACATATAGTCTATTACAGTACTATTATTAGAACAAACTTCCTGGCATATCCCAATGTACTGTAGGCCTACTGAACAACAAAGTTTCGACGCACTAACAATGCCTTTCAGTAGGCTATTCTGTTCAGACTACGTTCAATAAGTACAAAATTCCGTTAAGCGTGTTGCTAAGGCGTCGAGAATTAAATTTGTACCAGTTTTTAACACAGAAATAAATATGAAACATAACAGAAAACAAGTTACGCTTTCAAAGGACTTTCAGAATTTGAACATCTCTAACTTTTATAATTAACGTGGAGGAAAACACAAATTTAATTGAGTAAGAAACAATAACAATGAGTTATTTATAACCGACAATAGACGTGAACCAATTAGAACGCAGTTGTTTTGGAGTGTTCGTCTCCCTTTTCTTTATATATCAGCGCTTGCTGACAATTTATCGATTCACAAACCTGTGACATAACGTTTGTTGCATAAAGGACTGAAAGCTCTCGGCGAATACGCTTCAGTTCAGATAAAACACGTTTAGAGAAGCAAAGGCAAACGTGACAGCGCAGGACTGCCAACACACACGTTCGCCAGTCACATGTTACATTCATACTTTATTTTATTTTATTATCTTTTATGTTATACAAATAACTATATTCATTTTTTACATGATTAGATAAATTTAAAATTCACCAAATTTAAATGAGGATTAGTAAGATGTACTAATTGAATAACTGAAGGATATGGATAAGGATAATAAATGAAACTAGGAAACTACGCAACGACCTATACCGTCGGAAATTTAAAGAGAAATGTCTGTACGACAACAGTAAGTTACAGGCAGCCATGAGTGTGAATATTAGAACAAGTTCAACTTTTACTGGAACATGAGATGAAACTGGTATATCCTGTAACTGCCTACCGGGAGAAACCTGGGCTTGATATAAGACTGAAACTATAATTTACCAAGGTAATTTGTAGTGTTTTCAAGAAGTAATCAAATAAGCTCTACGTGCGTTAGCACGCGCTTGTATGAGAGAGAGCGTGGGGAGAGAGGAAGCGGGTATCAATTTTTCAGTATCTATTTTTTAAAATGTTCAGGCAAAAAGTAACTCGTCTATTTATAATAGGCTTATTCTTACTTTACGTGATTTATAGCATACGGTGTAGGCCTACATAAATCACGCTGCAACGTCGAGTCAATGGCAGCAAAGGTATAATTTTGTTGTTTTTACTGCACATTTCAATGACTGGTCGTGTTAATGTAATGAATCAGAATAGGCCAATGAGAATGAAACATATAATCTGCGAGGCTAACTTTTGTTTGGCGAAATCGGATGTGGCTCGATAGTAACGTTGGTTGTGGTATTAATGGGCTCACTGTGATGTAATACAAGTTTTGTAAAGCGATTCTTATGCACTTATTAAAGTAACTTTATTTAGTAAGGGATAAATTCATTAGAATCGATATTAGTAAAACAACTATATACATAATTGACCGAACTAAGGGAAATTCCTGTCCCTCCCCCTAAAAATTGAGAAAACATTTTTTTCCGTAACTGGATTAAATGAAGGTTATTTATTTTTCCTGGCAAGCCTAGTTTTATTTTTAAAATATTCAAAAAATCTGTTAAGACTAGTAAAAATTTAAATTTAAAAATTTTGTGGGAAGGGATTCAAATAAAGAAACACTTTCCTGTGTTTGTAAGACTAGTACTTTGGGAATATAAGGGATTAAATGATCCATACGTAGGTCCATAATAATATGTAAGATCTAAGATCGTTTTACCAGACTACTTCTTTAACTCCGTCGTTGTACTGTACATATACTTTCGTCGATTTATCGTCATTCTCGAGACTAAGAACTATATACATATAACAATATTACTGTTCAGTCTAGTCAGTGTATACATAAAATACAAATTTTTAATGAAGAAAATTGTGTTAGTGGTTAAAATCACAACCAGAGTTATCACTGTTGCACACCACTCTATAAAAATTATTCCGATTAGCGCTTTCAAGCTTCACAGCTCATCGTCAGATCGGAAAATGACGATCTGATCAGATCAGATTTTCCGATCTGACGATGACCTGTGAAGCCTGAAAGCGCTAATCGGAATAATTTTTATTAGTGGTGTGCAACAGTGATAACTCTGGTTGTGAAATACAAATTGTTTCACTTAGTTATTTCGTTTAAACGTTTAACGCAGAGAATATATCTAAGAGTTAATTAACTAAAAAACATAAGGTAATTTTAATTTTATGGAGGACAAACAAAAATTAATTTAGAAAGAAATATTATATACTCTTGTAATACCGACGTTTCAATTGTTCAGGAGCACTGCAACGTTTCCGTGATAACTAACAAAAACACTGTGGCGATATTTGTATTACGCCTATATTAAGCTAATACTGTTTGTTTTTATTGTGTTAAATCATATTTGGACTATGTAGTTATTCACTTCTACATAGTCCAAACATGTACATAGTAAAAACATGTTCTGTGTAATTAAAGAGTTTTGTCTAATTCGGTACCACAAACTGCCTGCTTCAAATACAGATTTTGTTTTTGCACGACGATAACAATGTGTTATAATGAAACTTGATATACACATGGCGTTACACGACTCAGTGTATATTCAAGGCAGCTTGACAGAGTTGTCTACGTAGCCTGTATGGTAAACGGAAGGATATGACCTGATAAAATAATTAATGTTTATAGACCTACAATTAGCTTAAGTTATTGTAATCAATTGTTATAGTTTCTGTATCAAGAAATCTTTTTTCTATTTGCTTCCACGAAAACTAAGCAAAAAGTACAATAAAAGAATATATTACGATATTAATGAAAACCTTTCCTTTCTCGTGACAAGTATACATTTACGAATCAAGTTTCTGTGTGAGTTAAATTCTTATATAAACTGACTAACTTACGTTCTCAGTGGTAAGATAACTGTAGTAGAGTAAAAGAGATAATTTACAAAAAAATATTATGGACTAACTATTTAAGATCTTATTAAAAATAAGGACAGCTCCTCGAGGTAATCGGTATTGTGTACAGCACACTCTAAACAATACGTTTTCCCTACCTACAGGACTGCAGTTAGAATAGCTTTGAGTATTATAAATTAAATTTCATAAGATCGTTAACATTTTAGTTTATAACTTAACATTTAACATTATTTTATTAACGGATAAAAGAGATTTTCAAATATACATTTAACAATGAAGCGATAATATGCAAATGAGGAAAACAACCCGTATCCATGTTTTAAGATAGATATTTTTTCAATACCATTTTTAATCGTTACCATTTAATCAATAAGAAAAATAAATCGTCTGTTTATTTTGTACATAAATTCATTGTACATAATCACGATGGAACGTTCGAGCCAGTATCAATGAACATCACTTCCAGTGTGTCTTTCCAGGTCACAGTCGAGCTCTTGCGTCACAGCTTATTCAGTACCCTTTGTTTTTCCTACAGCTACCCTCTTCCCAACGCCGAGCTCTCAGCCCATTTTATGTATTTCCAGAACATCTTCTCTTTCTGCTCATACATTTTCTTTAATTGAAGCTCATTCTTTCTCTTCGGAAGCGTCAACTCAGGAACGAACACAAGACTCTCCAGAATGATCTGTTGACTTATCAAGCACACCTTCTGTCAGCAAAAAAGTTGATACTTCGTCGCCCCACATAGATATGCAGAGGAACGGCAGGAAGAAGGACATCTACGTGAAGCAGAAGAAGCAGAAAAGCAAGACGAGAAGCGTAAATTTGAAAAAGACATAGCAGAGGAATGACATAAAACAGAAAAATACAGGAAGCAGAGGAATGTATATGCCAGTCCATACAAAGTCTCTAAATTTCGCAGCCGACACCAAAGGTTCCTATTGTCTACACCTTTTGATTACGTCATGGATTATTGAGGCTGAAGTCTGCGCATTAGGGCATACGATGGATACTGTGGCCCATTGTCAATCGTAAATCTGGCTACTTTAGCTCCAACAGTTCCTTTAAAAGCCATCTCATCAACTGAAATTTAGAAACTACGTGTTGTTCAAAGGCTTAACTCCTTAAGCTGCTGTGTTCACGCCCTTCTATCTGTTTCCTAGTCTCCCAACATTCTGCTAAAAGATGACCACGTTTCCCACATTTATAAAAAAAAAGAAAACCTCTTTCTCATGGTTCAAAAAGTAGCCTATTTGTGGTTCCACTGACTTGTGAGATTATTTTTCCTGAACCGTTACTTTACTGTGCCCGTTGTAACGTTAGTGTGTTATTGGTAGATTGGAGTCCTTTGGCTACAACCCGTTGACTACAACCTCATTATTGTACACAAATGACGACTTGGCAGCTTCAAAATGGAGTACGTATAGAAATTGTCTGCATGATTCTGATGCCTCGGCATTCGTAACATTTGTTACAAATTCACTGTCTCTGATACATCAATCTGCAAACAAGGCTTTGCAGAAGAATATTGCGTTCTCGTCTGTGTCTGTCTGTACTGCAAACAAGATTCGGAATTTCTTCGGTGCTTCAGTAGGTCTATATGCTAATCTATTCAATTGGTCGACACATGTGTCAGACTCCAGGAGACTCTTATCGGAATGCTGTTTTCTCGCTTTCACATGCCCATTGTACACAACGCGGAGTTGTTGGGCCTTGTACCACATAACAGAGCTTTTATAAAGTCGCAATAGGTGTTCTGGAAGTCAGGTGGCAGTTTCTGTATTAACTCTGCGGCGGATGGTTTAGAACAAGAACGAGTGAAAGTGTTTTCACTCACTCTGTCAAATGATTTTCGTGTGCAGCAACTTCAAGTTGCCGTAGGTAAGTGAGCCAGTGAGTAGTTTCATTAAATGCTGTGGCCTCGGTATGAACTGACCCTACTAGGCCTATTGCTCATAATGCTTTCTCCCTATTCTTATTTTCTAAATCTTTTCTGTTTTTATTGTTGGCTTCGCCTGCTCAACTGTTTATTTCGAAGTACATGGCTGCATTTCACATGATTACTTAATTACTCGCCTTTAGATTTTATTTGTTCTGCTGTACTGTTAATTGATTCTTTCATACTTTTGGTTTTCTCAATCGACATTGACTCTTTCATACACCTCTTCAATTCTTCTATTTCAGTTACTCTTTTGTCTTATCCGTTGCAATCACCACATACGTAGTAGACCCATTATGACCCGTGGTATATTCTTTTGTCACTCTTTCTATACCCTCAAAAGGAGTTTCTGTTTTCAATTGTTATTATTTTGCTTCACGCTTCCTCTCCTTTGCTTCCGTGTAACTTTCTTCTTTGTGCCATTCCTCTGCATTTTCTCTTGAAAATTTACGCTTCTCGTCCCTGTTGTTTCTGCTTCTTGTGCTTCATGTTGGCGTTCTTCTTTTCGCCCTTCCTCTGCTTCCAGCAACAGTGCTTTCAACAGTTTTTCATTTTTTAGCCGTTCTGTCATAGTTTGAAAGGCTTCTGACTTCTGACTGTTATCATTTTGTAAATCACTGATCACTAATCAGCGTACAATAACGACATGTCCGTTCTCTAGTTTCGACTGTTACGGATTCGCCACCAATGTTTCGGCAATCGCATGGAATGTGATTCCAAAACAGTTGAATAAACTGAACATTGAACGACAAAGAAATCAATACTCACAATTTTTGTTAATGCTTTTCTTAAACAGTCACACCTGTATGACAGCTTTGTTACAATATGCTCGGCTTCTGTGTGATGTGTGGCTGGCGCTGATTTGTTGTTTTCATAGTTCACGGGTATGATCCTTTGGTACGTGTAGCCCACGTGTGAGCTACTGCAGTCTGAAGGGCATTTCGTAGTTAAATTTCAGTAAGGTGTTTTTAATTAATGTGTAAAACTACAAAAGTACAAGTATGCTACTGATATAAACTTTCGTCTGAAAAAGAAATCTTTAAAACAACAGCTTTAATATTCTATTATGCTAATTATCACTGAAAACATTTTTAATATTCTTCAGCAGCAGTTGGTTAAGTATTTTTCATAAATGGCTACAGTCTGTGCATACACCAGATATATGCATACATTCTGTCTGAGGCTTTCACGACCTGCTTCAATGTTATCAGAACTTCGGCTTGCCGGGCGTGGTATTTTATATATTACATTACAATATGGGTGTCCTACTCACAGCCACTAATCTAGCCTTAACCACAGTTCAGTGCTCACTGACTGTGAAACCTTGTTGCAGCCTTCTGCACTGAAGATGGCCGTAGAAGGCACAGCCGAAACGTTTGCATCCAACAACCTTGGACCGCGCGCGGCCTTACAGCCCGGCAAGCCGAAGTTCTGATCACATAGGCATAAATTATTTAGAATGTATGATTAGTATAATAAGTTACATCAATTATCACTTATCTCTGAACAGTTGAGTACACGTTGCACTTTGAAAACTATAGTATTGTCCTATAAAAGTAGCACATTTATTTACAAAAACCACATGATTTTGTAAAATTTGGTTTCTTTCTTGCTAATGTTCTACGTTGGGTAAACGTGTAAGGAGCAGGAAAAAATAGTTTCCAAGTATATTTTTTCTTAATTAACCTTTTTATTCATTACCTCATTTAATGAAAGCGTATTGTTTAATAAAGTCTATTAAATACTTTATTTAAAATATTCTTTTATTTCTCCAAGCTTCTGAAATGCCGTGCACTCCGCCTATATTGTATGTTCTGTGAATATTCGTCACTAAAAACACCCAGTTCCTGTAGAGATCCATAGCAAACTGTGTTTCACACCCATAATTAATTCCGAAAGTAACAAACTTGCATGTTGTATGTGGGAGACCAAATACCCGTTTTAACATGTACATTGTCTAAATAAAATTCTGAACTGTTTGCAGAAAGTAGTGGACAGACAGTCTCATATATGTGAATTATATTTATAATCCTCCATTCTTGAGAAATTATAATCTTCAAATCAGTTAACTGACTTAAGAAATCGTTTAATTTTGCCATCAACCATATGAGAGATTTCAGCAAAATTTGTTTAGTGTACTTGCTGAGAATTCTAAATCGAGTTTTCTTTTACCGCGGGGCAAGTAAGTTAACAGTCATTATCAGTGTGTAGCAATCTGTGTGAATCTATATCTATATCTATAAAAATGAATGTTTGTTTCTTTCTTTGTCCCGTATGCGTTCCTATACCATTCATCCGATTGCGATGAAACTTCGGTGAGTTGTTGTGCGCACGCCCGCGAAGGTTTATGAATTTTTTTCGATGGGGTCCTTTGGGGGGTTCTTGGGGTCTTCCACATCTCCTCCTAAACCACTGGACCGATTTCAACCAAACTTGGCACTAATATTTTATGCAACGGGAGAACCAACATAGGGTAGGTGTTTTTTCGATGGGGTCCTTTGGGGGTCCTTTGGGGTCTTCCACATCTCCTCCTAAACCACTGGACCGATTTCAACCAAACTTGGCACAAATATTTTACGCAACGGGAGAACCAACATAGGATATGTGTTTTTTCGATATGATACTTCGGGGGGTCCTTTGGGGTCTTCCACATCTCCTCCTAAACCACTGGACCGATTTCAACCAAACTTGGCACAAATATTTTACGCAAAGGAGAACCAACATAGGATATGTGTTTTTTCGATATGATACTTCGGGGGGTCCTTTGGGGCCTTCCACATCTCCTCCTAAACCACTGGACCGATTTCAACCAAACTTGGCACAAATATTTTACGCAACGGGAGAACCAACATAGGACAGGTGTTTTTTTCGATACGATCCTCTGGGGGGTCCTTTGGAGTATTAAAAAACTAACTTATTAGATCTGGTTACTATGGCAACCCAATGGAATAGATTCTGTTCTAAATATATTATCGCATTAAATTGAAGACCACGCGAACGAAGTCTTTATATATTATATATATACAAACACTTTCTTTCTTTGAGTGGCATTGCAACGCATGCCGGGTACTCGCTAGTACGAGATAAAATGAAACAAATGCACAGTTCTCTAGAGGAGTGATTACGGAAGCGTACAGTATTTTTTAAACAGTTAAAAAAACCTAAGCAATTAAAATATCTAGGCCTAGACCTTTCTTTTTACATGGGTAGGTAAGCCTTCAGTTTGTACAAGTAGTACTACTTCAGTAAAAGACAGATATGTCGAAACACAATCGTCGACAGTAAATTATTATCGACAACCGTTGGAAATGTGTTAGTTTTCTTACACGTTGTTCAAATCATTCATCATTATCTTTCTCTAATGAATTTTTATTTTTTCACCATCACCTAATGTTCTTCCGATTGGCAGATCCCATGCACGACTGTTGTTTCAAACTGGTCCTGTCTCAGACCTATTCTTTAGTTCGCTTATAACTTATTTTCTTAATATCATCTACCGTAGTTAATTTCTTCCTTCCGTTTCTCCGTTGCTTGTTCATTTCGCTCTCAAGAACGAATATTACTTTTTATCTTATAATTTCTCTCATAACATGTCCTACCCAGTTTCCTCCCTCATCAATATTGTATTTAATAAAAGTTCTGTTTTCCTTTACTCTGTTCAGAACCTCCTCATTTCTCACTCTGTTAACCCATTTTATTGTCTCCATTTTTCTCCACACCAATAATTCAAAAGTCTCAATCCCATTCCTCTATTGTTTCCCATGTTCCATGTTTCACATAGTGTATAACAGAACGCTACACACATGATACTTCATCAGTCTCTTCCTCATTTCCAGACCCATACTGCCGCAAACGATAATGTGTCTGTATCCTTTCATAACATAGATAACTTCATTTTCACTGTCACTGTGTTGCATGTTATTCAATATCAGAAGAAACGTCCAAGCGCCAGTTTCCCAGAGGTGAGAAGAATAAAACTAGAGTGTTCTTACTGTTCACTCGGACAAACGAGTTTACGTAAGCTAATCGGGTTGTAGTTTAGTAAAATGAAGCAAACTAATTTTTACCGCCTGCCGTTACAGGTAGTGTTATTCTATTGAATTTAATACTATTAGACTACAATTAGAACCTAAATATCATAAATACTGAACAACAAACGGTACATCCAAATAATGGAAAAATTATGGACTTACGTTTAGTGTGCCATTGTACGCCCTCAAACACTTCAATTGAGTAACAGCCTTCACCGATCAAATCCGAGAGCGACACGTGCCATCCTTGGCGTATATAGGAGGAATGAGACTAGCTTCAAGGTTGAACCCCCTCCCCGTTTTTTCTCAGAACAAATGAAAATTTCAAGATTCTTTCCATATCGTTGTATAGGCCTAAACGTTGTATAACTTTGCGTCTCAAGTAAACCAACGTGAAGTGTAAGGCCGAAAAATATGGAAAAGCGCTGATTCCAAAATGTTCTGTATAAATTAACTGTACTTCAAATTAAAGGCAATAAATCTTATGTCATTAGGAGTGACTTTAATTCTGAATTTGTGTTCTTAATTAATCTTGTGAAAATGAGTCTCTGAAAATATTTGGAAAAATCCGGTTTCATTACCCTTCGCACTTTAAGAATGTTTCCTCATGAATGTTTTAAGCAACTTATGGACTGTGTTAAATTTTTTATGTAAAATCCGGTAATAAAATCGTTTCATGTTTCTGGATTAAAATCAAGAAACTGCTAGTTTACCTGTGCAAAGACGACGGATCAAATCATAGAAATATTAGACTTGAGGAATAGAGGATATAGGATGTAGGATATAGAGGATGAGGATATAGAGGAAGTGTAAAGGGAAGTGTGTCTGGGTGAAAACGATAAAAGGTAGGTTAAAGCTCTGCCTGTATGTTCTGGCGGGCGCGTAGGCCTAATTGTTTTTAAAGCTGCAAATGCGCACTTTATTTACCAGATGTTGAATGACGGTCATTATTGAGAAAACTCTATTTTATTAATTTACAAATATTGTAATTCCTTTTATTGATACAGTTATTATAAGCCTTACTGTAACACACGCAACAGCCTTAAACATAGGCCTACGTTAAGTGGAATTTCGTTGAAATTTTTAAGAGCTCTGTGAGGGGATTGATACTGTTGACAACAACAGGTGTAACTCCAGAGGATTGTAAGCCTACTATCTGTCGGTGTGCACAAACGTGTTATTTCATCTGAGCCGTTACCATTTCAACGTACATAGGAATAATAATAGCTGCCGCAAAAAACTAAAAATAGCTTCGTAAATTAAATCTAAAGTACTGAACAACGATGTGCCATTTTAGGGCCTATATACTGTATATATATTTCGAATCGTAAATAAATTGTATTTAAAATTCAAGAGAGTTCGAAAGTACATCTTTGAATCATTCCTGGAAATTCATATTACCACACGTTAAATGACACATGCGTTGGACAAAAATTGAAATATTACATTTCGTAGACAGTGTACACAAAGCGTTTGTTTTACACTTAAATAATTATCGACAGTACAGTATGTAACTTAAATAATACATAGACGCATGTTACACATTGGCGCGCGTACAATTAGACAGTCGCCTGTTGCAATGTCAAAGGTTATCTGTGTGATTACAACCACTGTCTGCGTACTGCGTAGTCTGTATGCAATTCCAGACTGTACACTTTGTGTTGTTCTGTAATCAAAGAGTCCACTAAATTTGTCAATACGTAATTTGTGACCATAAAATTTATTCAAAAAGATGTTTTAATGGCAACACTACCTGACTGTCTTAAGCTGGTCGCAACGCATGATAATGTTTGAATTTTTAAAACTGAAGTTATTTATTGTTAAAACGGCGAGGTTATGACCGTGTCGGGGCCAGAAGTCACCCCGGCCGTTAGTGGCGTGGCACTCGTCTTCGTCTACTTGACAAGTCGATTCCATTCAGTCTATTGTAGCTACCATTACGGTAAACACGGCGAGGTTATGACCGTGTCGGGGCCAGAAGTCACCCCGGCCGTTAGTGGCGTGGCACTCGTCTTCGTCTACTTAACAAGTCGATTCCATTCAGTCTATTGTAGCTACCATTACGGTAAACATAAACACGGCGAGGTTATGACCGTGTCGGGGCCAGAAGTCACTCCGGCCGTTAGTGGCGTGGTACTCGTCTTCGTCTACTTGACAAGTCGATTCCATTCAGTCTATTGTAGCTACCATTACGGTAAACACGGCGAGGTTATGACCGTGTCGGGGCCAGAAGTCACCCCGGCCGTTAGTGGCGTGGTACTCGTCTTCGTCTACTTGACAAGTCGATTCCATTCAGTCTATTGTAGCTACCATTACGGTAAACATAACAGTGATTAACGATACTCAAGGTGCTCAGCTCCACAATATCTTATTCGAATTAATCAAATCATTTATAAAGTTAAATTAGTAAGACTTTCTAAATAATACAGAGTACTTGTAATAGTATTAGATAGTATATTAACTAGCAACTCAATCTGGACCGACAGATGATAGAGAAGGACTTTTCGTACTAAGAGATTGTAGCTACTTGCCACCTTGTGAGAATGTACTTCGCCTCTGTAAAATGGGGAAGCCCAACCATATGTTAAGATCCTGTGAACTAAATTAGCTCACAGTTTCTAAAAGTTTGAAAGAAGGCGAAATTTGTCTCTGAATAGGCAAGAAGTTCGGAGTAAAGTTTAGTAGGAAGCAGAGGACTGCAATCTTGCAATCTAAGCCGTCTATCCTACATTTATTGAGAACATAACAGCAAAACGCCAATTCAGTCAATATTACAATAAAAAATGTTGTATGCTCTCTTATAGAAAATAAACAGTTTAAGTTTGTGGTACCATATACGTATTTATTATTACAGATTATTCACATGAGACCAAGAAGTCTCGGATATAACGAACGAACTGAGAAATTCAGGAAATATAAAGGGAAAATGAATTGAAACAGCAAACATAATTGAACTTGAGTCGACATTACTTAGCCTTCACTATAAAATTTAATTTGTTACTGGGTGGTTTTCTACCACGGAACCTAATGAATGTCGCCAAGTTTTTCTTCATTGTATACACATCATGCCTTGTTTACAAGAGTGTTGTTATCGGTGATGCTTGAAAAAGGAGGTAGAGTAGAGAGAGACATTACAATGTCTTAGCAAGAGAGGGAAGTCAACAACACAGCTTTGTTTTTATACTCTGTTCCCTTGTATTCTCGCAGTGTTATGTCTGAGCGTCAGAAAGGATCTTAGTTGAGTGGATTATTCATGACTTTCAAAAGCATTGAATTAACGGGACTACTTCATAAACTCATCAGTGTTTTATGAGTTGCGTTTCTATGTGCGAATATCACGGGTCAGTGCGTCAAATAACAGTTACAGTTAGTCTAAATAACAAGGCTTCCGTTACGGACTGCTCAATAGATACTAAATCTTGCAATTCCTCCCAGTCCATGTGCGTCATCAGATATTTTTATTATTTTAAGTTTTGGAAATGAACCCTTCCCACTGGCAGTTGCGATCGGAATGATCATAACAACACCTAACCTTTCAGAGAATGGATGAAAAAATTGTTTTTTTTTATTGCAAGATAGAGAGTCCATTGACTGTTGAAACTTATAAGATTTCACTACGAAGTGCAAATTGCATACTTAAAAATCTCTCGGAAAAGTTCTGGGGGAAATGACTTTGCTGCAAGTGTCTGTAGCGGTTCTATGCAAGAAATCAATGCGATTTAAATTTTTCAGACTTTGGTTCCAGAACACTCAGTTCTGAACCACTTTACCCTGTGGTTCGTACCACTTTACCAAGAAACTTCACAGTGTTTGATTTGCATTTACAGGTAGTACTTGAATGGACACATTTATATGGTAAAAGCTTTTCGGATGTTTTACCCGAGAAAGTTCGTCAAATTTCCACACTTTCCTAAATCGAGTTCTTTCCTTCTGAATGTCTCGAAACCTTTATTTTAAGACAAATACCACATCATATTTCCAGACTAATTGGTAGGATCTATTTTTCGCAACGTTACAGTTTGGTCACCTACGCCGGGAATACACGTGCTAACACCTCTTGATACTAAGGTACAGACATTATATTATATCAAAAAAGTTTTTCTAATTCCTTTTACACCTGATTTCAACAACTTTCATCAGCTGATCTCTCTTGGATGTACTGTATCTTGAAAAATGTACATTAGAATAGAGTAGATGGAGATTATCATAATTAATTTATTGTTTTACCTTCCGCTCTTAAAGGCGATAAATTAATAAGTTCATTCTATACACTGATACTCATGTGTGCGCTCGCGCGTGTGTGTAGTCTGTCTTCAGTTTTCAAGTTTTCAGACTACTCCTTACAAAACCGGATCATACTTAGCTTTCTATAACGCTAATGAACTACTTGTTTCTGCGTCCTTGGACAGGTAGTTTGTACATTTTAAGTGTCACCGTCACATATAGAAGTCCATGTAATACTTGGCACTAAATGATTTCTGTTATGTTATTTGAGTTTCAAGTTCCTCATCCAGCGTACCAAGTAGACAGTAGCGCACCCGGGGGAGGGGGGGTTTAGAACCCCCAAAATATAAAAACAAATTTTGTAATCAATGTACGTACAAATAGTACGAATATAGTAATTACTTTATTTTCTCAAATGAACATTTTTACTATTACTAAATGATAAACTAAAAATCGGTAAGTTTACCAGACGTGTATCAACTGTTTTCGTGCCAACAGCGCATAATATGTAATGCATATTGGTCAGCATAAAAAGATAACTCAGTTTTCTCTAAGAAGCCATGGAGATTATTGTGTTCGTAGTTTAAAAAAGAAACAGCAGTTTTCATCAAAAGCTAGCATGTAGTGTATTGTTATATTTTCCGGTTTGGGGAGCGAAATGAATCAATCTGGACCGCCGTCGACGTCAGTGTATAGAAAAGTCATATATTAGTCGGAAAATAATGTATAGACCTAATGTGTACAAGTTCATGAAATAGGAAAGTAAAGAAATTTCAGAAAGAAAGCTACAGGAACGAGTAGCTCAGGCGTGCGCTGTGTCTCTGAGTAGTGTTTTTAGAATTATCTAAGAAGCATCAGTGTATACGGTTATACAAAATCTTTCTCAACACTCCATAAAAAACGTTCAGCGAAGAAAATAAAAACCGTTTAGTCGACTTCGACAAGTGTACTATTTTACAAATGTTGTTACATCGACATACGAACTATGAAAATTATTGAAATTTGATGATTGAAATCCTTATTCTGAAGTTGAATAAGTACAGATAGATACTGCCTCCTACCACAGTGTACATCAACTCCAACATAGAGTACATAAATCCACCTCCAACATCATTAACAAAAGAGTCAGGCATGATTAACTGGTAGTGAACCATGGCATTCCTTGAAGTCCATCTATGTTAAAACCTGATAACTATGGACTAATTAAACCAGCACACAAAACTATTAAAGTAGGTGCTACTTTGAAAAACTATGGACACTCCGTGTTACGATTCCGATTCCCCAGGTCTATCTTAGTCCTATAGAAATTATTTGAGACATCATGAAGTAGCATGTTTAAAAAAAACGCGCATTTTTCTGTAGACAGTGTTATAAACTTAGCAAAAAAGAAATTTGAGTGTATTTCTCCCACTGACTGGACATGAAGATGTAACCAGGTCATGAAGATTCAAAAATATTATGCGATATCGCATCAAAGAATGGGTAACGTAACAAACCGTATCGAAATTAATATAGGACGGGATAGCAGCAGTGAAGACAATTTGAGTTATAGTGACAGTAACAATGATAAAAGTGAAGGAAACATTACTGTGTGTGGAAACATAACTGAGCTAAATGTTTGTAAATGCGTGTAAGTAAAGGTGCTCTATATTACTTAATTAGTTTTAGTGTATTTGTTGCATTAAATATTGTCTCTCCTGTTCGTTATGGGTACCTTACAGTTGCTTGTTTTTAAATACACACACACAAACACATAATCATTTTATATGTGAGCCTGTTACTCATGTTATACAGTATATTCAAACAGGTTGAGATGACAGCACACTGTTGACTATATATATTAATATGTTTTTCCTAAATCGTAACATGTACACAAAGTAGGCTATTACATACTTCAAAACATATGTAAGCTTATAATACTTGATGATGTCTAGGCACGATTAGGAGATTAGAAGAAACAGTGTGATAGAAACAAAATCCCAAGTCACTGTTTACAAAATAAATGCAGTAATGAACACTTTATAACTCCGTGAAATTTGTGTATTGTCCCTTCCTGCTGTGTTTAATGCTTGTTTCGTTTTACAAAACGTCCATATATACTGTTTGGTCGTGTCGAAATCGAAATTAAAACTTCCGTACGCTTATCATTTAGGAAGCAGGCTAATATTTTCAACTGTAGCCTTTTTCAACTGATCTTGCCTTATCCCCATTACAACCTGCGCAGCTACTTTATGTCTGATTATTGTTACTTCCATATTTTAACTATATTATTGTATTATTATGTCAATAAAGCCAGAATCTACTGACTAAGTAATTTAAATTATTCAGTAAACACATGCAAATTAGTAAGCGTATGCTTACATGAATTTTTGCTCGTGATTCTTACAAAGATTGTACTCGTGCAATATATGTACGAAGGGCTCTTCTGGCAGTACAGGTGAAACATACATGAGAGAAATTCTATGAAGCAATCATTTTCACCACATGCGACATTGACTCCCTATAAGTTGGGTATCAACGTTCCTCTAAAAAAGCCCTGCTTGTAGAGAAAATAATGAGGAAAACCAAACCGAGTAACTTAGGGACAAGTTTTCCCGTAAAAAATCCTGGGTGCGCCTCTGCGTGAACACAGCTGGAGAAGAGTGCATGGTAACTTTTTCATACTTCTCTCGTTTTGTGTTTTGTATCTCACTACTACTTGCACACTATTTTACTTCCATATTCCTTAAGGAAATGGAAGTATGGTGATGGCAAAAAAAATCGTGTTCGAGATTATTGCAGATTCTGATTGTACTACACTCAAAACATGAAAAAAGTCGTTTTCCGAAAACTGTCTGTGTGTGTGTCTGTCTCTCTGTCTGTGTGTCTGTCTGTGTGTCTATAGATTTTTTTTCTATGGGGTAGTTTACCTGCAACAGTTTTTTTTTATCAAGGGAAATTTTTTTTTTGCAAACGATAACAGCCTCAAATTCAAACAGAATCAAATAATGTTTCGCATACAGCCCTGAATTGTAGAGTTCTCAGGACCTATTGTTTTTGGTGAAGATCGGTTAAGGGAAAGGGGTAGTTTACCTGTAACGTTTTATGTTTCAACAAGGGTATTTCCTATGGCAAACGATAACAGCCGCAAATTCAAACAGAATCAAAAGATTATTTGCATACAGCCCTAAATTGCAGAGTTCTCAGGACGTATTGTTTTTGGTGAAGATCGGTTAAGGAAAAGGGGTAGTTTACTAGCAGCGTTTTTTTATCAAGGGTATTTTCTATGGCAAACGATAATAGCCGCAAATTCAAACAGAATCAAATAATTTTTTGCATACAGCCGTGATTTGTAGAGTACTCAAGACCTATTGTTGTTGGTGAAGATCGGTTAAGGGGAAGGGGTAGTTTACCTGCAACGTTTTTTATCAAGCGTATTTTCTATGGCAAACGATAACTGCCGCAAATTCAAACAGAATCAAACAATTTTTTGCATACGTCACTGAATTATAGAGGACTCAAGGCCTTTTGATGTTGGTGAAGATCGGTTAAGGGGAAGGGGTAGTTTACCTGCAACCTTTTACGTTTTAACCAGAGTAAAGTACTTGAAAATTCATTTAAACTTTTTCAAACAATGGTAATTGTTAAAAATAAAATAATTTTGTTGCCAGGCAATAAAATTATAATTTGCTCATTTTAATGTAAATCATGTATAAGAGAAAATATATCGTGCGTGGCAGGCAAGCATATCTCAGTTATGTACTGTTTACGTTTCCATTTTATTATTATGACTACCGCAATAAAAAGGCAGGGAACACACATACACACATACACACATACACACACACAAAATTCGCGTTATTTCTGGCCTCATTCATGTTTATTTTCTTACATTTGCACGCTTTTTAAATGGAAAGTGCCGAAACCCATACCAACATAACGCGTGCAAGCCGAAAAAGTGTCCAGCGTGGATAGCGATTTGCTTCCTGTGGATCGCTGGGCAGTGTAACTGCACGTGTTTACAGAGAAACGATTCATAGACAGACTTTTCGTCTTTAGGGAATGAACCCTCTGCAAGATGCTGAGGGTCCATGAGTGACTTCGGAGAGCTCCTTCTTTTCCGCGTGTTTGTTCTGTGAAACATACACTGTAGATTCGCAGCTTTGTTCTAAGCAACGCTCAATAGGAAATGTTGAAAATTTTTGTCCATGGTGTACCCTCATACACACTAAACCTGCTCTGATGTTTTAATTACGGACATCATAATATTAAAACTTTGGAAACTTGAGCACTACTTAATGGAGATCAATCATTAACTTATACAAGCCATTAATTTTATGCATATTTTATATATATATATATATGTGTACAACGTTATCGGCAACAAAGAAGTAGTTTTTGTTAAAATTCCTTCCCGGGATATTTGGCCGTAGTCCAATGTTTTCTACAAAACCAGACGTTTCGGCAATGCCATCGACTTCCATCATCAGTGAAAATCGAGTGCGATAACGTGAGGTGGTATACGTTAGTGACCACAGTACTGTGGTTAAGGCTGAAGCAGTAAGTAGAAAGAAGTAGTTTCTATGGTAATATTTCATTTCGAAAATGATTTTAAAAATAAATCTTAGAATATGGAAGTCATGTATGGTTCTCCATACCGATATTTTTATGATGATATCCTACTACAATAAGGCTTTTAAAATGCTAATAACTACGCAAAGCTCAACATGAAGAGATCATCACGTTGGAACCGTCAAGTTCCTCGCGAGCAGGTGAAGCCGATGCGGTTTGAAACTATCTTACCTGGCGTTGCTTGTTCCTTTGTTTTTTATTTTAATTGTAACAGACAGTTCTTAATAGCTTTGACATTTTTAACTGCGCCGATATCGTGACGTTTTGTATTCTCTTGTACACGCACTGAAGTCACCACGCTTGAATCGGTTTGTAATTGAAAATTAACCTATTCCGAAACTTGAAAAGCCCATTATGCGGACTTCGGCAATATACAGCACCCTGACTTTCTGCTATACCTGCTGCGTCAGTACTACGCCGATTTAGTTGAATAGGGCAAGGTACACAGAAATAAATGCCATGCAGTTAGGCAGTGTAGTTTAAAAGAGTTATCTTACTAAATAAATTAATACATAAATATATAAATATAAGAGAAAGATGATGGGCCCGCTTTACTTTGTATATCACTGAAATCTGCTGTCTAGCTATCTTGTAGTCATGCCTTAAGTAGTCTAAGTAGAGCTCATGATTCTCATATACCGGTGTATCCGATATCCTGTTATTCCATACAGTTTTTAATAGCTTATCTACAGTCGTTTACGTAATTTCTTCCTATAAATAAAATTCATGAAAACATTTACTTACGTCTGGTAGCACGTGGTTTGGTAGGGAAATACAGACAATTCGGGCCCACACGTACAAAATGTTTAAAAATAATATTGCAAAGCTTTTACACGAGAGTTTTAATCGATAGCAGTCGACCTTGCGCCATAAGCGATAGGCAAATGCTAGTCAACCACAAGGTCGTTAAGTATAAAATACATGCTGTTGTCCGTCTGGTCGGTGAGGGGGAGCGTGGAACGTTTAAGCTGCAATTTGGGTGCAGTTCAATTACTAGCCTAAATACTAGTCTAGTCTAGTCTATATTAAATTAGGTTTTGTTTGAATACTCTGGTTCATTAAAATTGTAATCTGTAGACATATTAAACATTTATGTAAATTTTAAAACTTCAGGATATCCATAACGTCAGTAACGAATGGTCGATACTATAATGTGTTATCAACTTATGGATAATTATGTATGGAAAATAATGCACTGATAGACGACTGTGTGGCACGTCGCTCTCTAACTAGACCCTATCTCTCGTAAAGTAATGCAGGCTGTTGTGAACGTCGAAAGGGTCCTTTATAGTCTAGGAGTTGAAGCTTTTATGTAAAAAAAAAAACATAAATTGTATTTTATACAGTTGTAGTTATACACGGAAAACTGCGAGATGCCTTGTAAATTCTTGGTTAACACACAGAGAAATGGAGACAACCCTTCAGTATATTTCTCACTACCTTTCCTGTAGGAGTACACTAATCATTGTAATAAAAGAATAATAGGCAATTCCAGTGGCGCAGCGAGGAGGAGATCTTGGGGTTAACCCCCTCCTCAAAGGAATGAAGGAAAAAGCCATTTTACAAATTTTTAAATGTGCTAGTAAAAATGTAAAAGTTTTTATAATTTTCCTAATTAGTTGTGTAAAAATGAATATTTTTAACTGCGATACTGGTACTCTATAGCCGTCTTGCGATTATGAAATCGTTTTCGGGTAAACATTGATAGTTGTCTGGGGGTTAGGGGATGGTTCAAATTTGTATCCTAGTTTTTGAAATTATGCCCTTTTTCTTGCGGATAGAAGAAAGGTAGACTTCGAGTATATAACCTATTCAACCCGCAGTGTGTGCAACTCAGTTTACGATATTTATAGTGCAGTAATTTATTCCACAGCAACTTAGAAATGTCTATGTTAAACAGTGTCTTGCTTCCTATACGAATCTTACACGATGTGCCTGTTGTACATGGATTTCAAATTCGTATTCAATAGTTTTTCAAACTTTTAATTTCGTTCTTTATTATCTTTTTGAAAACAAATCAACAATTAAAATCATAAAACGTGTAACTTGATGTGTACGTACGTAAACCTAAGACGGACCTCCGCCGCGCCATTTACAAGCGCTCCATAGCCTCTACTGGTGAGCTTATTTGTATGCTCTACAGCGATGTATTTGCGCATTCCGCAGCGCGATTTTCAACAACTCATTTTTGGAGGACCTGTAGAGCCCAGGTCTTTATGAAAATCTTGTATTCATGTCTGTGGCAACACGAGCAGACCGGTGTTAATTCAATGTGCTGCAATGTTTATATACGTACGCAAAGTAGGCTACCTACTAAGCCAAAGTTTAAAAAAATCCGTACAGAGCATTCAACACTGTTAGCGTCTGCAGAAGGTGGGAGAAAATTTGTGCCAGTCTTCTGGTATCGTTAATTTTGTTTATATTGTATTGTAAGACATCTTTATTGTTTCATGATTTTGTTAAATTTTATATCTCTATTATGTATCCCTTACAAAAAAGACCACGTTTACATGCTTATCTTCTTGATTAGAAGATTACAACTCAACAAGTAGCAAATTACGAAGTTCTTTTCTTTTAGTTTTTTAGTTTTATACCAAAAATCACCCCCCCCCCCCATAGAAGCTCTGGTTGTGCCGCTGAACTATTCTAAAGAGTATGGAAGAACAGACACTACGCTACTAGTCATGTTTTACGTACGTCTGTATATAAACAAACTATTGCACCTTAAAGATAAACACAATTTAGTGGTTAAGTTTAATGTTTACTAAACTTGTATTGCAACCACTAATACGCAATTATACTTTCCATAAGCGCTTTCAAGCCTATCGGCTCATCTTCAGATGGAACACAACCTCATGTTCAATGATCATGATCAAGCAAAATCATGATGGTTGTGTTCCATCTGAAAATGAGCCGAGAGGCTTGAAAGCGCTTATTTGGAAAGTATAATTGCCTGTTAGTGGTCGCAATATAAGTTTAGTAAAAACTACTGCACTATTGTAGAATGGAAGAGAGTAGACACAGTCTGGCATGTGGGCAATATGGACGTAGTGGCTGTTGTGTACATAATTATGAGAAATTTCTAAACGTTTTTCATTAGAAATGGAAAGTAGAGTAGAATTCATATTTATCTGAACCGGTCGGTGTAAGTTGTAATAACATCACGTCACCACCATAGGAGATTTATAATAACTTAAAACTAATATCCTTATACCCGGGAAAGAGTAAAAAGCATACCATTCAATACAGGCTTATTATACGACAATTAAATGTTCTATTACACTCCTCCACTTGGTGTATGACAGAAGGGAGTCATTAAATAATGAACTTAAATTTCAGGACACTCGTATATTAACTCTAACAAAAAATTGTTAGTCATCTTAAGAAAAAATAGATCAACTAAACCACTTGAACGTGACAATAAGCTAAAAGATAAAGTTGATAAAGTTCATAATAAATTTCAGAACGTTATTCAATTAGGCGGTAGATTCAATAGTATGGAGGTAATAAAACACAGTATTGTGGTTTGACTCGAACAATTTTATTCAATGAAATAGCACATTCAATTATCCGGTGATTCATTAAAGCGGCACTAACTGTACATGAGTTTGTATATCGTATCCATCCTGTTATATATCGAGCCGACTCATGTGTTTACGCCTGCTACTCTTTTGTCACTGATTTCTCTCCTGAACAACGTTTCGTGTAAAAGCATAAAACATTATAGACCCATGTTTCAGTTTCTTTCAATTTTTATAGGTAGAAAAAGTTAGAAATCGCTATTCGTCATTATTCATATCATATCGGTCGTCGTATATAAATTTAACTTTCCGTTCTCGAGTTGAGTATCCGTTCTACTTCGTGCAATAAATCAACTCACCCAGCACAACACAATCTGGGGCCTTACAAATTTTCTTAGCTTTGACAAGTTTTACTGCCCCCTTTACTGTAATATAGGCCTATATATAAAAATACCTGAATGCTTACTTCTTCACAACTGTTTTAAAGATTCAAGTAGGCCTACTTCAAATGACGCGAAAACCGAAGTTAAAAACCCTGAATTAACACAGTACAATTTAGCTAAAAAAAGAAAGAATTTCGACGAAACCGAAACATCGAAGTATGATAATGTTTTTAGGCTTTAAAAATAAGATTTCTAGACTGTGGGGAATCAAAGTGTGGAAAACAATGATGACGTCATACAGCGTGACGGTAAATAAAATGTTACAGAAAGTTTCAAACGATGTCCAGCTAAAAGACATTATCATGTCGAAACTCAAAACGTGCAATCATAACGTATGTCTACAATATCTGTTACACGCCTGCATATTAATGTCATGTTGTTTAAATGTAGGCCACATTATTGACTGCATTCCACTGCTGCGTACGCATTCCCATAAACGTGAAGCAACTATAGGTCACATGTAGAGTCTACCGCTCTACTCGTACTCGTGCAACCAGTAGGCCTATGTTTCCTTTGTTGTTAGTTGGTGATCATTTTTTGTCCTATAAGTAAGAAATAATTTTGTACTGATTTGACCACTATTACTTTAATTCTGCTAAAATTCTTTTGTACAACGCCTACTTAACACACGTTGAAAATACCGTTAAGGAAAAGTGGACTGATAGTGGGAAATGTCTGGTTGCGACTCCGCGACTCGCTAAACAAACATCAACAAACTTCGTCTTGGGTACAAGTAGGCTACGCTTGTGAGTCTTGTGAGTAACGGTTAAAAAAACGCGAAAGGTCGACGTGATATGACATCATCAATAATTGTCTCAACTTCTTCCCGTTACAAGTCAAATATTTCACGGTGCTTGAGGTCACCTAAGATATCCAGTACTTTTTATTTCCCTGCAGTTTTTATTTTTTATTTGTTGTTTATCGTTTCCTAAAATGATTATTTTCTGTTAGGTCTATTAACAGAAAAGTAAAAAAAGTTTAAATATCTGTAAAAGTTTAGTAGGCTATGAATGTGAAAGTAGGGTACCGGTATGTAGTAGTTTATGAAACTTCAGGCTACATGTTTTTCTTACTTAGGCATACCTACTTGTCTAATTAAACCCAGTCATTTATAAATCGATAAAAATACTTTTACATTAGGCCTATTCTGCATTTACATTATTTTCTAAATTACCACATCCCTATACAAATTGTATAGGTTGCCATTATTAAAGTTCTACGGTTCATCAACGTTTCATTACTAAATAAAAATATCGGTATGGAGAGCCATACATGACTTCCATATTCTAAGATTTATATTTAAAATCATTTTCGAAATTAAATATTACCATAGAAACTACTTCTTTCTACTTACTGCTTCAGCCTTAACCACAGTACTGTGGTCACTAACGTATACCACCTCACGTTATCGCACTCGATTTTCACTGATGATGGAAGTCGATGGCATTGCCGAAACGTCTGGTTTTGTAGAAAACATTGGACTACGGCCAAATATACCGGGAAGGAATTTTAACAAAAACTACTTCTTTGTTGCCGATAACGTTGTACACATATATATATATAAAATATGCATAAAATTAATGGCTTGTATAAGTTAATGATTGATCTCCATTAAGTAGTGGTCAAGTTTCCAAAGTTTTAATATTATGATGTCCGTAATCACAACATCAGAGCAGGTTTAGTGTGAATGAGGGTACACTGTGGACAAAAATTTTCAACATTTCCTATTGAGCGTTGCTTAGAGTAAAGCTGCGAATCTACAGTGTATGTTTCACAGAACAAACACGCGAAAAAGAAGGAGCGCTCCGAAGTCACTCATGGACCCTCAGCATCTTGCAGAGGGTTCATTCCCTAAAGACGAAAAGTCTGTCTATGAATCGTTCCTCTGTAAACACGTGCAGTTACACTGCCCAGCGATCCACAGGAAGCAAATTGATGTCCATTTTTTCGGCTTGCACGCGTTATGTTGGTATGGGTTTCGGCACTTTCCATTTAAAAAGCGTGCAAATGTAAGAAAATAAACATGAGTGAGGCCAGAAATAACGTGAATTGTGTGTGTGTGTGTGTGTGTGTGTGTGTGTGTGTGTGTGTGTGTGTGTGTGTGTGTGTGTGTGTGTGTGTGTGTGTGTGTGTGTGTGTGTGTGTGTGTGTGTGTGTGTGTGTGTGTGTGTGTGTGTGTGTGTGTGTGTGTGTGTGTGTGTGTGTGTGTGTGTGTCTTGCCTGCCTTTTTATTGCTGTAGGCATAATAATAAAATGGAAACGTAAACATTACGTAACTGAGATATGCTTACCTGCCACGAACGATATATTATTTTATACATGGAGGAGTTCAGTGACATACACACCTACAGAAGAATTATATATATAAAGATATTAACTCATACATAATTTACATTAAAATGAAAAAATTATAATTTTATTCCCTGGCAACAAAATTATTTTATTTTTAACAATTACCATTGTTTGAAAAAGTTTAAATGAATTTTCAAGTACTTTACTGTTGTTAAAACGTAAAAGGTTGCAGATAAACTACCCCTTCCCCTTAACCCATCTTCACCAAAATCGAAAGTCACTTGAGATCTCTACAATTCAGGGAGGTATGCAAAAAATTATTTGATTCTGTTTGAATTTGCGGCTGTTTTCGTTTGCCATAGAAAATACGCTTGATAAAAAAACGTTGCAGGTAAACTACCCCTTCCCCTCAACCGATCTTTACCAAAAACAATAGGTCTTGAGTACTCTACAAATCAGGGCTGTATGCAAAACATTATTTGATTCTATTAGAATTTGCGGCTGTTATCGTTTGCCATAGAAAATACCCTTGTTAAAAAACCGTTGTAGGTAAACTACCCCTTTCCCTTAACCGATCTTCACCAAAAACAATAGGTCTTGAGAACTCTATAATTTAGGGCTGTATGCAAATAATCTTTTGATTCTGTTTGAATTTGCGGCTGTTATCGTTTGCCATAGGAAATACCCTTGTTAAAACATAAAACGTTACAGGTAAACTACCCCTTTCCCTTAACCGATCTTCACCAAAAACAATAGGTCTTGAGAACTCTACAATTCAGGTCTGTATGCGAAACATTATTTGATTCTGTTTGAATTTGCGGATGTTATAGTTTGCCAAATAAAAACATTTCCCTTGATAAAAAAAAACCGTTGCAGGTAAACTACCCCTTTACCTCAACCGATCTTCGCCAAAAACAATAGGTCGTGAGTGCTCTACAAATGAGGGCTGTATGCAAAAAATTATTTGATTCTGTTTGAATTTGCGGCTGTTATCGTTTGCCATAGAAAAAAAATCTACAGATAGATAGACAGACAGACACACACACACACACACACACAGACACTTTTCGAAAAACGACTTTTTTTCATGTTTTGAGTGTAGTACAATCAGAATCTGCAATAATCTCGAACACGATTTTTTTTTGCCATCACCATACTTCCATTCTTTAAGGAATATGGAAGTAAAAGGGTGATGTTTCGTTTAAATACTCCATTAAAAATCACACAATTAAAATTTTTACAAGTCACGAGTATGTTTATTTAAAAACCCTAGGTCTACAGTACTTTACTGGTCTAAATTATTCTCTTTAAAGACATTCTAAATATCGGTATGGAGAACCATACATGACTTCCATATTCTAAGATTTATATTTAAAATCATTTTCAGCCAAACAGCCAGGGAAGGAATTTTAACAAAAAAATACTTCTTTCTTGCCAATAACGTAGTACACATATAAAAAATATTATCCCCTCCCCCTTCAACTATAATTTTGATTTATAGAAAATTACCCCCAGCCCGTTCAACTAGCCTCTTCATTTATAGATATTTCATCTACGTTTCTACAGTGGATTATTAAGATCTTATCAGGATACTTTATCAAAATTAAGTACTTTACTCATGTTACAACAAAAAATGTTTCAGGTAAACTGCCCTTTCCCCGTAACCGATCTTCACCAAAATCAACAGACATTGAGTTCTCTATAGCTCAGGCACATATGTAAAAAATTATTTGATTCTGTTTGAATTTACGGTAGTTATGGTTCGTCATATAAAAAATTACCCATGTTAAAACATAAAACATGAGATTTATAAAACATATCTAAGATTTATATTTAAAATCATTTTTGAAATAAAATATTTTCATAGAACCTACTAACGCTGGGGAAATCTGAGGAGCCAATCAGAGTTGGGCCTACCTGTCACTCTGCTGAATTTGGTGGAAAGCCCTGTCACTGTCGTCAAAGTATCAGCCTTGACAGGGTCCTCTTTTTCTGCAAAATGAGAGAGGAGGCTTGAGATGGAGTGAGTGACATGGTCCCCACCTCAATGAAGAACCCATTGTTTTATAAAAATATATTTAAATTTTGAAAACTGAAAATTCTTTTCTTGTTGTAAATATTTATATTTTATAATCAAAATGACTTTATCAAAAAACAAACATTATTTTTTTATAATAAGTACTTACATATGTTTCTTAATATGCTTACTTTTTCTTCAATGTTGATGATCATTTCCAAACATTCTGACAAAATTGTATCTACAGAACAGTTAACATTCCCCAGGTTTCCATTTCTGCTAATTTCTCATTACACCTTCCACTGACGTATTATTAACCATTTCATAAACTATCGTATAATCTTTTCAGATTTTGTGGTACAAAATCTGAAATTTTCAGATTGCCTGGCAACAAAATTATTTTATTTTCAACAATTACCATTGTTTGAAAAAGTTTAAATGAATTTTCAAGTACTTTACTCTTGTTAAAACGTAAAAGGTTGCAGGTAAACTACCCCTTCCCCTTAACTGATCTTCACCAAAATCTAAAGACCTTGAGTCCTCTACAATTCACTGACGTATGCAAAAAATTATTTGATTCTGTTTGAATTTGCGGCAGTTATCGTTTGCCATAGAAAATACGCTTGATAAAAAACGTTGCAGGTAAACTACCCCTTCCCCTCAACCGATCTTCACCAAAAACAATAGGTCTTGAGTACTCTACAAATCAGGGCTGTATGCAGAAAATTATTTGATTCTGTTTGAATTTACGGCTGTTATCGTTTGCCATAGAAAATACCCTTGTTAAAAAAACATTGTAGGTAAACTACCCCTTTCGCTTAACCGATCTTCACCAAAATCAGTAGACCTTGAGAACTCTACAATTCAGGGCTGTATGCGAAACATTATTTGATTCTGTTTGAATTTGCGGCTGTTATCGTTTATCAAAAAAAAAATTTCCCTTGATAAAAAAAACCGTTGCAGGTAAACTACCCCTTCCCCTCAACCGATCTTCACCAAAAACAATAGGTTGCGAGTACTCTACAAATCAGGGCTGTATGCAAAAAATTATTTGATTCTGTTTGAATTTGCGGCTGTTATCGTTTGCCATAGAAAATACCCTTGTTAAAAAAACGTTGTAGGTAAACTACCCCTTTCCCTTAACCGATCTTCACCAAAAACAATAGGTCTTGAGAACTCTACAATATAGGGCTGTATGCAAATAATCTTTTGATTCTGTTTGAATTTGCGGCTGTTATCGTTTGCCATAGGAAATACCCTTGTTAAAACATAAAACGTTACAGGTAAACTACCCCTTTCCCTTAACCGATCTTCACCAAAAACAAAAGGTCTTGAGAACTCTACAATTCAGGGCTGTATACGAAACATTATTTGATTCTGTTTGAATTTGCGGCTGTTATCGTTTGCCAAAAAAAAATTTCCCTTGATAAAAAAAAACCGTTGCAGGTAAACTACCCCTTTCCCTCAACCGATCTTCACCAAAAACAATAGGTCGCGAGTCCTCTACAAATCAGGGCTGTATGCAAAAAATTATTTGATTCTGTTTGAATTTGCGGCAGTTATCGTTTGCCATAGAAAAAAAATCTACAGACAGACACACACACACACACACACACACACACACACACACACACACACTTTTCGGAAAACGACTTTTTTTCATGTTTTGAGTGTAGTAGAATCAGAATCTGCAATAATCTCGAACACGATTTTTTTTGCCATCACCATACTTCCATTCCTTAAGGAAATATCGGTATGGAGAACCATACATGACTTCCATATTCTAAGAATTAGATTTAAAATCATTTTCAGCCAAACAGCCACGCTGTGTCTTACCTGCCTTTTTATTGCTGTATTAAATGAAAAATATTATATTACATTAAAATGAAAAAATTATAATTTTATTGCCTGGCAACAAAATTATTTTATTTTTAACAATTACCATTGTTTCAAAAAGTTTAAATAAATTTTCAAGTACTTTACTCTTGTTAAAACGTAAAACGTTGCAGGTAAACTACCCCTTCCCCTTAACCGATCTTCACCAAAAACAATAGGTCTTGCGTACTCTACAAATCAGGGCTATATGCAAAACATTATTTGATTCTGTTTAAATTTGCGGCAGTTATCGTTTGCCATAGAAAATACGCTTGATAAAAAAACGTTGCAGGTAAACTACCCCTTTCCCTCAACCAATCTTCACCAAAAACAAAAAGGTCTTGAGAACTCTACAATTTAGGGCTGTATGCAAATAATCGTTTGATTCTGTTTGAATTTGCGGCTGTTATCGTTTGCCATAAGAAATACCCTTGTTAAAACATAAGACGTTACAGGTAAACTACACCTTTCCCTCAACCGATCTTCACCAAAATCGAAAGTCATTGAGACCTCTAGAATCCAGGGACGTATGCAGAAAATTATTTGATTCTGTTTGAATTTGCGGCTGTTATCGTTTGCCATAGAAAATACGTTTGATAAAAAAACGTTGCTGGTAAACTACCCCTTCCCCTTAACCGACCTTCACCAAAAGGAATAGGTCTTGAGTACTCTACAAATCAGGGCTGTATGCAGAACATTATTTGATTCTGTTTGAATTTGCGGCTGTTATCGTTTGCCATAGAAAATACCCTTGTTAAAAAACGTTGCTGGTGAACTACCCCCTTCCCTCAACCGATCTTCACCAAAAACAACAGGTCTTGAGAACTCTACAATTTAGGGCTGCATGCAAATAATCTTTTGATTCTTTTTTTAATTTGCGGCTGTTATCGTTTGCCATAGGAAATACCTTTGTTAAACCATAAAACGTTACAGGTAAACTACCCCTTTCCCTTAACCGATCTTCACCAAAAACAATAGGTCTTGAGTACTCTACAAATCAGGGCTGTATGCAAAATATTATTTGATTCTGTTTGAATTTGCGGCTGTTATCGTTTGCCATAGAAAATACCCTTGTTAAAAAAACGTTGCTGGTAAACTACCCCTTTACCTCAACCGATCTTCACCAAAAACAATAGGTCTTGAGAACTCTACAATTTAGGGCTGTATGCAAATAATCTTTTGATTCTGTTTGAATTTGCGGCTGTTATCGTTTGCCATAAGAAATACCCTTGTTAAAACATAAAACGTTACAGGTAAACTACCCCTTTCCCTTAACCGATCTTCACCAAAAACAACAGGTCTTGAGTACTCTACAAATCAGGGCTGTATGCAAAATATTATTTGATTCTGTTTGCATTTGCGGCTGTTATCGTTTGCCATAGAAAATACCCTTGTTAAAAAAACGTTGCTGGTAAACTACCCCTTTCCCTCAACCGAACTTCACCAAAAACAATAGGTCTTGAGAACTCTACAATTTAGGGCTGTATTCAAATAATCTTTTGATTCTGTTTGAATTTGCGGCTGTTATCGTTTGCCATAAGAAATACCCTTGTTAAAACATAAAACGTTACTGGTAAACTACCCCTTCCCCTTAACCGATCTTCACCAAAATCAACAGATCTTGAGAACTCTACAATTCAGGGCTGTATGCGAAACATTATTTGATTCTGTTTGAATTTGCGGCTGTTATCGTTTGCCAAAAAAAAAAAATTTCCCTTGATAAAAAAAACCGTTGCAGGTAAACTACCCCTTCCCCTCAACCGATCTTCACCAAAAACAATAGGTCGCGAGTACTCTACAAATCAGGGCTGTATGCAAAAAATTATTTGATTCTGTTTGAATTTGCGGCAGTTGTCGTTTGCCATAGAAAATACGCATGATAAAAAACGTTGCTGGTAAACTACCCCTTCCCCTTAACCGATCTTCACCAAAAACAATAGGTCTTGAGTTACAAATCAGGGCTGTATGCAGAAAATTATTTGATTCTGTTTGAATTTGCGGCTGTTATCGTTTGCCATAGAAAATACCCTTGTTGAAAAAACGTTGTAGGTAAACTACCCCTTTCCCTTAACCGATCTTCACCAAAAACAAAACATCTTGAGAACTCTACAATTTAGGGCTGTATGCAAATAATCTTTTCATTCTGTTTGAAGTTGCGGCTGTTATCGTTTGTCATAGGAAATACCCTTGTTAAAACATAAAACGTTACAGGTAAACTACCCCTTTCCCTTAACCGATCTTCACCAAAAACAATAGGTCTTGAGAACTCTACAATTCAGGGCTGTATGCGAAACATTATTTGATTCTGTTTGAATTTGCGGCTGTTATCGTTTGCCAAACAAACAAAATTTCCCTTGCTAAAAAAAAAACCGTTGCAGGTAAACTACCCCTTTCCCTCAACCGATCTTCACCAAAAACAATAGGTCGCGAAAACTCTGCAAAACCGGGCTGTATGCAAAAAATTATTTGATTCTGTTTGAATTTGCGGCAGTTATCGTTTGCCATAGAAAAAAAATCTACAGACAGACAGACACACAGACACACAGACACACAGACAGACAGACAGACAGACACACAGACACTTTTCGGAAAACGACTTTTTTTCATGTTTTGAGTGTAGTAGAATCAGAATCTGCAATAATCTCGAACACGATTTTTTTTGCCATCACCATACTTCCATTCCTTAAGGAATATGGAAGTAATATGGAAGTAATAATTAGCTTTACTTTTATTTGTCAACGTCAGACCACGTTCGGAAATATGTAGATTGCAGAAATGAACGGTTCCATATGTATCAATCACTTTTTTTACCTATATTTATTTGAACTTTGAAATATATTTTGTTATTCTACGGACAACACGGACAGAATTACAATAACCTTGCATTTTGCATTGACCTAAATGGTTCGTACTCATTCGATATGAATTCTCTAAAAACAATACAAAAAGTAATACGTGCGTAGATTATATAGAACGCTTTTAATATAATTAAGAGCTATTAGTGTGGTAAAGGGTTTTAGTTTGTACTCTAAATTTTAAACTTCAAAACTGCTGAAATAAACAGGAACCACCCGAAAGTAACTAGGCTTTCACTTTTTCTAAACGTTGGCAGCAATGCAGAACTCACGTGTCGGGCCTTGTGCTTGTGAAGAAGAATAAATAATCTAGCGTAGTGGAAAGATTCCATACGTTGAGTTGATGTAGGTGTTATACCATTATGTTTTTTCTCCGTCGGTTTATTATTGTTTTAATTCGTGTGTCGTGATTTGATTAGAGTTGTAAAGGGAACGTAAAAACTATTTTTCCGTGTGAAACTATTAATAAGTGTAGTTTTGTAGATAAATTTGTATTAATAAACTAAATAGGCAGTATGCCTATTGACAGGTATGTATAATACCGTACATTATTTAATACATAATATAAGCAAATAGAGTATTCTGTGTTTTTGAAAATACAATTTTTGTAAATACTATAATACCGTAGTTAAATTTTTACTAGTTCTGTTAACGTTTGTAACAACGGTATACCGCAACAACTTCCAGTATGTTGTAATCATCAAGTTTCGATAATTACGGTGTGTTGTAGTATGTGCGTGCGCGCGTTTTTAAATTGACAAATCAGATTACATATTGGTAAAGAATAGTTTTGTGAATATTGTGACGTGAAATTTTAAGTTGTTACTTTTGTAAATTTTCATGATATTAATATTCCGAAATAATTTTGTTAATAAATGTAACTTATGTAGGCCTAATAATTAAACTTGAGACCAAACTTGAAAATTACATAAATAGTACTTAAAATTACCATTATTTACTATATCTTTCTAGTTTCTAAGTAGTCATACCATGTCTGTCACTATCGTACATGAAATGTTATGAGTAATTGGTTGGTTGTAACAGTAACAGTTGGTTCTAGAACTAGAATACTGAAAAATATTCGTTACTTAATAAAACGAGTAGGGTAGTCTGCCTTGAAAAGCCTGATAGCCTAATTATTTGTTTTCCGGGTTTTTAGACAGAAGTATATTTCTGTGAATAACAATTGTCAAATAACGGATTCAAACATGACCATGATCCATTGATTATGTATTTGTATGGATTATAACACAATAATAATAGTAATGTGATTAATTAGAGCTAAATTGTAAACAAATATGGAATTATCTGTTATCTGCTGCAATCATAAAGGAGTCACATAAACAAACAGGAGTTGCCCACTAATGACATGTAGCTGATTTATTTGTAAACAAAAACAAATCTAATGTTTTTGGTACCGTTTTTTTTTTTTTTAATTCTGTAGAATGCATGAATAATATACCGTACATTTTATTTTGGGAATGTGTAACAAAACTAAGTATATTCGACATTTTATCACATACACATACACAAAATACACATACATAGGTACATGAGTGTATCCATGTGTGTTTTATTCAGTACTACCATGAATTGAAGAAAGAATAAGTTCAGTGGAGTCTAATCATGACTTTTTACAGTTTAAAATATTGCGTTTTCCAAGATTTATCATCTCAGAAAATCTCCCTTCCTTACTCACACACAAAACTCTCAGGTTTCTTACAATTATAAAAATATATATATATGCAAATGTTAAAACTAGTGTCTGACTTAGGCCTAAATTTAACAGAATAATGTTCTATTCCAACAAAGACTAGTGGTAATGAGAATTTAAGCATAATGATATACTATATTATGTGTACAGGAAGATTAATTATTATCAAGAGCCTATGATTTTTTTATGCATAGTAATAGACGACAGCTAAAATAAAGTTCAGTGTGTTTTAAGAAGTGTATTAAATATAAGTAATAAGTATGTTTAAAAACAAAGAGTATGATAACCTTAATGAAAAAAAGTAATGACTTTAGAAAATTTTGGTTTATTTTTATTGAGTGATCAAGACGAGTTCTCAGTTTTAACTCCACCATTTGCCATTTGACTATTTGCCTGTTAGTTTGGGTGATGTATCTCGATAACTTTTGAATGCATTAACCATTTTTAATGAAGAAAGTTGTGTTAGTGGTTAAAATCACAAGCAGAATTATCACTGTTGTTGCACACCACTATATCCGATCTGACGATGAGCTGTGAAGCTTGAAAGCGCTAATCGGAATAATTTTTATATAGTGGTGCGCAACAGTGATAATTCTGCTTGTTAACCATTTTTGTAAAACTTAGCATCCCTGGCTATACTTTTACCCTCAATCCGAAAATGGGGAAAGGCAAAAATGTGAGGTGCCAAAATTTAAAAAAAAATACAGACATCTGTGTGTGGTATTAAATTAGAGAGAATTTGAACACAAACCTGCATAGTGTTGAGTTTGGGAAATTTGTAGAATTTTCAGACACTAGGGCCAAAAAGGGATCAAAAGTTTGTAAAATTGTACAAATCCATTACAGGTGTCAAATTAATACCTGATACATAATCCTAATGTATGTTCAATTTTGGAAATTTCAAAATTTTATGACACCAGGACAAAAAATGGATCAAAATTTTGAAAAGGATATTCCTTTTATCCTTTCATGGATACTCCCATGAGTATCTTACTACAGGGGATTTTAACCCAAATCCAAATGTAGTGTTTGTTTACTTTGGAAATTTTTCAACTTTAGGGGTCCATGTGTTAAAAATGGAAGCCAGAAATTTAGAAAACATTGTAAAAGTCTGTGTGAGACATTTACAAGGTGACTCCAATATCTTATTGCACAGTAAGATTTTTATTTTGTATATAGAATAATTAACTTTGATACTTAGCAGCATATAATTTGTAATCTATTCATGTGTATATGTGCACATTAAACCACATGAAAAGTAAAAACAAAATTAATTAATTAAAAAAAAAATATGAGATCGGATATACTGTATGGTAAAAAACAAAATATGAGATCAGATGTACTGTAGGTTTCTTGGCTAAGAATCATACATACGAAGCACTTTGATCACAGCTTAAAAAAATTAAAATATATTAATATAATTTTATGTAATAATAAATATATTCCATTTAAAATAGACAGTGAGTTCTGCAGCTCAGGGAGTTTACTAGTTTATTTATTTGTTTGATTATTTTAGATCTGACATGGAGGAAACTGGAACAAATACTACAAAAGTTTCAGATTCAGCATATTCAAATAGTTGTAGCAACAGTCAGTCACAGCGAAGGTAAGTCATATTTGTTTTGTACCTTAGTATTTTTGATTAGTTGTGATGTAGTACAGTCTGTGGTCAGCTCTTGTATACCATTGAACATAGAGGGGGTCAGGGCAAGATAGTGCCAAGCAATATTTTTGAGAAATTAGAAGTTGAATGTTTAATCATATCCCCAAATCTTTTGAAACTAATTATATGTCTTTTAAGAAGAAAATTATTATCTTAATTCTGTTGTGAACAAACTGCACACATTACTTGCTAGCATATACTGTTGTTACACATTATAGCTACTAAGTTCATCCACATATCAATTTATGAAAAAATATGGCTTGGCACTATCTTACCCAACTCCCTCATATAAGATAATGGTTGTAGTTGTGGTACGTAACTGAATGTCAGAATTGGCTTTAAAATAGTTTGACATGTTTTACATTATAAAAAGTAAAAAACTTTTATAAAGTCCCACACTATATTCCAGTATTAACAATACAAATGATGATAACCATATTACACAATATGGAAAGTACTTGTTAAAATATTTCTACATTTGACACGCAAGGCCAAACATTGTGCCTCCTTATAAACACACCTTGCGAATACTCCATTTGCTTTTCCTCTCACCGTAATGAGAGAGTGTGAAGAGAAAAGGTTTTGATAGTAGGCACAGTATATAATATTATTTATGAAGTTCTCTCTAGAAAAAAAATCTGCAATAATAGGAAGACAGTGGTGTTAGATATAATGTACTATTTTAAAATGAAGTAACTGTGTGTGTGTGTGTGTGTGTGTGTGTGTGTGTGTGTGTGTGTGTGTGTGTGTGTGTGTGTGTGTGTGTGTGTGTGTGTGTGTGTGTGTGTGTGTGTGTGTGTGTGTTGAGATCATGGAGTTCTTGTCAGCTTACAAACCTGAGAAGAGAACTGCTTGTTGGTGACCTTCATGTTGACTTTGATGCAGAACGTCTTCATGTTGTAGAGTCATATTTGTAGGGCTATCTGAACTGCAAGCATTGCAGTTGGCATAGTTGCTTGACTACACTGAACGACAAGTGCTTGCATAGTTTCAATTCGCAGTGGGCTTTGGTCATTTAACCAGCTCAGCCAACAGTTTACTGAGGACATAGAAGCATGAGTTCCTATGTTTTGGATATTGCAGTTATCCAAGGGATTGTTATTCAATCAAGGTTTCACAGTCATAGAGCTAATATCCACACTCATATACACACATCTGGCCCATGGGTCATTCCAAATCAAATCATCCAGTCAGAAAAAAATGTTACACCCCACCCTCTCAGATTTTCATGAAATTTTTTTTACAGCATCTATGGACAAATATAACAACCCGTGTTTTTCATTTTTCCCAAATTTGCTTTAGTTTTTTTAAATGATTTTTTGAACAAAGTCCATTTTTAGCCGATTTGTTAGTCGCGGCGCGAGATCTAAAGGGCACTTTTCAATAAAAACTACTTGTATGGTTATTATTTAATATTAAGTTATGAAACTCACAATGCTTGCTTGCAATTTCACAAGGATTCCAAATATAGAGTAAAAAATAACATTTTGACTCATATAAAACTTGTTTTTCCACTTCAAAATTGGCAAGTCTGAATTTTTTTTCTCCGTGCAGGCTTTTATGTAAATGTTTATAACTTTTTTCTGTCTGGTCCTATGAGGCTGAAAAAGGTCTCATTTGAAAGAGAATGAAATGTAATATAATAGCATAAAATAAAAGTCATGGGTATTTAATGACATCATTTTATAATTTAAGTACAAAGTTTATATTTGATATTTCATTGAAATATTTTGCATAGTACCCTATCTTGTGTGGCCAATGAGGATTTTTTTTACTTAAGGTATACTTATATTTTTCTGTACTAAAACCTTCAGTTAAAATTAGACTTATCAGTGTAACAAGGCCTAACTACCTGCCAAAACTAAAACAATATAGATTTTAAAGAAGATTTGTCCATATTTTAAAAATAATAACTTGCTTAGGTATTTACTTGTTGAGTTAGCTTACCTTTTCAGTATTAAATGGTATTACAGGATATTTATAATATATACAGGTGCTTCTTGATTGATATGAAACTTAATTTTTCCTTGCCCAGGCAGCATTAATATTTTGAATACTTTTTTTGGATAGTCTGAAAAGCATTCGGCCCACCTAAGCACTTAATTCAGGTACATCTATCCAGCAAATTATGTTTGTAAAAGGGACCCAGCACTTATCCTCTCTCCCAACATTTCTGTGTTCTGGCCTAAAAAATGTTTTTGATGGCCTTTGGATGCATAAAATTGATGTAAGCATCTTGGTTGTCAATAAATGAGATCATATTTAAAGAATTGACATCTTGTTTCCACCACTCATTACATAACGAAAATGGTAGAATGTATAGTGGGTGCCAGCTTAAGGGCAGTCATATTGTCATTGTTTTCTTGGTTATAGAAAAAAACGATATCTGAAACAGGCTTATATTCAAATTACATGAAGTCGAGAATACTATCGTGATGTGATTGGTGCATTTCCTATGTAAAAGACAGTGTGCATCAGACTAGACCTTTTACAGAGAGACATACTACTGCCAGTGTTCTTTAACAGGGAATCTTATTACCTGTTCTGTTCTCTACCTACATCAACAACAGAACCAGAGTGCCTAGAATCCAGGTAGCTCCGTTTATGGATAACACAACAGCATACTATTGCAGTGCCTACTCAGTACATTCATTAAGTTGACAAAAACTGGAAAATGGTAGTTAACACGATTTAGAGTGCTATGATGCTATTCTCAAAGCAGCAGAAACAATAACAAGGGCCCATGAAACCTGTTTGAGAATAAACAGAAAATACTTGCACTGTTCCATATAAATTATTTCAGTATAAACCTTGACTGTCAGCTAAAACAAATTACCCACCCCCAGATTGTTACCGAGTGAGCATCAGTCCATCTAGCACAATTCTTTCCAATAAGTTTCAGTCTGGCTGTGACCCAAGAACTGCTGTAATCATTAAATAAACTGCTTTCAATTGGAAATACTAATACTTTGCTGCCATGCATAAAGACATGTGAAAACATGTTACCATTAAAATAAATCATTTTTATTATTACTTTTAACTCTGTACAATCGTTAACTTTTTTGTTGTTGTTTCCTTTCTGTGGAGAAATATTCGTGGCAAATGCTTCTGATTTTTCTTACTTATCCTTGTGAGGGACTTGTGCACTTTCCCAATATCACTTTTCAAGCTGCCAAATTCCATTGGCTTGTGTAATTTTCTAAACTGAACAGAAAGTGATAACCATAAATATGTATACATGAAACTCTCACAAACTGTTTATTCCTCAATATTTGTTAGTGCTTGACATGTAGCATGAGACAAGCTTACAGTTTTAAAGTGCCAGGGTTGCAGGGTTTCTCCTGTTTTATTTAATTTCTATATAGATGATGCCATAAGGAAATGGAAATTGGACCCCCCCCCCCCAAGGAATATAATTGGGGAAAGGATTTTATTTAAATATTTTAATGTATGCAGACGATATTGTGATCGTCCAAGAGAATGAAAATGACCTCCAAAGGTCATTGTTTTATCTTACTAATATATTAACTGATTACAATCAAACCATTTCCTTATCCAAAACAAGAGTTATGGCTTTTTCTGGGGCAAATCGTATTAAAACATAGATTGTCATACAGGACTCGCCAATAAAACAGGTGCCAGATTTCGAGAATCTAGGGTGCAGCATCACACACCAAGATGATAAGGAGGTTGAAAGCAAAATTAGACTCTTCCAGTCGCTTTGTGACTGTATTATTAAACACTTAAAGAAGAAAACAAAGGGATGCAATTGAAATATTATAATGTAATGGCCATACCTCAACCACTGTGTGGTAGTGAGACTTGGATTAGAAAGCCCAAAGATATATCTAGAATACAAGGAGTGGAAATGAGGTTCTTGAGGCTGTAAAGGGTTGTACCAGGAGAGATCTTATCAGAAATTATCATATTAGAATGGAGCTAGGCATAGCTGAAAGCTTAAATGAGAAAGTCTCCCAGTACAAAACAGAGCGGCGGTTACCTGTAGAGAGAATGGATCGAACTAGATTTTCAAAAAGAGCCCTTGACTATCATCCAAGGAGGAAGAGAGTGGGAAGACCCCATAAACGATGGTTGGATTACTTCCATTGAGACTGGAACAGGCTATTAGCCTAAGCCATAAAGGATGACAATGACAACGACGATTATTCAATGTATAAAAAAATATGAAAAGTATATAAACAAGGTATTAACTTTATTAGGAAATCAAATGACAAAACTTTGAAAACTCTTATTGAGTAGTAAACATAATAAGCAAACTTTTATCGTTAACCTGATGTTGAAAACCTAAGAATATTCCAAGTACGAAGATCTTGTTCAGATAATGTATTTACTATTAGGCAGTTACTCAAAAAGGTATATTTCAATGAATCACATGCCTTGATTTTCAATTTAAAAAAAAAAAGGCATCCAGTGGTATGCCATTGTTTAAGCTATTGCATTTTGAAATGTTAATGAAGAGTGAAATAAATATTGCATAAATAACAAGTGTCTTCCATTTATATAAAAATACAGTTTGTTTTTAAAACAAGTAAGAAAAGGAAATGTATACAGATAAAACCTAAAAGCTTAAACAGGTATGCTACCTATTTTCATTTCTGTTCAAGATACACATCTTGAAGAAGAGATTAGGAGATGCTCAGAAATTGAAATTTTAGTAGGCAACATATCACTCTTTGTTTGCAATAACAGATTGTTATTGCCACTAAAACAAATATGTTGCTAGTCTAGAAAAACTCTTATAAGATAAATTCTGAATCAAGCCTAAAGGTAAATTTAAATGAAGCAAAATGTGCAAGTATATGTAGGAAAGTTTCCTAAACTATTGAGTTAGGAAAAAGATAGAAATTGCAAAGAACCTTAGGATGATAATCATTTAAGAGAGAGAGAGAGAATGTGTGAAAAATAATAAGTGTCAAGAGTAATCAGTGGTAAAAATAATACTCTTTATTATTAGTAAAATTAAATTCTTTATATAGTCAAGCAAAATGAGATTGAACACAAAAATGTACATTTTCGATTCCACTTTCACACCGTAGCAACTTAATGGTTGATGTTCTTCCAATGCTTGATAGAAATAAATGAACATTTGAACCTGTCAGAATAAATTGACTATAATGAGTAAAATATCCTGTCTTTAGTAAGAAATGACAAAAATAAGGAATCAACAACTATGACAGACACAAACGTGATTATGACAAATGAAAAAAGTAATTACAAAAATTAATCTGATATGAACATGTTAATAAGAATAAGACGCAAATGATAGTGATGAAGAGTATTGTACGTCAGACATACAGAAAATGATAGGGAATAATTGGTGACTACAGAAATCAGACAATTGAGATATGGAATGTGACAATTATCCTGCAACATTCTGGTGGTAAATTTTTACAAATATAATTATAAATGTTAGTGTATACAGTTGAGAATTTATTTACATCTAAAATAAAAACATACACCATTCTTGCAACATTCTCCACATACAGATACAGTTAAATTTTAAGTTATTGCCTTTTTTGTATATGACAAGATTTAAAATTATGTAATTAATTACATAATTACATTGCGCCCATGACCTTTTACAGATAACACTGAGCATTATAGAATGGTACAAAGATTCATTCAGAATTATAATCACATTCTTTTACTTGAACACAACTTTTTTTTGCACTTTGATATAATTTGGTACATGTTTATGTATATGTTGATTGTAACTTTGTTTCTGTTGGTAATCTCAACAGAAGTGTGTGTGTACGTGCTTGTAACGTCAATATAATACAAATTTTAAAAATGTATATATAATTTATTATAATAATCTAACAGTGCCCACTGCTACATACGTGCACAATAATTTTATATAACAATGGCCACTGCTACATACATAATACCATTCTTGAATTATAAATAAATTTAATATAAAGGTACTTCTCTGTTAAGGGGGAGGGACACTAGGGTTTGTTGAACTTTGTACTGTAGTCTTAAATAAATCCTTAAATTCGTAGTGACCATCAAACAATGAATTTTTCTGGTGAAGGGTTTGTGAGGATCGTTAAAAAGTATAACACAAATTTTAAATTATTTGTGTAGACGTTTGGACAATATTTATTGTCATCATCAGGACAATTGTTGCTGAGTTGTTACATGACAAAACACAATGTGTTGTCAAGTTGTGTTTTCACAATTGTGTGTTTGGTCATCATAACAACTCAGCAACAGTTGTCCTGATGATGACAATAAATATTGTCGAAGCGTGAACACAAATAATTTAAAATTTGTGTTATACTTTTTGACCGATCTTCACAAACCCTTCACTGGAAAAATTTGTACTGTAGAATATAATACTGTATTGATATTTTACTATTATTGGAATCTTGGGTGTGCTAAATTCTTTTTATCCTTCAGAACATGCATTGTTAGTATCAGTTGTGCGTGCGTGCGTGCGTGTGCGTGTGTGTGTGTGTGTGTGTGTTCTACTTTATGTCACATATATTTGATAATGCATATTTCCATTATCAAACCATCAGTTCACAGTTAGCTCCTGATAATGGAAAGCATTTATCATCAACAATAATTGTGATTAAATAAATAGTAAATAAAGATTTCATTTATTCATATGACATGTAAGTAATATCAGTTCACAAGTGCTCCCATTCACAGTATTAATTAATTGTTATGATTACAGTTACTGATCCTGTTAAAAATGAAAATTATTAATTGTCTTTGTGTTATAACTAAACATATACACATGTTTATTTGATAATTTTAATATATCTAAACAAAATAAATATAGTAGAGTCCCAATATCCGACATGAATTTATCCAACATTCCGTTTTAACCGACATAGATTCCAAATAATTAATAATTGAAAATAGATAGAATAGTAGTATGAATAGTTTTTTCAGACATGAAGAGGTGATAAGTTTGATGAAATAATCGATATACAGTAGACGCCCTCTCGTCCGGCCACCTTGGGACCAGACCCTAGGCCGGATTACAAAATGGCCGGATGAACCAAAAATATGCTATAATGATGACATAACGCTCTTTAATGAATGATCCATACAATAAATTACCCAATACAGTGTATATATATATATATATATATTACTAATAATTATAATTACTCACCCTTACTCCATGGTAGCAAGTAAAAAAACAAACAAGGAAAATTACTAGAAACTCACAGAGATATTACTGTATTTGGCAAAACTAACACAACTCTTGATAGAATATGAAAAACACATGAACATTAAAAGTTTTGATACAGAACGTAAAACTTAGAAATAAAAATTAAAAGAAATCAGTTATCTTCTTCTGCTTTTTTTGTTCAACTGTTTTGTTGAATGCGAAATCACACCATTTCTTAATGAACATAACATCAACTGCAGTTGCCTCTGTTTGTTGCTCGATGTATGTCGTTGCTAATTCCAGGGCTGCTCTTCCCTTAGCATGGCTCATTTTTTCCTCGACATTTCCCTCTTCCTCATTGACTTCTTCTTCGTCTTCTTGGCAAATGACAGCTTGCACAATTTCATCATTGTTTAAGATCTCATTTTGAAGCTCCTCATCTTGACCAGCAATCCATTCTGCAACGTCTTGTTGTACAAGAACATCAGAGTGAGGCAATCGTTGTAGATCTTTTAACAGAGATGCGTTGTCATCTGGTTCAAAACCCTGAAGATTTGGTTCATCTGCTTTAGGGTTGTCCTCTTTATTCTTTTCAATGAGAAGAAAAGAATTTGGCAATGCTTTGTAAATGTAGATGATGGCATTTCATCGTATGCCTTAGCTACCATATAGATCATGTCTTTCATGTTGATTGTCTTTAAGGCTGGAATGAGACCTGTGCTGCCTTCATTGTCCAGTTTACCTGAAAGAAGCTTTCTGCAGTACCTTCTCTTAAAAGACTTGATGACCCCTTGGTCCATTGGTTGTGTAAGACTTGTGATGTTAGGTGGCAGGAATAACAATTTTATATCACTGTAACCTTCACATTCAAGTTCTTGCTGATGGGTAGGTGCATTGTCTAGCACTAAAAGTGCTTTAACTGTTAACTTCAAACTCATTAAATGATGTTTCACTTTAGGAACAAATTCGCTTTTGAACCACTCCTTAAACAGATACGAATCCATCCAGGCTGATTTTTGTGCTCTGTAGTACACTGGAAGGGATGACATGTTTAAATTCTTAAAAGCTCTGGGTTTTGCTGATTTTCCGATTAAAAACAAAGGCAGCTCATGGGACCCTGAGGCATTTGAACACAAAGCCACCGTGATTCTCTCTTTACTGGCTTTAAATCCTGGGGCTGAAGTTTCCTTAGCCGTAGCAAATGTTTTCTTGGGCAAGAGTTTAAAATTCAACCCCGTCTCATCAATATTATAGACTTGTTCTGGACTAAGATTTTCACTAGCAATGATGTCAGACAGTTTTTTTGAAAAATCCCAAGCTGCTGATGGGTCCGCTGACAATTTTTCACCACAAACGCCAATTAAAATTGGTCCACTTATTGGAGTGCCTCTTCAGCGTCCCTGCATAAACCATAACCACAAAGCATCGTCTACTAATTCGTTATTTGCTTTTTTTTAAGTGCATCGCATCGAAAGCACTTTTTCAGTTTCAATTTGAGTGCAGAAAGTCTCAATAGATTTTCTGTTTCGGCGCCAGTCATTAACAGTACTCTTGCCTACATTAAAGTCTTGACAAATACTCTGGACCGATTCGCCCTTATCGAGATGCTGAATGCCTTGTAATTTTTGGTCCATAGTCACGAACGTGTTTTCGTTTCACACTCATGTTGGAAAACATTTTTATTTACACAGATACATACAGTATTACTATATACACAGATATATTTACACAGACTATATACACAGAACTCACAACATAAGACATATCCACACATGAACAAAAGCGTGAGTCAACTGGGCTACATATATTTTCCGTTTAACAAGTTGGGGCCTGTCGCTGGAGGCTCGTCTAGACTGTGTGACTCACCATATGGCTAACCGAACCATCTGACGGATGATCCAATCGAGGCCAGACTAGAGGGCATCTACTGTAATCACAAACAGAATTATCACTGTTGCACACCACTATAGAAAAATTATTCCGATTAGCGCTTTCAAGCTTCTCAGCTCATCGTCAGATCGGAAATAACCTTTTATCGTGGCGTGTACACGCCCGATCAGAGTTACCCTCTTTTCCTATGATATTTTACTACTTATTCGAATCTTGGGTGTGCTAAATTCTTTTTATCTGTCAGAACACGCATTGTTAGTATCAGGTGTGTGTGTGTGTGTGTGTGTGTGTGTGTGTGTGTGTGTGTGTGTGTGTGTGTGTGTGTGTGTGTGTGTGTGTGTGTGTGTGTGTGTGTGTGTGTGTGTGTGTGTGTGTGTGACTTCTACTTATATGACACATATATTTGATATTTGATAATGCATATTTCCATTATCAAACCATCAGTTATTTCCGATCTGACGATGAGCTGAGAAGCTTGAAAGCGCTAATCGGAATAATTTTTCTATAGTGGTGTGCAACAGTGATAATTCTGTTTGAAATAATCAATAATGGCAGTGCGGGCAGTTTGGTTGATATGACTGTACATTCGGCTCATGGCTGAGAGTTGTTCTCAGCCACCATCACATGGGCTATTTTAGCCCACCAAGGTCAGGCAGACACATGGATGGTCGGTGTCGCTCAGGACTCCAAGTTGATAATAACTGAATATCATTAAGGTTTAGTTTTTTTGTCATTTGTAGTAAGTTTAGTTTCTTTTGTGTTCATGATGTGTTTTTGTTGCGTTCATGATGTTGATATGGCCACCAAAATAAAAAGAGTTGTTTCGCTGGAGGATGAGTTAATGCAGTCAGGAAGCTAGAAAAAGGAGAAACACTACACAAGGTGGCTGGCAATTACGGTGTTGGTCGAGTAACTTGGTGACTGGAAAAAAAGAACAGATTTAAAAATGGTGTTAGGTTAGAGTGACTGGGTCAACCCTAAGAGCAAGAAAACTATGAATAAATGTGACTATAAAGATAAGCAAAGCAGTGTACATTTTGTTTACACATCATAGAGAAAGAGGAGTTCCCACTGCGGGACCTCTCTTGCAATAAAAGGCCTTAGTTTCGAAAAGAATTTTATGAGGGTGACAGTAAGTCACAGCCAGTATTGGATGGAATAAGCGGTATGGAATATGTCAGCTCAGTATTTGTGGGTAAATATCTGATGGTAACGGAATGAATGAATTTAGAAACAGCTTAACTGGTGACCATAAAATGCTGCCTTAAAAAACACAGCCAAAGCAGAGGCGCAGCTCTAGGCTACAAACATAGCAAAGATAAAGTTACCATCTTAGCCTGCAATAATACTACAACAAAACATAAAATGAATCTCTTGATGATTGACAAATCGAAAAATCCAAAGGAATTTCCAAAAGCACACTTCCAGTGATATATGCAAATCAAAAAATGCCTGCATGAGCAGCGAAGTTTTCAAAAATTGGTTTTCTAGGATTTTGGGCCCTCCACAGAAATCTCCTGATAAAGGCAATACTGCTTATGAACAATACTCCCATGCACCCTGATGAATGTGAACTTCAAAGTGGCGACATAATAGTGATGTTTCTCCCACCAAATTTTGTGGCCATCTGTCAGCCTATGGATCAGGGTGTGTTGGCATCATTGAAGAGAAACTATCAAACGATCCTTTTGATTCCCGATTGAAACGATCGAAGAAGGATAGGTCATGATCGAAAAACTAAAAAGAATCAATTTGAAGGATGTAGCCTACTGGGTGGCGTCATCGTGGGAAACGTTGGAGCAGCTTATCAAAAGCTAAAGACATACGATTAGGTAAATTAAGAGTATTTTCTAGATTAATTCTTCATGTTTATGACTTATTTGAAAGTGTGTATATACTTACTTACTTCTTACTTCTTCCTACAGGCGTCCAGCTTCAACTGTAGCCGATAGCCTGATGTCCATGGTAGATTATAGAACCGATGAAAGTGTGTATATAAAATTATGAGTCTTTATAATAAAAGGAATGTGATTTTATTAATCATATAATTACTAGTGAATCATTGTTAGTGAATTTAATTACTATTATTTGAGACTTTGATTAATTAGTTTCTTTTTATTTAGTAAACCATTATCTGTTTAAAATTTGTTAACTTTAATTTTGAATGTTTTGTATCTGACTTGTTACTGTGGGAAAGTTCATTATATAGAGGTTGTCCAAAACAAGGAAACATTTTCTTCCAGTCTGCAGATTGATTCCATAGACTAGATTTTATCACTTGTCATAAAATTTGTATATTTCTTATTATGTTTGATATACAATTTCAAAGTCTTAGAAAGTTTTGTTGGGTGTGGAAAAAGTTAAGGACAAAAAAACATCAGAGAATAAGTATAATGAAAATGAGAACGCTGAAACAACAGAACCTGGTGGTGAGAGTATTCTTCCATTACTACAGTGAATTACTGGATGTGAGAGAGCTACAAGGAAGGATGTTGACGAACGGATGAATATTGTGCAGCAAACTGAAGTGACAGACAACGAAATTGTTCACTTGTTAACTTTGACAAAAATGAAGTCGATGATGAGCAACCAACTGAGGACAATAATAATGAGTATGTTAAAATGACTCGTGCAGACAGCTTGAATGCTATTGAAGCAGCCTTAAAATGTATATGTTTACAAATAAAAATACGTGTATAATAAACACATTGTATTTCTTTTTTAATTTTAGTTTTTTTTTAAATTACAAGTTTTTTATGTGCAATATTTCTTTTTCATAAATGCATTGTACTACATAACTTTTCACAACATAATTATTTTTCTTGGATTTCGTTGTCCATGACGTGTCCATTAATTTAACTAAATATAATTAAATCACTACCGACTGAGAATACAAAGTTTTTTATGGATAAAAACGTAAAAGTTTTACCTTATAGCCTGAACCAGTTTTCATTTTTAAAAAGCTTCTTCAGAGGCTGCCGCTGGGAGCACTGTCCGTCTTGTTCTTGGCATTGGTATCGACTTTTGAAGGATCGATGGTGTGTGAGTGGGGTGTCATATGTTCGAATAATGCGTGTGATTTTAATTCTGTCTGTCAGTTTAGGATGTCATTTTTATGTGTTTTCATGTGTTTGTATATTTCCAATTGTTCAAAGAGTGTCTAGTTTTCGGCCTTTTGTGTGTATGTGTAGGAGTTTATTGACTATTGTTCTGTTGTATCCGTTGGATTCTGCTAGATATTTTATCGTGGTTAGTTCGTCTTTGTAGTCTTTTTCATGTAGTGGGATGTTGTTAAGTCTCCTACACAAAACAAATAACAGACAAATACAGAAAACAACAAATTCATAACACTAACATATATCAATAACCACACTGAAAAAACAGTCCACAAATTCAAAAAAGCAGGATACAGAATCGCATACAAAACTACAAACAAAACTGAACATACTATCAAAACACACACACAAAGCATAAAACAAATTCGATCTACCTGGTATTTACAAACTAAACTGCTCAGATTGCAACAAATTCTACATAGGCCAGACAGGACGTAGCTTCAAACAAAGATACATTGAACATACGTAGGCACTACACTCCACTACCGAATCCACCTTTGCAAACCACCTCGAAAATAACATGGATATTCTACACATACACACAAAAGGCTGAAAACTAGACACTCTTGAACAATTGGAAATATATAAACACATGAAAACACATAAAAATGACATCCTAAACAAACGACACAATTCAAATCACACAATTATTCGAACATATCACACCCCACACACACAACATCGATCCTTCAAAAGTCAGTACCGTCGCCAAGAACAAGACGGATAGTGATCCCAGCGGCAGCCTCTGAAGAAGCTTTTTAAAGGCGAAAACTGGTTCAGGCTATAAGGTAAAACATTTACATTTTTACCCATAAAAAACTTTGTGTTCCGAGTCAGTAGTGATTTAATTATATTTAGATAATTATTTTTGTCTTGAAGTGGGTCTACTGTAAAGTTAAATTTTGTTAGAAATTTTAGAAATTAAAAAAGCAATAAAAAATAAAAAATAACAAAAATTTAACCAATGAACAGACTGAATTTTTTGTATCCCCTTTATTAAAATCTGTTATTTAGTTTAGTTTATTTTATATTATTTTGAATGTTCATCATTATTTTAAATTTTGCATTCAGTTTATATTTAGTTCAGTTAATTTTATATTTTGCATTCATGATTGTATTTAGTTTTTAAAGACACCAGACCTTCCCTTGTCTCATGCACACACTCCCCCCCCCTCGCCATCACAACACAGATGTTCCAGATACGCCCTAAACAGATGTTTACCACCTACACTCCTCTAACATCCTGTGTTCAGTAATTTCATTCACTCGCTCTTTGACAATGGCTTAAGTTAGTCGAAACAGCTGTCAGAGTTAATTAAAAAAAATTTGTGAAAATTGCCAAGTGTTTTTATATATTTTACAAAACCTTTGTATTAATATGTTTCACCAAGTGCCCAACGAGTCATCAATTAATATCGTGTAAAGTTAAATGTTTAAAAATAAAAATACGTTTGATAAATTCATTGTTATTTCACTAAAAAAGTGTTTATAATTTTCTTTCCTATTATTCGACATTTTCACTTATCCAATGTTGACGCAGCCAATTTATAGTTGTATAACTGAGACTCTACTGTTGAGGATTTTAAAAACATTTGTTTATATGTTTTTATTCTTTGCCTTATGTATTGAGATTACATGGTATTTTTTTTTTGTTATTAAAATTATTTACTTTGATAAGGATGTAGTCTTAATTTGTTTCAGTGGGAGTAACAGTTCAAAATCACATCACAGCACTTCAAGTGGTAGCAGTGGTTACTGTGGCCATCCATCAACAGTTGGCAGCAGGTTAGTGTAACTTAACGTGTGCGCACACGCACATTTATGTTTCAAGTTAAAACCAATCTAATCATTGTACTTAAAGATCTGTCCTCTTAAAGTTTGTATTAGGTAAATAACTATTCATTTCAAATAAATTTTATTATAATTTTAGATTTATAATTTGAACAGACTGACAATTATTCCATATTTTGTTTTTTGTATCAAACTGTTATCAAAGATTATATGTTACAGTTTACTACAACACTACCAGTTTTACTCTATTAAGGTTTAATTAAAATTTCTTTGTTTCAGCAATGATACTTTCTCTCAGCCACCAATGATGAAGCGTAATAAAGACAAAGAACATAAGAAGAAGAAATTAAAATTTATTACAGCCAACAGCTGTTCAGCAAATGCAACCACTTTGGAAAATAACAATGCCAATAATAATTCTGGAACCACATCCAACAGCACCCCAGCAGATAATGTTAGCTGCAACAATAACAAAGCATTTGAAATTGTGAGTTACCGTTTGAAATCATTTCAACAATATAGAAGATGCTTTTCACCACCTAACACAGTACATTTCATACACTATCTTAACTATGTAAAATTTTACTTTAAAATCTAGCATTGACACATATTCAATATTTATATTGACACTTGATGTTGCAGGATCCTACCCTAGTGAGCAACTTCGCAACACCTAGTATTGACAGTGAAGCTCTCCAGATTGCAGCTCTGTCACAGACTCTTAGTTGTATTAAGAAAATCAAAGCTAAAGACATACCATTAGGTAAAATAAGTATATTTTCACAATTATTTGTTCATGTTTATGACTTATATGTAATTGTAATGTAATTGAATTATGAGTCTTTATAATAAAAAGAATGTGATATTAGTAATCTTATATGAATGAAATAAAGTGTAATATTTCTTAAAGGCTTTTTTCTCACTTTTAATTCAACTCATGATCATAAGCATTTGTTGGTAGAATGTTTAATATGAATTCCACAAATATGTTGTGAAGCCTTGTTATCAGATCTCTTTATTTTTTCTGTATTATTTATAGATGAAAAAGAGAGAGCACCAGCTCAGATTACAAGTATTACTGCCACTGATCAAGAACAAATAATTAACTCTCTCAAGACTGAAGTAATTCATGAGGTTGGTAAACACTTATTGTTCTGAGTATGACTGTCAGAAACATTTATTAAGATATGAAGAATACCAATTATCCCATTCCAATTAGAACTAACATAAATATGATAGTCTGAAATTTTGTAATGGTTGAACTAACTGTTGTATTAACACTTTTTTAATCTAAATGTTATGTCATTTTATATTAAATAACCATGCTAAAATTAATCATTTCAGCAACAAATATTCCTTATTTTGTGTGTTTTTTTTTTTTTTTATAAATCTCAGGTCTTAAAATAATCATAAGATGTTTCGTATGATTAAATCTTTTGGTGTCTTGTGGTATCTATACCTTGAACTCTGACCACGATCAAAAACTCTTACAGTAGAAACTTCAGTAAATTGGATAGAATTGCTTATTTCACACATTCATGCCTTTGCAATTCTGCTATCTATCTCTTGTTTTGAATAATATTTATTTACTTCTTAAAATTAAATAAATATTAAATACTACTCTAAGTTACTAATATTAAAAATAATAGTATAATTTGGTTGTTTTATTGGTGGCATGGGGTGATTACTATTTATGTTGTACTTAACTTTTATAAAACTCACGAGCTAGAAATATTACTGAACCATGTACAGTAGTATGGTTATGATACTACTTATTTAGCAGATAACATATCCAGTAGGCTCAAAATTAGGGGTGTGTCGGTACCAAATTTTTCCGATCCCGGTACCAGTACCGATTCCATAAGAATCGATTCTCGGTACCGGTACCTAAAAACAAAAATTAAAAATTATTTTAGGGCTAGAGGGAAAAGAAAAACATCAACAAAATTAATTCTAAAATGCGTTTAATTGTGGAGTAGACCAATAAAATGACGTTAAAGTAAAAAACTTATTTACATTTCAAATTTTTGTTCAAAAACACCAACATTTTAACTCTTAGAGGGTCTAATCTGTTGCGTTTGGTGTCACAAATATTCCCTGAAATGCTGAAAAGTCTCTCGCTGAACACAGTGGATGGGGGAATGCACAAAATCTTTGACTTCCCTGATCAGATTTTGATACATGTCAGAGATAATTTTGTTGGTCAAGGTTTTTCTTGATGGTATTGTATATCTAGGCTCTAGATTATTTATCAGCATACGAAAACCTTTATTCTCTACTACAGAGAAAGGCTGAAAATCCAAACAAACCATTTCAGCAATCAATTTGTCAATATTTTTTGACCTAATGTCATCTGACTTAAATTTCTTAATTTTGTCATACATACTTGGCAAGGTTTGTTGTTGTAAGGTCATTTGATTCCTTAAGTGAATGGCTTTGGGGTAAGGGCTGAATCTAGGTGAAGTGTGAATCTCAGAACTATCACCTAGGTCTGTTGTTGATGCTGGTGACACAGCAGATAAATTTGGAGAAGTCATCAGAGGGTTTGGATCATCTGTATCCGAAACATCAACACTTAGGCTTAAATTATCATCACTTATTTCTTCTACATTTAAGCCCATATCTGGGCTGGAAGTTTTACGGCCTAAATTTGTATTTTTACTAAAATAATTGCTTAAAGTGGATCCACTGGGTATACTCAGAGTTTTGGCTGGCTCTCTATTAGTAGGAGCATTCGGCCTACTTTTAGAATGCGTTTTAAAATGTTTCATTAAATTTGAAGTACTCTTACTTCCACCTCCTCTCGAAATTAATTTACTGCAGATATTGCATTTGGCAAACCGATTATCGGCAGCGTCAATTTTAAAATACTTCCAAACCTGGGATGACATCTCTTAAAAATATTCTAAAATTTGAAATAATTATAAATATTAAACTTATATAAACTGAAACCACTAATAGGGCAAAGTTTGCTCCCCAATTTGAGAACCCGAGACCTCCCCAATTTAGGACACGTCACGAGTTTTCTTCATAACCTATACGGAAAAATAAAACTACTTAATTCTACAAAATTTCTGCTTAAATTAGTGAATTTTGACTCCTTAATTCTGTAGATACTAGTAAAACCAAAGTTTACTATAGACATTCCTTAAATCTAGTAGTAGGAACTAAAATCTGCAAGCGGTGACTAGAATTTACTAATTTGATATTCCTAAATCTACCATTTGTATACAAACATAACCATTACATGTCAAAAGGTCAAAAGAAAAGAAAATCATTTTTAAAATTTACAGATATTTTCGGTTAAAATAAGCTTATATTTATATAGTTTTCGCCGATATTTGGTCTACAGTTTTAACTATGTAAGTTGTTGGTTAATTTAAGTAGTTTTTTTTCGCGTAAATTCCTTATTTGTATTATGCGATATGTTGTAGTACAGCGGAATATAGCCTTACAGATACTTAACAGAATACAGTAACTAAGATGGATATATAACTTAAAGTTAGACAGAGTTGAAAAGTCCCTGGTAAAATATTTTTCGCACAAGACAAACTAATAACGTGTACTTCTCACAAAGCAGATAAGCAACTGAACTGCTGCTCCTACCACGGAGTCTAGACACGAGGCTATTGTAGCATTGCCTTGCCGATTCGCAGAATAGGGGATTAGATTTGTTGTGGCAGTGCTATTTGTGGCAACGCTTTTGCCTACCTGACTTTGTTTGCTTTCACACGCATACATTATACAAACACTGTATAACTGCCTGTCCGTGTCAGACACGCACCTCGTGCTCCGTTGGCGACGCTCTAACCTACGAATCTTGGCTTCGGTTTTTTGCATTTTTTTCGTGTTTCCAGCCATCGCGTTGCGATTTCCTTGAAATTTACATCGACTGGGCTGAATCCGACCACGACCTGTGGTGTTTAAATAACGCCACTGTGGTACTTCCGAATCACCAAACCGCTTTCCGTGTACAGTGTGAAAGTTTTAAAAGTACCGACAATCTAATGACTATGAAAATGGTCTAATGCAAAAACGAAGGATAAAACATGTAAAAGTACTGGTACCGACTTTGTAGCACCGGTTCTCGATACCGGTACCTAACCCCAAGAACCGGTGGTACCGAGAATCGGTACCGAGAACCGACACATCCCTACTCAAAATATACATTTTATAATGACATGAGTCAGTATTGTTTGTGAAACTATGTTAAATACATGAGTTTAATCATCATTCATTTATGAATAATCAGAGGGGTGTAAGTAAATTTATTTATTTAATTAAGATCTAAAAGAATCGTAATACTAAACAAAAAGCATTTTCTTTGAACACAAAACGGGTGAATAAAATTCATTTGTTTAATATAATTTTCATGTGTTAAAAAAATCAAGGGATATCTGTTCAAAAGTTCTCAAATGGCCCATTAATCATAATTCATGAAAAAATGTAACAAATTCAAGTGGTTTTTGAATCAGCTAATATATTTTTGTTTATCGTACCATCAAGAGGGGGTTACTTTGGCAAAAAATTGTGTATTTCATTAATTCAAATAAAACCATATTTATTCTCGTTAATTGTGCTAAGCTGTAATATACTTAATGTACTAATTGTATTGTATTTAATGTAATACATTATATATTTCTGTATTTCCAGTTCCCCCCCCCACCTTACTTTTTTATTCTGTTGAAAGCGTAATTTTTGTAAGTTTGTGGACAAAGCTTTTCCTGGGCAGCGGTTACTTTTGCCAACAATTGTTTTCACCCATAAATCTCTACATGAACCCAGACTAGACTAATGTACCCCCTGTTATTGGGTATCTTTGTCTACAAGGAATAACAGAAAGCCAGACTGTTACAAGAAAACATTTTTATCAAGGTACAAAAATATAAAACAGCTAAAATTTATTCAACAAATTTTTGAGTCTAAACAAATGAAAGAAATTATAATAAAAAGAAATTTTCAGTAATGGGAACTTAATATGATATAGTCATCAAGTTCTGGTGCAGTGAAATGTCTTCTTTTGTTCATTAGTTTTGGAGGATTAATTTTATACCTGACATCTTTCCAGTTTAAAAGCACACCCTTCTTCAATGGCCAACACCAACACTTGTTCTTCTTTGGCATACAATCCACTGTTGGTCCTTCGTCACTTTCATTTTACATTTTCTATATCACTTTCATTTTACGTTTTCTATATCAACAGATGCTTCTACCAGGTGGTGTAATTGTTTTTCTTTTTTTTTTTGTCAGTAGCCTTTCCCTTCAGTCCATTATGTTTGTTTGAAAGATGATCCATGAAACTGTCATTGATTAAATTTTAATCAACATTTTTTTAGGGAAACAGTTGAATACATTTTGATAGACTCAACCCTTTTCAAAACCAGACACAATATTCTTAGTTTTATCTACAAATAAAGCATCAGTCGCTCTTTTAAGAGTTTTGGGAATACATCTTTGAGACAAATTCTTTCCAAGAAGTCAGGATTTGACACTACAAAGGAAAAATTGTTTTCTGCTGTAAATCTATACATGAACACAGACTAGACTAATGGAACTCCTGCTGTTGGCTATCTTTGTCTACCAGGAATAATAACAGGAACCCAGACTATTACAAGAAAAATATTTTTATTATTATGTTGAATTGCATGGGAGCAGAGTAGGTGATATCTAATGGTTGTGTCAAGTGGCTAAAATGGCAGGAAGGTACACAAAATTGATGCCATTCTCCTCACAAGCTTTGATAATGTCAGTGTTGTTGTGTGAAGATAACTTGTCACCAGTTACAACTTTGGTTTCAGTTTGTTTCTTCAGTGAGGACAGTAGGAAATTAAAAAACCAGTCTTCAAATGTTGGCACATAAAACCATCCATTCTTAGTTTTATATACCTGCAACCATGAGGTCAGCCCTCCATCCGAGTGTCAAGGTACTTCATGCATATTTTTCAATTATCTTTGATACTCCCAGGTCATCTACAGGTTAGTTTCATTATAGTTCCACAAATTTTTGGGTGGAACATCCTTAAAACTTTCTGTTAGGTTATCAAAATACTTGTTCAGCACATCTTCATCAACAGCAGCACAAACTGTTTTTTTATTCCTACATTGATCTACTGTCAAAGTGGGGTGACATTTTTGGAGTGTTTTAACCCAGTCAGTGTCTGGAAGATTATTTTTAAACTGTTTTACTACATGCTTCTTGTCAAATTAGCTCTTAAGTATAAACCTTAGATCAAATTCGGTTGATGGAAAGCCAAACTCAGGTGATTTAAAAACATGTGCACAAAAAAGGTTGTCTCTTCTTGTGTCAGGACCGTTGGTCTTCCTGGTTTGTTACCACATCCCATTTTAGTTTGTTTTTTAAAGTGCTTACAGGAATAACGTAAAACTGAGAAGTGCTAGTTTGAATTCCTTTCCCAGTATGAATGCCATGTAAACACTTTGTAAAGTTTCTTCAGGGTAATCAGTATACTTGCAGCTACCAACAGTACATACGTATTTTCAAGGCATTTTCTATAATTAACACTTTAACGAGCATGGTGGGCATCCCTCTGTAGGGACTGCAGTGGGAGTATACAACCTTTTGCTCGTTGTACAGAAAAATTGTCTCTGTTGCCCAGATAATTGCTTCTGGACCAATTTCTCTGTATGATGTAACCACCATAATTGCTGTGAACACAAAAATGTATTTGGACTCATTTTTTGAAGTGTTAACTTCTTATTTGTTCTTTACAAAAATTTTATTGTAGTTTTTTTTGTACCCAGTTGTTTTTCATTTCTGAATATTCTTTTCTCTCATTATAAATATCTTTAAGTGTAATGATGAAGTCATATTCTAATAATTTTTAAAAGTTGTAAATAAGGTAATAGCTTTACCTTAAATTGAAGGTGATTTCCTGTTCCCCATTGCCAAGTGTATCAGCCTTTGAGTACGAGGAGATGTTGGGTTCTTTTATAAAATCAACACCAGGCAAACAACGAACTATACTGAAGAAAAACGTTTGACAGTCTTAAACTATGATCTCATAACTGCAATGAACCACATTCCACTACTAAGAGAACACTTTCTTTTTTATACAACAAAGTGTACGTGACAACATTAAAGAAGCAATAAAATGAAACACATTGGAAATTACATGCATGTACTGAAAGGAAACACTGATGAAGACAGAGGAAATTACTGTACTATTTTTTTGGTTTACTTCAATATGAATCAGTTTGTTGTTGGTAGACTAGCATGTTACTGATATTACACAACGATTCTTGGATTTCGTTGTCCATGACGTGTCCGTTACTTAACTAAATATCACTATAATATTGACGACTTGGAACACAAAGTTTTTTATAAGTAAAAACGTAAAGTTTTACCTTACAGCCTAAACCGGCTTTCACCTATAGAAGGCTTCATCAGAGGCTGTCGTTAGTAGCGCTGCTCGTCTTGTTGTTGGCGACGAGAAAGTGTTTCGAAAGATTGAAGCTGTGTGTGTGTGGTGAGATGTGTTCGAATAATGCGTGCGATTTGAATTGTGTCTGTTCGTTTAGGATGTCGTTTTTATTTGTTTTTGTGTGTTTGTATATTTCTAATTGTTCTAGAGTGTCTAGTTTTCGGCCTTTTGTGTGTACGTGTAGTATGTTCATGTTATTGTCGATGTTTTTATATGTGTGGTTTGCTTCAATGAGGTGGTTTGCGAAGGTAGATTCTGTAGTGGTGTGGAGTGCTTTTGTGTGTTCAATGTATCTCTGTTTGAAGCTACGTCCTGTCTGGCCTATGTAGAATTTACTGCAATTTGAACAATTTAGTTTATATACACCGGGTAGATCGAATTTGTTTTGTGCTTTGGGCATGCGTTTTGATAGTGTGTGTTCTGTTTTGTTAGTAGTTTTGTAAGCGATTCTGTATCCTGCTTTTTTGAATTTGTGGGCAATTTTTTCTGTTTGTTTGTTGATGTATGTTAGTGTTATCAATTTGTTGTTTTCTGTCTTTGTCTGTTGTTTGTTTTGTGTTTTGTGTAGGAGTTTACTGACGATTGTTCTGTCATAACCGTTAGATTCTGCTAGATATTTGATCGTGTTTAGTTCGTCTTTGTAGTCTATTTCATCTAAGGGGATGTTGTTAAGTCTATGTATCATGGTTCTAAAAACAGCTAGTTTGTGTTGTATTGGGTGATTGGAGGTGTTGTGTATTAGTGTGTCAGTTGTAGTTGGTTTTCTGTATATACTGAATTTGTGCCTGTGTTCTAGTTTTGTGATGGAGAGGTCTAAGAAGTTTATGGTATTGTTGTGTTCGTATTCGGCAGTGAAGGTTATGTTTTTATGTATTTTGTTTATGTGCGTTAGTAACTGTTCACATTGTCTTTTGTTTCCCCTGTATAGTATTAGAATGTCATCAACGTATCTGTGCCAATATAGTATTTTATGTGAGTGTCTGTCATTGTTTGTGAGTATTTTTGTTTTTTCTAAGTGTTGGAGGAAGACTTCTGCTAGAATGCTGGATATGGGGGAGCCCATGGGTAAGCCATCGTTCTGTGTGTAGTATTATTGTTATAAGTAAAGTAGTTTTGTTTTGTGATAATGTTCAGAGTTTCTGTTATTTCATTGATAAGTTCGTCTGGTGTGTTGTTCTGTTTGAGTTTGTTTTGTAGGATGGTAATTGTTTCAGAGATGGGGATGTTTGTGTACAGGTTTTTAATGTCAAAGGAGGCTAATGTGGCGTTATGGGGGATGTGTATGTCTTTTATTTTTGTTACTAGGTCAGTGTTGTTTTTTACTGCAATGTTGTTGTCTATTTGTGTGTGTTGTCTAATAATTTTGTCTAGATATTTTGCCAGTTTGTGTGCAGGGGCATTACGGTAGTTGATAACGGATCGGAATGTCTTCTTTATGGATTTTGGGAAGCGCTTGGAGTGTAGGTGCTGATGGTCGGATTTGTTTCATGTAGGGCTTTTGTTTATGTGTCATAATGTGTTTGGCTTTGTTGACTATTTGTTTTACTGAGTTTTGGTATCTGTCGGTGGGGTCGTGTTTTAGTTCTGTGATGTTGTTCTGTTCTATGAAGTCTTGTACTTTTTTGTGTAGGTTGTCTGTGGGGATAATTACAGTCGTGTTGCCTTTGTCAGCTTTTACAAATGTGATGTTGTGTTTGTGTGCCTTTTCCCTCAGTTTGATGGCTGTGTGTATTTCTGAGTTGTGGTTGTTGTTGTCTGGTGTCTTATGTACTCCTATTGTGTTGTTTATATTATGTCTTAATGTGTCTTGATGTTCTGGTGCTGTGTTTTGTATATTTGTTTCTGTGTCAATTATGAGCTTTGTTAGTGTTTGGTTGTTATGTTTGTAATGTATGTTAACATAATTGCCCACAAATTCAAAAAAGCAGGATACAGAATCGCTTACAAAACTACTAACAAAACAGAACACACACTATCAAAACGCATGCCCAAAGCACAAAACAAATTCGATCTACCCGGTGTATATAAACTAAATTGTTCAAATTGCAGTAAATTCTACATAGGCCAGACAGGACGTAGCTTCAAACAGAGATACATTGAACACACAAAAGCACTCCACACCACTACAGAATCTACCTTCGCAAACCACCTCATTGAAGCAAACCACACATATAAAAACATCGACAATAACATGAACATACTACACGTACACACAAAAGGCCGAAAACTAGACACTCTAGAACAATTAGAAATATACAAACACACAAAAACAAATAAAAACAACATCCTAAACGAACAGACACAATTCAAATCGCACGCATTATTCGAACACATCTCACCACACACACACAGCTTCAATCTTTCGAAACACTTTCTCGTCGCCAACAACAAGACGAGCAGCGCTACTAACGACAGCCTCTGATGAAGCCTTCTATAGGTGAAAGCCGGTTTAGGCTGTAAGGTAAAACTTTACGTTTTTACTTATAAAAAACTTTGTGTTCCGAGTCGTCAATATTATAGTGATATTTACACAACGATATCAGGCAGCATCCGCCACTTTTTGTTTTTCAAAAGGCTATCCGTGAGACATACCAAACACATACAGGAAGCTATGCATAATCGAATATTATTCATTGCACATTCCTTGAATAGGTTCCCACAACTAGGCAAGAGCTTGGGTAGAACGGGAGCAAATGGACATCAACACAAACGAAGCAGTCCGTACACAGCAAAAATTATATCAACCCGCTACGAGAGGGACCACAGCCAGTGTATACGACTACTTGATGCTGTCTTATATTATTAGACTCAGAAAGTAAAATGAGTGTTAGAACACAATTTTTTTACTTAATTACAAGGCTGATGCAATTGAAAAATAGACTTGGTCCCCTAGGAAGGAAAATGAATTTTACCATGGTTGTTAATGTGTTAAACTTCATCTGAAAAAACATTGTAAATAAACTATAATTCACTGTACATTATAGTTGGGCATGTTCAGTGACTCAGTTGATTTAAGTAAGTTTGACTCAGTTATAGTTTGTAAGTTATTAAAAAAAATATTCATGGAACTTGGAGTAATTTTGACCCATATGAGGATTGGCCAAAATTACACCATAAAACTTTCATAAATGTTGTGTTTTAATTTAACATAATGGTAAATAGAACAATTACAAGTGAATAAATCAAAATTTTTTTTGATCACTCCCTAACAACTACTTAAAGATGAAATTGCACTACTTACTTGACTTATATAAATGTTTTAAGTACATTGTACAATCAAATGTTCTGGAATAATAAAATCTAACAATAGTGCATAACAAAACTTCATCTGTAATGCTGCCAATTTAAAAGCCTTTAAAAAAAAGTTTTTTATGTCCTAATCGAGTATATGGTTAACATATAAAAAACATATACAATAATAATAAAATGTTGCTTATGCCAAGATTTATCAAAGTAAACATCTTTTTTTCTGAACTAATAGCCAAAGTTAACCCCTCTTGACGGAATGTTTCCATTAGAAAATGTACCCAAATTTTTCAGGGCACCCACGAAAACTTGAACAAAACATTTGTTTTCACATATTTTGTAAAACATCTTGTCATAGATAAATTACGTAGTATGTTTTTGAAATATGTCCATGTTCAATATGTAGACATTTATCAGTAGCTTCCTTATTTGGATATGTAGGTATAATATTTCTTTTGTTGTCATCATATAGAATACAATTTTGTAACTATTGATTTTGTATTGATTTTAACTGAGTCGGGGCTGAAAGACAACTCCCAGTTGTTTTATCATGAAGTATGATCAGTAAAACAGTTCTAGTGTTTTTGAATTACAAAAGTTATTATAGTTTCATTGTCATCAGAAACCTCAAGCTGCTGAAGTAAAGCAAACCCCTACTGGTCTTATTCCATCCAATACTCTCATTTTGGGAAAGTCAGGAAAAATTAAAAACTTTTTGTGCAACAGTTTTTAATAATGCTGTCTTGATTCAAGAAAGCCATTTAAAGCTAAATGGCTAACATTTTATAAGCACTAAAAACGTTGCATGAGTTTACTGCAAAAAGTTATTAATCTGCCAGATTTACATCAACAATTAATATAATTCATCCCAAAAATACAAATTATAGCAAATACCAATACATTCTTTAGCTAAATACTGATATTTTTTATTAATTAAACTAGAAATATGGCAGATCTAGAAACTATTTTAAGTATAAAATAAGCTGTATTTGTGAAACATCTTTTTGAATGTACGCAAAATTTTTAGAATGCCTCATTTACATGTTTGTTTTTTAAAATTTATCTTGGCAATTTTAGAGCTGGAGAGCTGAACTTTGCAGATTATATATAAACTGGTAGGTCTTTGTACCTATCCATTTTCTTTGTACTGTCCGTACCATGTAGAATTTGTCAGTTCATAAATTTTTCAGTGGTAGGCCTACTAAAATTTTGTTATGGTGATTAAGTATATAAGTAGTAGTACTTATAAAGCACCTTCTATATCATACAAAAACACCATTGACTTTAAAAAGTATATAGTTTCCATAATATTGGAATATTGGAATAGTGGTTCCATCCCATAAACCATTCCGACCATATTCCATTCCATGGATGAAGATTTAATATTATTAAATTCATTGCTGTAACTGACCATTTCTTTACTCATATGTATAATTTTATATGTGTGATGTTTTTCATTGATTTGCAGTTGAATGAAATTCGCCGGAACTCACACAGATTTTCTCTGTTCTACCATAGGCATTGACTTTGCCAAACAGTTACAAATAAAGTTTGTTTAGGAAAAAAATTTCCTGCTACACAGGCGTGCAAAATTTAGGTTCATGAAAACTCTTTGTGAAATTTACTATGAATTTTACCATCCGCATCACCATTTTTGTATGAGAGTATTTAGTGCACTGCAATTAGTAGGGAAAATATGTTAAACAAAACAACTGTAGTCAGATATTAAAATCATTCGTATATATATTTCTTCACAGTATCATTTTAAAACTTATCTTCACAGTGTCTTTTTTAAAAAGTTTTCCTTCACCTTGTAAAGATGGATCTGTAGCTTTACCTCTTGTGTGAAACATCTGCATTTCAACTGTCACCTCCTTGTGAAAAGTAGTGAGTGAGCTCTTTTTCTTTATTTCTATACACGTAGGCTAAATTTTTTTCTTTCAATAGGGAGTCTAAAAGTTCAGCAAAATTCTTAGGTAATGTCACATCTCTTACTAGGTTATTCAATTCAGATTAAGTGAACAACTTTCGGAGGGGGGCTGTTCATCATCATTACCCAGAAACTCCAGATCTTTGTTAAGTCCTACAGTATTCAAATTAGAATTGTTTTATGGATATTCTAATTTTTGCAGGAACAGGTATTGGAATATTAGCACCATGAGAATAGGTTATAAAACAACTTCTATTAAAGTTATTAGCAAACTTAGATCAACAGATGTCCACACATGAATGCTAATGAATCATTTATTTGCTAGTGTTAGTGAGTTTCTGGCAGTACAATTAAAGAAATCTTACTTTTTTGGAAGTTACTAATAATGGAAAGCAGAAATAAGAGAATGTGTAAACTATTATTGGTAGTGCTCTAGCTTTGACTATTAATTATTATTTGCCAGATTCTTGTATATTTCACAACCTAATGAAAAAAATTATAAACTCTAATAACCTTGCCTTGTCTGCATTTACCTTAAAATACTCAGTTTATTTAGAAACTGTACGTGATATGAAATGTGAATATGTTTTAATGTGATTGTTTAATTCAGTGCCCAAACATACATAAATTATGTTCTATCTGCAGGCTGTTAACAGTTATTAATTTGTTTTATTATAAAAGCGGCTGATACCAAAATGATTATACTTTAAGAATACTATCTTCACTACAATTGGAAAAAAATTGTATTAAATCCATACATCAGTAGCAGAAGAGTTGCACTGCATAATTTTAAAAAACCAAATTGTCTAACATGTTTAACACAGTTAGGAGAATAATACTCTTCATAGTTTGGCTTTGTTGTTGTATAACTATATCCCATGCACATCAGTACGCACACCGAGTTTAGATTAATATGTTCAGATTTATTAATTTTAAACAACTAGTAATTTGTTGATAGTTTAAAGATGACATGCTGAAGTTTACTTAAAAGTACACATTGAACAGAATGAAAATCCTGATTACTAGATTTTTTACATCTTGTGAGAAATTAATAGGTACACATATTTCTGCACGGAAGTGTTATTATTTCACCATTAAGTGTGGTGAACATAAAATAGAATCATTACCATACAAATGTGCATGTGAATGCGCGCGCGCGCGCACACACACACACACACACACACATTTATTTACATACCAATAGAAAATTTTTGTGAAAATTTTACGTGTTAACCAAATGGCACATTTGACTAGTTTTGCAGAAAAGTGACCCCTTTACTATCTTTATTCATGTGTATCGTATAATATGGAAAATTATAACAAAAATTTTGAATACGATGCAGTTTTACAGGGATTAATTCATATATCATAGATATCAAATGTAAATCTGCAAAAAACGATGTTAAGTAAATGCAGTTAGAAGGTACCAGAGCGGTATTTGTTCAAAAGGAACAACGCTTTGAGTCGGCGTCTGCCAGACGCCCAGAAAGTACAAAAAGTCACGTAAAGGGTCGGCTATCATAATGCATTGTAAGTAGAAACTAACAGAAAATGTGTGAAGGTTGGTAAATTTTAAGTGCTGTCAACAATAAAGTACCGTTATGTAAGACAGAGAGCGTAAACAGAGAAATGCATGTAACGCATTTTCCCCACCACGTGTACACGCGCCGTTGGGTTGATGAATAGAAAAAAGCACCATTTTTTAAGCGGGTGAATTCTCGGAGTAGATTGGGTAAATTTGTATTTCGCGGTACATGAAACCAATCAGCGTGTATTTTGTAAATATTTGGTGAGCGTAGTTTTAAGTCGAGTATAAAAAACGGAGTTGGAAAAAGTTCAGTCAGTCTGCAGAGGTACTACATTTATTTAGACTCGTAACCCGTGTATTAAAGAATTATTATTTAGTTGATAAATTAAACAAATCATATTCGCAAAAGTAGTAAGTTGTATACAGTGAATTCATCAAAGCGATAAAACTAACAATCGTATTTGAATCACTAAAATAATAGAATTCATGAAAGTAACTTGTTGATGAAGTTTCGAACAGTAAACAATATTCAAATAAAGTATTAAGTATTTATTAAAGCAATCGTAATTCGCCTGAGATTAAATCGGAGTTCAAAGTGTAAAGTTCGGTGAGCTGAGAAATTCTATAGCAGAACTTGTCGTGTACAAATTAATCCGACGGTATCAGCATATCGTGTCCGTGTTGGAAGCACTTACATCCAATCACTTATATACTAGGTGTAAGAAAATATTGTGCAACACGTCACCATTGTATTCGCACTAAATTATAAAAAGTGAATTGTGCCTGGTGTATGTGAAACAAGTGTATATAGAGTTAACGAATGAACGAGTGCTACTGATGGGATATACTTAGCAGCAGTGGACCAGAGGATCACAGGACCGACGACGTTTGAGGAGACACTCCGCACCGTAATAACGGAATTCAACCATCAAGTAAAATTTATATGAACATTCATTTTAACATTGTAATTAGAGTTCAATTCTTTTGGTAACTCAATCAGTTAAAACAAGAATCCACAATTAAAAGAGAATAATCATAAGAAACTGAATATTGATATTAATAATGTAATCTTTAAATTTAAAAATTCATTAAACGTATAATTTGTCATATTTATATTTGTTTTATTAATTACTACACCCTGAGATTAATTATAAGAGTCGCTACCCCAAAGTAAGAGCTAAATTCAATAGTTGAATATCAACAAATATATATATATATATATATATATATATATATATATAGAGAGAGAGAGAGAGAGAGAGAGAGAGTTAGAAATAACCCTTGCTTTGAGAGTTTAGTTGTAGAAATTGACCATACAATGAATAAATTAATATTAATGAATATTCAACATTTAGTCTTGCTTTGCGTGGTGTAGTATTTTGGTGCCCAAGACTTTGGAGCTTATAAAAACCAAAATCCTACGCGAAGGTAGTAAAATACCAGTTAGTAATTAATTTCATAGATATGAAAGTTATACAGACTGAATAAATGAGGTTTACATTATTTTGAAATACTGTTACAGAGTACAGTATTGATAATAAAATCTGGATGTAAATATTGTGATTATGATGCCTAATGAGTCAGTGAAAGGCATGCAGAGTTACGTTAGAGACACAGCAGACAAAATAAAAAACTGTCAGTGATATATTTTTGTCCTTATCTATATGCAATTCTTTCCGCACTAAAGAATGTAAATTGAATTTAGTTTGATAAGATTCAGAATTTTTTAGATAATGACTTCAGAAAAATATTTTGATAAAATTATAAAAGAGTATAGTAATAAAGATAAATTATATAACACTTTTTCAGAAGATTCACAATTAAGAAACCTATGTAGGAAAATCTGTGTATACAGAACATCTTGTATAAGGAGTATTACCAAAAGATGGTGCCAAACTTTGGAAGATGATTGTACTCATTAAACTGAATGAAAAATATCCTATAAACATATGCCGAAAAATGCTTATTTTTCCATCTGTATGTCTCTAGATGTTAAAAAATTTAATTACTGCTGAACAAATTGAGGTGTGGAGTTGAAAAATTGGTATGCACAGTACATTTACAATTTCTTGTAAGTATAAAACAAACCAAAGTATTATATTATTTAAAATTTTGAAAAATATTGGCTGATTGAAATTTTTAATTCTATATTTCACAAAAATCAGTTCTTGTAACAAACAGTGACTTATTACATAACAAAACAGCCCTTTTATTTGTAAGTCAGTAGAACCTTGTTTACAGAATTTTGATAAAAAATGATGGAGATTTTACATTTATTTTAATACAGAACATTTGATCTACTTTTAATACTGCTGAATAATGCTGTATTTAGGTCTCGTGGCAATTCATGTCTCAAATGGTTGCTTACTCATAGTAGCCATAAACATATATGTATAACATAAGTACGTCATAATGTATAGTGTAATATTCTATAGCATAAACATGTATAACATTGTCAATACTTAAAAAAAATAAATAAATAATTAATGTTTATTTTAATTTACTTCATTTAACATTTTAGAATCATATAAAAAGTTCAGTAAACCAGTAAATGTACTATGTCTATCAAGTTTCAACTCCACACTTCATTCTGTTCAGCAGTAATTGATTTAAAACACACACACACATGTACAGACATGGAAACAAAGAATTTTTGGGCATATGTTTATTGAACATTTTTCCATTAGTTTAATGAGTAGAATCATTACATGAAATTTCTCACCAACTTTTGTAACATTTTGTATAATAAAACCAAATATTTTGTGTAATATACTCAGTGGCGGATTACCCATTAGGCAGAATAGACAGCTGCCTAAGGCCCGGCATGCGCGGAGGCCCGTAATTTCAGGTCGCGCGTATTATTTTCGGGACCTCTTTCTTTATTTATCATTTTATTGCTTGAAGATAAGAATTTAACTTGCACACAGATGCAGACCCGTTGCCAGGGGGTGCCTATGGTGCTTGGGCACCCCCCCCCTTTAGAACAGCATACCTATTTTTAATCAAGTCTCCGGTAAAAATGCCTATTTATTTTAGAAAAAAATGTGTTGAAATTTAATATTAGAGTATGATGTAGCCGAAATCAGGTTAGTTTTTTGGAAATGAGATAAGGCAAGTTTCGTCAGATCAAAGTCAATGCCTAAAATGACCCGGGCGCCCCCCTCTGGAAAGTCTGGCAATGGGCCTGAGATGTATATTTGTATATGAGCGCACATGTACCTCTGATGATGTATTGTACAGACATAGAACTAGCGCAGCGGTGATTTATATCTATGTATGTAGGTATTTTTAAACTTTAACATAATAACAGTTTATGTAGGGGAAAGTTGGTTAAAACGGGGACACTGTATTCTAGCAGAAGGGCGCTGCTGACAGCGGCAGCAGTAAATACTAAATGAACTGAAACAAGCAAAATACTATTCTGTGTCAATCGACTCCACTCCAGATGTCTCCCACATTGACCGCCTGACATGCATTTTCAGATATGTTCTTGATGATGTACCAGTAGAACGCTTCGTCAAGTTCCTGGATATGGAGGGACATACTGCGAATGAGCTGTCAAAAAGTTTGCTCGGATTTCTATCGGAATCCGGAATTGCCATCGAAAACTGCAGGGGACAATCATATGACAATGCGAGCAACATGTCGGGAAGATACGTGGGGCTACAGGCCATTATTCGAGAGAGAAATCCACTAGCAGAGTGGATACCATGTTTCGGCCATTCACTGAATCTGGTTGGACAATCTGCCGTTAACCGCGTTCCCAGTGCTACTGCATTCTTTGATTTCATAACATGGTTGTACACGTTTTTCAGTGCATCAACAGTTGGAATATATTACTGCAAGAGCTTCAAGGAACTGGTCTACCTGTGGTAAAACGTCTATCCACATCACGCTGGTCTACACACTCTGATGCAACCACTGCTTTGAAACTGAGCTTCAACAAAATTCATACTGCCCTCATACATATTTCTGAAGATATGGATGAAGATCCAACAACTCGATCTGGTGCCTCCGGTATTGTGAAGAAAATGAATCGGCTTGAAAACGGGATTCTGCTCGAGTTGTGGCCTGTAGTGTTAAAAAGGTTTCACAAAACATCCAAAAAGCTACAAAGTACAAGCATGTATCTACACGAAGCAGTCAGGCTACTGAATTCTTTGAAAGAGTATGTAGCATCACTGAGAGAATCATTTGACGAGTTTGAAGAAAAAGGTATGTCAATCACAAACAATAACAAGTACAAGGAAAGCACTCAACGTAAAAGCAGTCATAGTTCACGGTTAACGCATCATCATGATGGACCTGCAGATGCTGCTAATTTATCACCGCGAATGTGGTTCAAAGTTGAAGTCTTTATTCCTGTCTTAGGATCGCCTTGATAGCGAACTGAAAAGACGCTTGGATGCATATACTGTTCTCTGCAGTAAGTTTGGATTTTTGCATGATCTACTGGATATTGATACTAGCGAACTTCGAGAAAAAGTGAAACAGCTTCAAGAGTCATACCCAGACGATCTAGAGGCAATTTTTCAAGAAGAGATCATTCACTTTCACGAGTACATCAAGAGCAGTAGCTTGAAAATTCTTGGTGACATCAGCATTGAACTTTACTTGTACCGAACACTAACTGAGCACAGCCTGCAGGACGTGTTTCCGAACTGGGAAATGCACTTCGTATGTATTTGTGTTTGATGGTGAGCAACTGCTCCGGAGAGCGATCGTTTTCAGCATTGAAAAGGATAAAGAATGTTCTCCGGTCGAAAATGCTGGACGAGAAACTTAACCACTTGTCAATCATGAGTATAGAGTCGGGTCTTCTACGAAAGTTGGATTTTTCAGACATTATTTCAGAGTTTGTGAAAAGAAAAGCGAGAAAAATGTTTTATTAAAACATTTTCTCCATTCTTCCATCAATTACAACCATTCTATATACCGTTTTTATGCTCGATGTTCTTGTCTTTGTAAAACAGCATAAATTGGTTCAATATATAGTTTTGATTGAAAGTATTTTTTCTTCATATTGTATAACAGTTAGGCCCGCAATATATCTCTGCGTAAGGCCCGAAATATCGTAATCCGCCACTGAATATACTTCACATATTCATAAATGTACGATTGTCATACCTTTATTCTAGAATTGTGTATCACTGGCCTTAAAATTTGTGGGCCAACATTGTTTTAAAACTGCTAGACATAAACGTGAATATGATCTTTTACACAGGGTTTGTGAGTGTGTTTTTCCATTCTGTAGTATGTTTGTTTTTCAGACTTCCTTTAATAAATTTTTGCTTAAAACAAAGTAAAATTTAACCCTATAGTAGTTTCAGGTAACACAGTAGCAAGTAAGAGAAAAATGTTAAGTTTGAATGCACTTCATGTACAAAAATAACATTTTAACATGTAACTCATAATGTACAAATCATACTGTTTACAGGAATTTTTTTCTCATGTATAAATTATTCACAGAAGCATAACAGAGTTGATGCGTGTATCAGAATGGATTAAGCCTGTGACTTTTTTTTTTTGGATTTCACTGCACTATAAAATATTAAACAAACAAAATACATGCATATGAAACTACACAGTAAAGTAGGGAAATGAACAAGGATTTAAATAAATTTATTTTTTATCCTAGATAATTTGTAAAGTATAAAGATTCAAAGTTAGGAACCTTCTTTCTTTAAATGATTCATTGGACTTTAAATATTTGTTTAAACAGTAAAGAGTTGATGCCTTTCTTAAACAAAAACGCAAGTAAAGATTTTTTTGTCTGGTAATACTTGGAAGTACTCCTAAGGATCCAAATGACGCTTCAGTAAAGTGAATCTTCATGTTTCTTATAAAAAAGGCCTATCACTCGTATTGTTACTATGAAGTGCCAATTGAATACTGCCTTTAAGTTAGGAGTGCTTACATTAGAATCAGAACATGGGGGAGATATGACGTAAATTCTCCCCAAAAACCTAACAAAAATTTTCTACAATTTTATTTTGAGAAAAACGTGTTGTATTTTTTCTGTTTATACAAGTGTTACTGAAAAAAATTTGTTGAAAAAATTATCCTTATCAAATTTAATATAAATTCACCAAGTTAGCTTATAATTATAGCCTTCAAAATAGAAATAAGTAAGTGAGATATGTTTTTGTATTATTTAGAATTATTTATTTATCACAAGGTATGTTGAATGAAAGGCACAACAAAAAACCTTTTCTTTTTCTTGAAGTCCACTCTGTATTTATTTTTTCATGTGTATGAGCATGTTGAAAGATATGTTTTACTAGTCATAATATAGTCCCTTGCTTCCCTCTCCCTCTCCCTTCATCACATATTTTATTTCTTTTTTTATTTTTGTCTTATTGAGTGAGCACGAGGACCTAAAATTGAGTGTGGAACCCTGTGCAACTGCACTTGTCTCACACTCCTAAGGGTGCTGTGCCTCTGTAGCCACTGCTTATATACAGTTGTATGAAAGTATGGTACTTCCAGACAAAAGATCACTTATTCACATGTATCTCCATTTACTATGCGATAAATTAACACAAGATACATATTACAGAATCGGTAAACTTTTATTAACTAAAAATCCTTACATTTTACAGTTTAATCTTGCAGGTCTATAACTCAATACAGGCACCTCGTTTTCTATATTTTCGCATGTTAGCAGATGCATGTGCCCTAAAAAAATATTATTTAGCAGTGAACAGATATATTATTGTGCAGGGGTTGACAAAGTTCTTCTTTAAGTGAAGTAATTGCTGATCATAGAAGCTGACTATATTAAATGTAATTAAATCACTACCAACTCAGAACACAAAATTTTTTATGGGTAAAAACGTAAAAGTTTTACCTTATAGCCTGAACCCGTTATCGCTTTTAAAAAGCTTCTTCAACAGCCTCTGAAGAAGCTTTTTAAAAGCGAAAACTGTTTCAGGCTATAAGGTAACTTTTTTACATTTTTACCCATAAAAAACTTTTGTGTTCTGAGTCAGTGATTTAATTATATTTAGTTAAGTAACGGACACGTCATGGACAACGAAATCCAAGTGACTATATTATTTTATAACAGTTTAAACATGATTTGTAATTTTATAATTGATAGTTGATACAAGTGTACATTTTTTGTTGATCAGGAGGAGTTTTGTGCTGTAGTGTCTATGCAAGATGGTGTTGTCCTATATACAACACCCAATCTGACTGATGTGTTGGGATTTCCAAAAGATATGTGGATTGGAAGGTCACTGATAGACTTTGTACATCCAAAGGACAGAATAGCATTTGCCAGCCATATTACATCTGGAATTGCCAACCCTCTCATTGAACATCACAGTAAAAGTAAGTGTGCAGTATACAGATTGGTTTGTTTTTTTGTAAACCAGAATATAAATATCAGAGCTTACAGAGTGCATGATTTTGGTTGTAGATGGCAATACAGGAGGCTCAGGCAATAAACGCAATTCGTTCTTTTGTTGCCTTCGTCAGTATCGTGGTCTGAAATCTTGTGGGTATGGTGTTATAGATAAGAAAGTTTCATACCTTCCTTGCCACTTGACTATGAGTTTCAGGGAAGTTCCTCCATCTACAGACACAGCAGGAACAAACAGCCATCAGTCAGTTCATGGTATCTTTTTGGTTGTAATAGTGCAAACTGTTCGATCCGCATATAAACGTGAGTATTCATGATATTTATTATGTAATATAATAATAATAGAATAAAAATATACCAGTCTGTATGTTGAAAGTAAAAAATATAAGTGAAGTTAATCTGATTATAAAAGAAATAAAATGAAATGATTGAGACAATATTTTGGAAACATAATTATGAAGAAAATTATTCACAATTAAAAATATGAAAAAACAAAACCTTGGATTAATACTGAATTCCAAAATCACTGCATTGCATTCTTTTACTGAGTAAAATAGGAGGAAGTGTGTGAAATAGTAACTTGTCCTTATAAAAATTTAAGCTTCACATGTTCACATGAGAGTTACAAGTATGTTAATCTTTAATCTAAATATATGACTAGTCAGAGGAAATATGCAACAAAATTTGCCTGCCTAAGCTATTAATAATTTAAAAGTTATCCTACCTAAATATGATACTGTGTGTCTAATGACTTTTAAAGATCCATATACAGGAATACTTTATGTTAATAATATGAATGCTACTAACAAGTAACAGTAAGTTTATCTAGACCTTTTGTGGATTAACCATTTTAGTAAGAGACAGTCATTTCAGCATAGTGTCTATTTTATGTTTCATATTATACTTACTTTTCCCATTTAATATAACAATAATTTTATTTTGACCATCATTTAATTTCATAATCATAATTTATCATTTCATTATTACTACTTTTCTGGTAATATTAACTGTTTCCAGCTTTTAGTTGATTTATACTTTAAGAAGGGAAACACAAAACTAACCACTCAGGACATAAAAGGTACACAGAAACTGCGAAGAGGAAATGAACACAATTTCTGTAGAAAGAATTGAATAGAACAGTTGTTGCAATTATAGATATTACAGGAATTTTATTGAAAAAGTTCAGATCAACACTGACAGTCTGCGTATAATTTCATTTTCTGTATAAATAGTTTGTGATGGTTTCAGGAAAAATGTATATTATATAGTTTAGCTGTTTGACTGATAAATATGATTAACATTTCATTGTCAATGATAGAAATAATAGAAAATTGGAAACTAAAGATTAGTCTAGTTTAATTTGTCACAAGGTCTATGAAAGTATTTGACAGAATAGAAATGATCCGGCAGCACACAAAATATAAATGTCTATTTTTCTCCTATAGGAACCACATAATCTGAGAAATAAGGTGAAAATTCTAGTCACTTTTTTAATTTTAAATGCAAACAAAATTGATAATGTGTGCACATATCTGCAAGTACTTCACTTTGGGGTAAATAATGGTGCACTGTTAGTGATCATGTACCATGCACTTATAAAAATAAACAAAAAAATTTTGTATCCTAAAATGAGCGAACGTCCATAAAATTAAAATTACAGTGAAAAAATTCTGAGTGACACTATTATAAGTAATTGTTAGTAAAGTTGAAATCATAACTTTGCGAGTCTGGCGAATTTTGTCTGAAGTGTACAGCATTACCAAACCTCCGCAGTGTGCTCCTCCTGACCATTCTGTTGCACTGATAAGTTGTTAAAGTGTTGTGTTAAGCTGTCTAAAGCCTGATTTGCCAAATGAAGGACATCTTTTATTTTAAAGGTTTTGTTTTGATAGGGAACTTGCCGTTTTAATTGTGCCCATATTAATTCAATGGGGTTGTACTAGTAGTGTTAGGGAGGTAAACATAGTTTTCGTGTCCATATTCAAAAGCCATTTCATCAAGTTCACTGTTACACTTTTTACCACTGTGTTGATCAGTTTCACTACAAGTCAACTCTGGTCTCACCCTGCGAAAACGAATGTCTTTGAATTTAACCAGTTTGAAAAATTTTTTCCTAGAGGATGTGGAGGTTTATTTATTTGCACTAAATGTCCGTTATTTGCACTAGCATTTTCCGTTACTATAACAGAAGGTTCTTGTAATAAATTAAGTAACTGACTTTTAAACCATTCTTTTAAATCACTTGCATGCATCTCAGAAGAAGACGGAGCTGAACGGAACACAAAAACCAACTTGATCCCATTTAAAAACCTTGTTTTCTTAGACCCAACATTCAACATAACTGTTCTTCCTCTCTTTCCAGTGGGCACCTTTAAAGCACCCCTCATTGTAGAATGATGACAAATGAAAGTGGAAAATGATTTTGAGAAATCCAACTTTCATCCAAATACAAAATTGGTCTCCCATCATTTTTGTTTTTAATTCAGTGCATTTTATATAAAAATGCTACTCTTTCTTGAGCTGTTTCAAATATTTTAAGCAAGTGTATTTGTGCATCATTCATTTTTTAATTCAACAGATTTTTTAATACTTTTTGAATGAATAATATTAATTTATTATTTAATATATATTTTTAAATACGTCTGTATAACACTGCCAGAAAAAAGTTCTCTCTCATTTTCTGTTGATTTTTTTTTTGAAAGTGCATATTTGCCCTTTTTATAAAATTCCATAACTAAACGTTGTGTTATATCTATATCGACATTATCCAACTGCATAACTTTACATTCCTTTTTATTTATTTATTTATTTTTTTTTTTTAAGGGGGAATGGAAATATTTACATGTTTTTGCACATGTGTTTTGTACTGCTATTTACCATACACAGGCTTCACTTGTTAGTTATTGACACTTATTCAGGTCTTTCTTTATTAAAATCATACCAGGCTTATTTATTGTCGCTTGGGACCTTAATTTTTTTAAATTGTAAATGCTCTAAAGTATTCCCTTACTCTGTTTTCGAGTGTCAGGGCTTTTTTTAACAGACTTTGGGGTCCAGGCTGATTTATGCCTATATTTATAACACAATCCTTGCTGGTAATGCTCTTTATAATCTATACACTAATTACACCAAAAAATTCAGTAACTACACAGAAAAAAATAAACAGAGCATAGACCATAAGTGTACACAAAAGTATAATAAATTAGTAAACATTAGACTCCAGTAAACAGTAGTTATTACAAAGTGTGAACTACAAGCAAAGAAAACTATTTTTTAATACAAATGAACATGACAGACTTACACTCAAAAAATCTGACTAGGCAACATTGGCAGCGCTGGCTTGCAATTTATCTATGACCTTCAAACATTTCATTGCCAGCATACATGTCATATAATGGCGTATAACTCAAGGCTCAGTCACGTTTGGCAACGCTGTACACTGCAGCCAAACTTTGCCAGGCTCCCAAATATTTGATTTCTACTCGAGTACACTGATATATGAGTTTGTGAATGCACTGGTGAATTCACCAGTATCTATATCAGAATCATGTGAAGCAACACCCATGTGAACAAGTTGAAGCATTGAAATGTTAATACCAATTTAGAATCAGACATTAACTTTTTTTAATAATACATGTGGTTTTATGTAACTCCAGACTAACTTTTATTTTTTAGACCCTGATGAGACGAGAATATCACAGAAATTCATGACTCGCCACTCTGCCACGTCTCAGCTGACACATGTTGATAATGATGTTGTTCCTTGCTTTGGATATCTGCCTCAAGACATGTTAAGAAAGTCTATTTTTGACTTTTATCACCCAGAAGATATGCCTTTTTTGAAAGAAGTTTATCAGAGTGGTATGTGCAATTGCTATTTGCATGTGCCTGCCAAGTATAAAAATGTAGTTGTCATAAGTAACGTTCGGTACTCTTAATAATTACATCTTGTATATATGATTTACAGTAATTATAGTTTGAAGGTTAACTGATCTTTTGCAGCATATGTTCACTAAGATGATGTTATGATTTTTTTAACTAATATGTTGATTCTCTTTTAGTTATGAAAGAACAAGGACACCCATTTCGTAGTAAGCCATACAGGTTTAGATCACAGAATGGTGGTTTTGTTGTGGTTGAAACAGAATGGTCAAGTTTCATTAATCCATGGACAAGAAAACTGGAATTTGTTATTGGTCAGCATCGGGTACTGAAGGTAAGAAATTAATTTAGCTATTGGTCTGTGTGATTTTAAAGAAATGTTGTGCAAATATTAATTGTGTGCTGTATGGTTACATGTTGTTAGGTATCCACTATGTTAGAAAAACAATCTGGAAGATCAGTCTGGCACATATTGTGTTAAAATTTCAGGTTTTTAATTTTAAATTAAATGTGTTAAATGCAGAATGAATATTAGAACTCAAAAACTAAAGTATTATTCAAATATATTATTACATTTTGTTGCAGAGTTTGAGGTTGGAATTTGTTTATTAACAACCTTTTATAAATTATTTACCCCCAAAATTATTGCCCAATCTGTAATGTGTCTTGGTTTATCCACTGAGACTGCCATATATGGAAACATTTTATGTTAATAATATCAATAAGGATGTCGAACAAAAAAACATTTGTATTGAATATTTTTGTATGCTGTTATGAGTCCATTAAAGCTTAATACCTAAGGAATATGTTAACATTTTTGCCAACTGATTTTGTATGGGACGTAAAGAGAGTCCCAAACAGGCAAAATGATTTCATTATATTGAAACAATTTAACATTAAAAATATATTCGTTTTTTGCCCCCCCCCCCAAAAAAAAAACTGGATAAGTCCATCATTTGTTTATTTTCTTTTTTTTTAACATTGATGGAAAACACGTTTTTTAACTTTGCCAAACCAAAATACTTTGTGTTTGGGAAAATGTGAACTGAAACACATTATGCTTAGTTTGAAAGTAGAATATTTTTGAAACTTTAATCAGAAACGAATCTGGATATAATGCACATATATTAGTTTTTAAATTAACTTTCATCCTTATACATTTAAAGTGGAAAAGTATGTTAATATGAGAAAATGATTGTGTAGGCCTACACTTTGTCAGCAGATATTCACTTTTGAAAAATTTTAGTGTTAGTCTCTATTGATTCAGTTATTAGCCCATCCCTTTCATCTTGACTTGTCTAAACATATAGAGCAGTCGGTTTTTTTTTTTTTTTTTTTTTAACAAGCATTATTCAGAAACGCATGTCCTGACATGTAATCATTTCTGGCTTAGACATATACACTGTAGTTATAGTCAGTGGCATCTAGTGACTTAACAAAAACTGTACTGTATTTTTGTCGGTACCTCCTCCTTCCCCTATTGAATGGTAAATTGGTTTGATTAAATTCAGTGTGGTACGTATATTGTCACCAGAAAATTTGCATGAGGGAAGGAACATCTCTGTGCCCAGTTGTACCAAGTAAAAAAATTATTACAAGGGAAATTTTAATTATATATGTCTTCAGTAGCATGTATTGTTATAAATAAATAGCAATTTGATTGTGACTTATTATGAACTGACGAAAGGTATTTTCCACAGATGCTGGAATAGTCTGATTAATTAAAACATATGGACTAAAGTTTGACTACTTCTTTCCACAGCAAAGAAATTTGCTTCAACTTACTTTAAGTTGACAAAATTACCTGACTTTAAGCATCAAAGCAACTTTTAATATACATTAACTTACTTTAATAAAATGAAAACTAAACATACAAATACTTCTTCATGTTTGCACAACTCAATAGCATAGCAAAATTGAAAAACATTTAGTTATACTTGACCTGTGTGCTGCTGCAACTATCATAGGACACTCACAAAGCCACATGCAGTTCAGAGGTAAAGAGAAATCATTGGTGGGTTCAACCAATCATTGTGCATTATTAAAACTAGTTTGGTATTGACACTTGTAATGAAACGGAAACAACCAACGCTGCCACACTCTGACCACATGTGGTTTCTACAAGTGGATGAACACAAAACAATTATTCACATACAAACAACTTACAACACATTCACACTCAAGGTCATTTAATAAGGCTTTTCAAAACATAACAGTTTTCTTTTAAAACATGATACAATATCCCTTAATGTACTTTTAATTACAGTAAGACAACCAATGATGCTTTTGTAGTTGCGTAGTTTATATTGTAGTAGTGGATACGGTTATTTAATCTGTGGTTACAATAACATATACAAGCAGAATTATCACTCTTGCACACCAGTATATAAAAATTATTCCGATTAGTGCTTTCAAGCTTCACAGCTCATCGTCAGATCGGAAAAAATCATTGGAATTTTTTCTGATCTGACGATGAGCTGTGAAGCTTGAAAGCGCTAATTGGAATAATTTTTATATAGTGGTATGCAACAGTGATAATTCTGCTTGTGATTTTAATCACTAACACAACTTTCTTCATTAAATAACATATACGTATTATACTGTACATTACCTTAATCATAGTGCACACTAATTTGTTCACAATCTCGTAAAAAACTTTTTGTGTGGAATGACGTGAATCATGTTATGCAAATTCCAATCAAGTCCAATTATGGTAATTTGAGATCTTACTTAATATTTTGGTATGGATTTAATATCATTACAGTTTACTCAAAAAAATGTGATAAACAATTACTCTATTGTTGTATCATTAACTCAGTAGAGTTTAGTTATTATGTGCAATTATCATTCCAGATAATTTGGTATTAACAAGCATAAATATTTGCGAATTCTTCATAAATGAAACTGCCTATATGTAGTGAAATAATAATTTATAGTTGATAGAAATTGTAATATTGAACTATAACATTTCGTTTGGTAATTTTTGTTTAGTTAAAAATTAAATTAAATACTTTTATATGGCAATTTTATATTTAAAATTGCTTTTAACATTATACAAAATGAAAACTTACGTTCATAATGGGTACGTATTTAATAACATAACTTATTAATTGTGTTCTATAAAGTTACATTCATATAATAACACAACTGTTTAAGTATTAAACTAACGTATTCCCACGAATAATCATAAAGTGTAACCGAAAACACAGCAGTCTTAACAAACAGACCTCGTTCCACACTGTTTTTTATAATAGCATGTGTGGGACATCTTGGCAACAGTGTGCATTGCTACGGTTACTGTTTACAGTTTTGAGTATGGCAATTAGTTAAGAGGCATGTAGCAATCAGTTGTTCACTTAACAGTTCCATCTGTCAGTATCAAACTAGTTTTAATATTACAAGAGTATGATATCACTGTGTGCTACATCTCAAACAACACACCGAGTGTGTTAGCCAGATAATGAGAATGTTAGCAGGCAGTGCCACAAATTTTATGTATCTAAACAATTATTAATATGCAAAATAAAAAAATTGAAAATGCAAGGATTACACTTAATTGTTATTTCCATAAATTGTCAGTGTGCTATAGCAGAGTAGCACGTATGTACGAGCCACAACTGATTGTACTACAAAAAAAATTAAAGCAACAAAATTAGATAATTACCTGAATTGCCATTGAAATTCTTTGTCAATTATAAATCAAGCATCTAGTAAGCCTACAGTTGGCAGAATGTTTGAAATATTTTAGACGGTTAAAAGAGTTGAAATATTGTTTGTAAATAATTTGAAGAGAAATAATTATCTTCATAAATTATTATTTTTTTTAATACTAAATTGTTTTTATTTTGGCCCTTTTCTTATTTTTGTACCACAAAAGTTAACAGAATTATAGCATTTTTTAAAAGTTTGAATGTTTTTCACCCTTCACCCTAAGAATTAAAAATCAAAATTAGTGTGAGTGTATTTAATTTAAATACATGAAATTACCTTTATAATTGGTTTCTTACTTCTTTTACGATACAATTTGATGTAGTTTGATGGTTTAAATACAAGAATGTGCACTATGATTAAGGTAATGTACAGTATAATATGTTATTGCAATCATAGTTTAAATAATTGTATTCACTATGATATAAGCTATGTGACTTTCACTACAAAAGCATCACTGGTCTCGTACAGCAACTATTTGCACCTTCTATTAAAACTTTGATTTCCTGCACATTTTTAAGCAGATGAGTTAAAAAAAAATAATTTTTAAAAAAGCTGTTAATAAACTTTTGTAGCTCATATATTAGCTTTATTTTGGTTTATTTGTTAACTCTCTGATTAACCAAGACAACAAGACAGTGATTTGAAGGTTTGCACATTCTTCCATCCCCAATCAAGTGTTTCGGTTAATTTTAATGTGTAGCTTGATTTTCTGGTTCCCAAGTCCTTTTTGGTTAAAAATTACCATTCATCATTGAAGGTCATTAAATTTCATTTAATTTGGCGCTTGTTCAACTATGAAAATTAAAATTCACTTAGTTGCAGTATTTTTATGTTTTTGAGCTTCTTCTAACAATTTTTATTTTAGATTTGACTTTAAAAAATATTTATTTTATATAAAAATGCATTAACGGTTTTCTGTGGGTTATTAAATTATCTCCTTTTCTTAATTTTCTTATCTCCATTCTTGAAAATTGACTAGTGTTTTGACACACGGACCCATCCCCACAATATTTTTCCAAAAGCTAAAATTCTGAATAATTTATTTAATTTTGTTACTCAAAGTATTAGTTAAATAAAAACATTAACTGAAATTCACTGCCAATTAATGTCCAATTTGAAGGCCAATGATTTATTTTCTTTGCTTTATTATATCAATTTGAGTCATTTTAATTTGTGTACCTAACGTTAATTTAGTGAATTAATACAATCTTTAAATGTAAAATAAATTATAAATGCCTACAATTATATTAGTAATATTAAAACATTTAAAACTTATAAAAATAGAAAATAATGACCTGTATGGTCTTACAGAAATTTGACCATACACCAAATATTCAATATTACCATAACATTCCCCCCCCCCCCAATAATTGGGCACTGGTGACACCCATGTTCACACATAACTGAATATTTTTCTCACATTATTTATTTATTAACACATATTTCTTATTTTTAACACTCATTTGCATTTATTACTGACATACATTCTCTTGTATAAAAGCATGTATTCAACAGAAATGTATCATTATAATTAATTAAAACTTCTGGGCTGAAAGGCCGTGGTCGAATGCTTGATGTAAAATCGCTAGACGTTTCGGCCACACCACCGGTGGCCATCTTCAGTAGCAAAGAATGTTCGTAATAGATGGTATGCCGAACAATTCGCCCAGTGAAATGGGAACAAGCAACAGTGAGAGACGGCAACGCTGTTTCTGTTTATAACTTTTTGGCCGCTTTAGGTGTATAACACGAACCAATCAGATGCCAGCTCATCATTCTCCACTCTGATTGGCCGTGGAAAATAAACCATGCCAGACACTATTTAAGGAGATGCTTTCACCTCGGCGGTTCATAGTGACAGACGCATTCTTATGGATATGGATGGACTCCAGATGCAGGCGAGTGAAGTAACCCCGGATAGAAGACTAACACCCGGGCTTCATCAAACATTACCCGGTGATCATCGTGGGAAAGAGCGTGTTCAGCAACTGTGGACTTCTCCGGCTGGCCCAGGCGGCAGTATCTCCGATGTTCAGAGAGGCGCGTTCGGACACTACGCTTCATGGTGCCTATGTATACCTAGCCACACGTACAAGGAATACTGTACACCCCGCACGACGAGAGCGGATCCCTGGCATCTTGCGGATCCCTGGCGTCTTTTACCGGTCGCAGGAACTGATGGATGTTTTTGGTTGGCTTAAAGGTCGTCCTGATGCCGTTTACTCAGCAGCTTGCCGATGCGGTCAGTCGCCACGGATGTAGGGCAAGACACCAGAGCCAACAACCTCGGGCAACACCGACTCGTCCGGCCTACCAGATCTTCTTGGCCGGGCAGCTCTCCTCACCTCCGCAGCAGAGTAGCCGTGGGACTGCAGTGCTTCCTCGAGATGCCGCAACTCATCTTCAAGATACCGGGGCTCACAGATACTTTTAGCCCGGTCAACCAGAGTCTTCAGCACCGCCCGCTTCTTTCTAGGATGATGATTGGAGGACTTGTGCAGATATCTGTCAGTGTGCGTTGGCTTCCTATAAACTTTATGCCCTAATCTCCCATCGGTCCTTTTCAGGACCAACACATCCAGAAATGCCAATTGATCACCGCTCTCGCGCTCCATCGTAAACTGTATGCGCGGGTGCACAGCGTTGAGATGTCCAAGGAAGCGTCCCAGTTCTTCATCCCCATGGCTCCGGACCACGAAAGTGTCGTCAACATACCGCAGCCAACACTTCGGCTTCAGTGGCGCAGATGAAATTGCCAACTCTTCAAATTTTTCCATGTAGAAGTTTGCAACCACAGGGCTGAGAGGACTTCCCATCGCGACACCATCCAACTGTTCGTAAAAGCCGCCGTTCCACTGGAAGTAGGTCGTTGTTAGGACCTGCCGGAACAAAGCAGTGATGTCCGCCGGGAACAGTTCACCTATATACCCCAAGACCTCCTGGACAGGGACCATCGTGAAAAGAGAGACTACATCGAAACTCACAAGCACATCGCCAGGCTCCAGCACCAACTCCCGGATCCTCCGGAGGAAATGAGAAGAGTCCTGAACAAACGAATCCGTATGCCCGATGTGCGGCTTAAGCAATCCAGTGAGGTGCTTAGCCAAGTTGTACGTCGGCGAGCCAATAGCACTAACGATGGGCCTCAGCGGAACGTCCTCCTTATGGATCTTTGGTAATCCATAGAGACGAGGGGGAAGGGCCTCCGAACACCGGACGGCCGTCTTCACATCAGACGCTAGAGAAGATTGCTTCACCAAGGAATCCCTTTTTCTTAAAACCGTAGAAGTCGGATCTTTGTTCAGCCTCCGATAAGTTGGCCGGATCTAACAAACCCTTAAAATGTATCATGTTTCTCCGATGTTGCTGATGCTTAAGGTTACATGAGATACAGCTGAGAACATTACCTGGTGTCTTATTTTTAATTGATTTGATTTGGTCATTGTGTTCTCCATATGAATTCAAAGTCTTGGTTAGCGTTGCAGAATAAGGACATCATTTATTTCACACAAGTATAGTTAGCTTTACACAGGCTTCCTTTAAATGATCCTTATGTCATTGATTGTTTAACTTTATGGTATTTTTTTAATAGGTCTAGTTCAATTCATAGTTTAAAATGGAACTACATTATTTTAAATAAGTTCAACAAAATAATCATATTTTATAGGTCTATAAACGTTGTGTATGTGTGGAGAAAGGTGATAAAATAATCATATTTTGTGTGTATGATAAGTCATTTTTCATTCTAGAGCAGTGTCTCAGTATTGGTGTGGCTGATTACTATAATAATTATGTAGAGTTATGTTGATTTCGATTTTTCAGGAAAGTTGTTTGTTTTGTAATAGGGCCCACCAAATCCTGATGTCACCACACCTGTACAGGAAGTAGAACCTCTTCAGACACCCGAGGAAGTCATGAAAGAAGCACAAATAATTCAAGAAGAGATACAGTGTTTGCTATCTGAGGTATGATTTTGTTTGGAAAACACTATCACTCACTACAGTAAATTAATAACTCCACGTATCTTTTTGATGTCATGTGTACTTTTTCCATTTATGAAAATTAAGTTTTAATGATATAAGTTACCTGAAGTTAAAGTACTTGTGTCCATTGAGGGAAAGTAAATTCTACATATAAAATTTATTGTAATTTTTGTTTTTCAATACACTTGAATAAAAAGGTGGTTGAATAAATTGTGGCATATCTTCTTTCATCATTATGATGTAAACCTTACGTTTTGTAATCATTCCTGTATTACCATATTTTCTTGAATAGAGTCTTTGCCTGTGAGTAAGCTGCATACTAATGATTATTGTATCGAAAAATTAAAAAAAAAACTTCTTACTGTATTTTAACAAACACAGTATTTTTTTAAATTGAACACAAACTTGATTACTTATTAAATGAAACATTCATGTTTCTTCAGTAATGCTACAGCTAACAGTCACAGTTCATATGGCCTGACACATAACAATGAACCAACAAGTATTAGTGCTCATTCAGCTTCCTCATGTGTGTTATATTGCAGTTTTATTCAGAGAATCATGTCACATTTTATTATGAGAAATATGTACTAGAATTTCATTACGTAAATGTAAAATTAAAAACAGATAGGATACTATACACCTTCAACAATTTTCACCATCACTTTCAATATCTGTGTCAGTGGAGCTCTTATGTACATCATCTACTGTCTCATCAAGAAAAAAAGTTTGTTGATATAACACACTTTTCTAAACTTTTCTCAACCATTGCGAATGGAATGTGTTCCCAAGTCCTCCACTCCATGGGACGAAGGTGTAGGGATACATCTTTATCCGCATACTCAGAAGGTCCAGTGTCCAGCCCCTTGATTTTTTTTCTTTGAGGGTATATGCACAGACCCTCTATCAGTTATCCATTGAGTATACACTTTATTTAGAGCTACTTCAAATGACTGATTTATGTAAATGTCCAGGGGCTGCAACAGTAAAGTAAGCCCATCAGGTACTATCATAATGTCAGTGTTGCCTTATGAATAGTTGTGTTCAGTTGGTCTGTTCTATGTTCTTGGAAACTACCCAACATCAGCATGCTTTTTTATTTGAAAGAGATCGATGATGCCCCTGCCAAACCCTGTTTGACCGAATCACCTACCTACCCATCCACCCTGGGTCTGAACAACCATCTCTTTTATTATATTTCAGAAGGGCTTTCCTTCTCAGCACTACATAAAGGGGCAGTTACCTCTTATTACAACACATAACAGTGCATCTCTGTGTTATTACTATTATGCTTTTTTCACTATCACAATCATAGCCAGTCTCTGACACAACTTTCACTCACATCGAATTTACAAGATACAACAGCACATTTCCCACTTTCTTCTGCCTCTTTAATTATTTGAAGTATTTTTCACCTCACGTGTTGATGGTTGTGTTGACAGGCATCTCAAAATAGATAGCCATCTGTCAGAACTTCCAGTCTGCAATGAATTGTACTTCTGCTTTTGTAGTCTGTTGACATATACACTATATAGAAAGAGATCACCTGTTTCTCATGTGCAGCCAGTAGGCACTGGAAAATATTTGTTTTTGTTCTTGTGTCTAGTTACGTCATTAAAAAATCTCACTGTCCATCTACAGCTAGCTTTGAAATCAGCTCCACTTTCTCTTGCCAGTGCAGGAGTATTTATTTAGCACATTTCAATAGACACAGTATAATGAAGTTGCCTTTTTCACTTATATACTCTGTCAGTTTATCCTCTGTGGATACTTTGTTTTCTGTCCATGAAATGCTCTTCTACTACAATTGCTTCATAGTAACAACTTTTTCTTCTTTAGCCAGCTCTGATACAACTTATAACATTTAGTGACCCAAAAGTATTGCAACCACATACCTTTCATACCCTTTTTTTATTGCAAAAAATTGTTCAGTTTGAAGGGAATTTCTTTAAAACTACCGCACCATGTTTCAGTCAGTTTATGACACATGTGACATGGAATGTGTAGAGTGAAAACAAACAGCTCCATCAATATTGATGCAGCAGTGATGTGAATCAAACGCATGCTGACTTGGTACCTGATAGGGGAATTAAATTCAATGGCACAGAAGTGAAAAAAATGCTGAAAATTTTAATTAGGATAAAATATATTTTCCAGCTTATGAATTTATTTTTTCTCCATGAAAGGTATGCAGAGTATTCAAGAAAATATGGTATGAAGTACTATAATTTTTAATTTTATTTATTTATTTATTCATATGTGTATTCATTATTGGTAAGAAGAGCTTTGGGCGTACTGAACAATTACTTTGTGATTACAATTCACTCATGGTCTTTCTGTATATTATTTCTTTAATAGTGTATAATGTTAAATAAGTAATTCAAGTTTTTTTATTAAAGTAACAATTGTAAATTACTTTGAAAAATATAGAAAAACCTAATTGTAAATATATACCACAAACATATTAAACAGTAATTAGCATTGTATATATCTGGTATAATATAGCAGTATACCTCTATTTCAGTAATGTCTAAAACTACAGGCTGCTTCAAAATGTTTACATTATTGTCTTGGTACAGCCCAAATATTGTAGTTATTTGCAACTGAGTTTATAAAACAAGTAATAGGAAATAACAATGTATATGCTATGTTTATTTGCTCAAAATACATATTGTGCAGTAGGTAAAACTTCACTCCCCTTCAAGGAATTGAATTTGAATTTGCAAAAACAGATAAACATGCTAAGAAAGGGTTCCGTTTTATGTGCAATCTTTTATAATTTTTGTAGATTTACTTCAAACATATTGTAACACCATCAGAAAATATAGAAAATAATAAGCTTTAATTTGGTAAAAAACTCAATTTATTCAGTGAATTGTTTTGCAATTTAATAGCACACACACACACACACACACACACACACACACAGGTGTTTTCTTGCAGGGTGTGTACTTTACTTTTGTGTGCTGTTCATATTTAATATTTTTAATTTTTAGTAGACATGTTATTTAATTTTTAGAATGTTTATGTTTTTAGACACTCAGAGTCTTGTAATAGCTTTTTTTTTAAAATTAAGTGTAAATTGTGTATGCTGGCATGTAACTTGAATAACAAGAGTGCTTTCAAGCTATATGCATAATCAAATACTCAAACCATGAGTTACAATCAACATGTCTTATCTATAGCTAGTACAACCTGTATTATTATTCAACTAGGAACCATGAGTGATAATTTGGTAATCCACTTTGGGGGGGGGGGCAAAGAAAACATTTATGGAGGGCTTGAAATTAAGTATACACCCAATTTTTAATTAAAATGTAACAATATTTTTACTTTAACACTAACTCTTCCATAGTTAATAAGCATAGTTATAAGATTTCATCACTTTTTCTAAATACATATTTTGTATTCTTTGTCAAACATTGGTGGAGGGGTAAAGAACCCCCATTGCCACCTCACAGTCGTACCTATGTTATATTATATCCTTTTAGTTTTATGAAGGATACACAGTCATAATTTAGGAAGATTCAAGAATTTTTGTACAACGTAAACTTACTTTTTTTTGGAAAACATTGTCATAGACCCCAGGTATATCTCTTTGTAATATAATTTTAAACAATATCCATTATTTATAAATAATATAGGGTGCCAAATTAGCAGACTCTGATAATTCAGAAAACAGATCCTAAATTATTGTAGCTCTTAAGTGGAGCTAATGAAGTAATATGAAAATAAAAGTGGAAAGGAACTAGTAAAAGAACAAGGGAGAACAAACTAAGTGTACAATAGGATCAGAATCCAGCAACTTATATGAGTAAGTTGTTCTGTCAGTTCAGTTAACCAGCTGTTTGACTAAAATTATTGGTGAAGGTATACAAGTTATTTAAAACTGAGTAAGTTATTAATTGAGGTTATTGGTGAAGTGGCAACTTTATTTACCGTGGAATCAATGTAATTACATTTAGCAATCAAAGAATATTCAACAATTAAATTCAGTTTTCTGCAAACCTGATGTGTCTTCTAGACACAATATCACTAACATAATTTGGACATTGAAACTAGGTAGTTGGCAGAGTGAAGTAATGAAAATTGCCCATTATACCAGAAGATTATCTTTCAGTATCCAGGTTCAAACTCTATGCTTTCTGTTATTTTTATTTAACTAACTAGGTGGTTATGACATCATTAGAAATGGAAACAATATTTGTGTATTCTGTTGTGCACTGTTATTGGTTTTATTAATTTCCTAACACATGTAGTAGTGACATGAAACATTCCATTGTGTGTTATTTGAAACATTTGTGATTCTATTGTTTTATATACGTAAAACAAATACATAAGCAAATAATTATATGTTTCAATAACTTGTGTAGGTCGTTGTAAGGACAGCAGAGACAGCAAAGAAGCAGGTGTCAAAATGTTGCAAGGATCTGGCAATGTTCATGGAAACTTTAATGGATGAAATAGCAAAGCCACAAGATATGAAATTAGATGTACCAACAGAAGATCATAGCTTTTCTGTAAGTATATTATCAGAAGGTAAAAACATTATACCTGAGAGATGCTAAGTCTTGAGGATTTGGTGTAAATAATAGGTACAGAACCTGTGTATGAAGAGTTGATATAATGTATATGTTTCTACTTTCTTTGAGAATTGTAATTTTGAAACAATTATTAATACAGTATATAATGTACTCGATGCTTTTATAAAATTACACATTGTCTAATGACAAGTAATGAATAATGAGAATGTTGATATTATGATGTTACTTTATATAACCTTAATGCTCTGTTGTGAGCCAATTTTCTGTATCAGTTATTACATATTTTGCTTTATTTTAACATTTGTGTATCCTATTATTTAAATAAACCATATTCAGTCATTTTTTTCCAGGAAAGGCGTCTACAGAATACAAAAATATTATAGAGAATTAGAACATAGTGTGCTTCTTTTTCCGTATTTTTATGCTTTGTTAAATAGTCAGACAAAGTTCAAGAGTAGGGTGAAAAGTTCCAGGCTTCACACAGGAATAGTATCACTGTGTTCGTTATTTTGATCAAGTTGTATGATTCCATCCTTCAAGCCTTTCATGGGTTGTTTAGTATTAGTTTTTACAGTTCACCACAGTAAGTGCTTCAAACAATGTTTTTAACAGTGGGCTGATTGGAAATGCTTGTTGTAATTAAGTATTTTATTTTTTGAAAGACAACTGCAGTTAGTACAAAAAAGGGTTTGTAGGCAGTAGAGTGTCTAGAATTTGACCTGGAGCAGGGGTCCGGTCGAGTCAGCTTCATACAAAAGGAAGAAACAAATTAAGACTAATCTATACTAAAATAAAAATTAAAATTATTTTAAAAATAAATTAAAATAAATTAATAATACTAAATAATAATAATTTTTAAAGTGGCTGAACATGTGACAAAAACCTGAAATCAATCCCATTAAAGTAAACAGTAATAACACAATAAAAATACACGTTATACTGTTGTTTACAAGCTACTTATTGACTGAATGGTTTTTCCTATAGTTCGTATTTCAAATGTGTACAGAAATACTGTATAATAAACCTGTCTGTATATTTAAAAAGGAGTTGCTACTATATTAGCTTCCCTGTCATCCACCTTCATAAATTGTCTTTTGTTGCCCCTGGTTTGAGACAACATTGAGGGATTTTCTCTTATCAAATACAATGGTTGGGCATTGGATACCTGAATTTAAAACCAATTAGATGAGCCATCATAAACTAAGATGGTTGAAGTTGGGAAAAATATTTAATTCCCGAAACATGTTCCAAGTAAGGAAATAATATATCTTGATTTGTAAAGATATAACAAATTGACTGTAAAGAAATTGACTATAACAAGAAGTGTGTCTGTTGGCATCTGGTCATGCACAGTACCTTGTATAAACATATGAGTAAGAACCAACTCCAAAGAAGGTAAAGATTCCATTTAACCAACTCCCTCTAAGAAGGAAGTATTGTGCAAACTTATCAGCATTCAAACAATGAAATAAAGAAAAAACAGTCACATTTTGTAAAATAAAAGCAAATGCTGTTTCATTAAGATTATGCATCACCTCATACATTAATTGTAATGGTGGCTAAAATTCAGAATCAAATTCAAATTGTCACATCCATGCAGTCATCTCAGGTGATTTCCACATTTGGGCTCAAGTGATTTCAATCACTTTACTACCAAAATGAAGCTCAGAAATGATTGCACATGATAATCAAGTGAACAGTGCTGTAAATGGCTGCTTTGATAACTTTGACAAATTGGTTTATCAGTCTGGCATAACCATACCAGATCATCTTTAGGAAAAGTGTTTGAAGCTAAATGGAGATATGTGTTCGAGAAATTAATCCAAAAAAAATGTTTTCTTATTCAGATCCAGAACCTTTCACCCTGCCTTCCTCATACTTATGTTTTTAATACTACTGTATTATATCAAAATGAAAATTAACATCAAAGAACTTACGAGTTTTAAGAATATATTATATTTACTGAATATTCAACAGCATGCTTTTTTATTGATCTAAAAGTAAAATGTTATCAAACAACCCATATGACATTCCTTAACTTTCTAATAATCACATATGATAAATAATGTTTTGGTAATGTAAATTATTGTTTATAATAATTTTAATTAATGTTCTTTGTTCATAATTAAAACAGTATGTTAAACTCTTTACAAGCAAGGTAGTCAAAAGTTTACAAGGGAAAAGCTATAAGTTAACATAATAGAGCCAGGCTTGCAGAACAGGGATTTAATAATAAGGATGAATGAATGGAAGAAGCTTAAACGGGATCTAAGTTTTGACAAAGCTTTATTATGTGATGTGATCTTTATTGTACAATAATAATTATAGTTTTCTCAATTCATTAAAGGGATAGGTTCACATAATTAAGATAAAAAAAGAAGTAAAGAGTTTGAAGCATAATTATTGGCTAAGTATAGTTTTATAGTACATCTTTTGAAGTACATATGCATATTTTGTTATTGTAGTTATCCAATAAACACTTAATACATCTTGTTTCAGGAGAGGGATTCTGTTATGTTAGGCGAGATATCACCACATCATGATTACTGTGATAGTAAATCATCATCAGAAACACCCCCCAGTTATAACCAGCTCAATTATAATGAAAACATTCAAAGGTAAATATCTTTTGTAACTATTTAATGAGTTTTCTGATGCATTTGTTATGTTACTTTAAGTAATTGCCTGTAAGAGTTTTATTCCATCCCATGGTGAAGTTTAACATTGTAATTCAGTGTGAATATGCACACAATAACTGTGTGTGTTTTATGTTTTTTATTAAAGATCTCTTAAAAATTATGTTTTCACAAAGAATGTTAATTGAGCTTTTGATAAAATTCAGGCCACTGAATGGTAAATACATATATCCAAAATTAAATAGCATCACAGTCTACAGTCACAAAGCTTGCAATGCATTCTGTATGCATTGCAACTACAGCACCTTAGCAGCCAGTTAGCAGAGCAAGACTGCTTGGGTGTATAGTAGTTATGAATGGATCTAAAGGGGTTGTTTTTATTTTTACAAAATATTAAATTACCTTCCTTAGATGAAAATGTATGAAGCAGATGTTTGTACAGCTAAAAGTTATAGTAACAATAAAAAATGTATAATAGTTTACTGTCATTCACTAACATCATGAAACTTGCAGAAACTGTGTTTTTTACATTTCTATGTGTACTACAGATCTAAAACACAAGTGTGGAAGCAAATATTTGCAATAAAAGTTTTGCAAAACAAATTTATATAACAAGACATGCAAATATTTATACATTTTAAAATTATATTCTCATTAAAAGTAAATAATAATATTTTACTATGACCGGAAATGTGCTACACAGTAATTAAAGCAATTCCATAATTAAATTATAGTGTTACAATTTTTTAGTAGTTCCTGTTGCACATGCGTGTACAGATAAACATTAATGACAAAATGAATTAAGGGAAGTATGTAGTACAGAATTTTGTGTTATAATGATAGGTTGATAGTAAAGAAATTGGGTACACAAAGACCACAGTTTGTTGTCTGTCACCAAGTAGTTGAGAATAAAAATAGAACATACAAAATTACCTTCATTGCCTTAGTATACAAAAATTGGAATGGATGTGTGGATGCCCCACAGTCAATGCTTTATTTTGCTTCCCTTGCCTTGTGTTTGCTGGTGAATACATGTTAACTAAGTTGGGTGTTAAAGATTTTAAACATTTCCCAGAAAAAAGTGGTACAACATTTATTACTGAAGTGTTATTTAGATAGTGAAGTGTGTTCAATTGTGCTAGGAAATGTAAAATTAGGATAATGGGAAGAAAAATCATAACGTTATACAAATATTGTAACTAGAATCTCAAGAAACCTAATGATTGACTGTTTCATTAATATTTTAATGTTGTATAACATGCCATAATGCAACAGCATTTCGTTAACAAAAAATATTAGATGTGTATTTGTATAACAACATATGTTAATGTGTGTTGTCTGTAATTTATTGTGGTTTCAGGGTCTTGTCCATTAAATAAAAATACCCCATTATTAGCTTAAGTATACATTACTTAAACACACATGCGCACGCAAGGTTTCTCACGAAGAAACGTACACAATTTCAGACATACGAGGTGTTCAAAAAAAGTCCAAACTTTTGCAACAAAAACTTTATTGATGTACTTACAACTTTATGCATGCTTATCCCCTTCAAAGTATTCCCTCCTGCTGGCAATACACCACTCCCAGCGTTTCTTCAAATTCTGGAACGATTCCTGGAAAGCGCTTTTTGAAATGTGTGCTGCTGTTCTTCCATATTTTTCTTTATCTCCTCTATGTTTCAATATGACATCCTTTCAAGGTCGCCTTCAGTTTTGGGAAAAAGAAAAAGTCTGCTGTGGCTAAGTCTGGAGAGTAGGGTTGGTGGGGCAGAATAAGTCTTATTGTTTTTTTGCCAGATAATCGATGACAAGAAGTGATGCATGAGCTGGTGCATTATCTTGTTGTAACACCCAAGTCTGTTCTTTCCACAGGTCTGGCCTCTTCTTGTGTACTGCTTCCCTCAAACGCCTTAAAACTTCCCTATAATACTTCTTATTTACCGTCTGACTACGTGGAACTAAGTTATGATGAACAAACCCTTTCCAGTAAAAAAAATATTCAAGTACCGTCTGCCTAGTGGCAAAAGCTAAAGAGCATGATAATGTCTTTCAGCCGCCAGCAAAACGCAACATTATTATGGTTACTAACTGACTGATTGTTTCTTTTGCGCAAATGTTGCGTTTAGTTGCCATCTCAATATTCTTATTCAATCTACGTTTTACTCATTCGTTGGTTTCCCTTCGCTTCTCTTTCAGTTTCATGTTGTAGAATGCATCGATTTTCTCCTGCTCAGTCATCATCGACGCGAACGGTGTATTTATTAAGTACTCGTTCAATTCTTCGCGCATCAAGTCATCTTCCTTTCGTTTTTGTTGCGATGGGGCCGCTGGTACCGAAGCTTCACCGCCGACAGCAGCCGTTCGTTGCTGTTCCTTCTCGAGCTTCTTTCGTTCCTGACACTTTCTTACTCGCTCGGCATTTTGTCGTTTCTTGATCTGAGCCTTCTCGTCGCTGCTATCCATTGTCGAATGCTATTTTAGTCAGTCGTCACGTTTGTTTACTATATGTCAACAGCAGTGTATTTCGCCACAACACAAAACAAACTTTTATTTACATATTGCGACGTATCAAAACAAACCTTTATTTACAATACAACAATCCCAATGACGTCATGCAATGATGACGTCACGCAGTGATGATGTCATACAGCGTTACATGTTACAGAAAGTTTCAAACGACGCAGTACAGACAAAAGAGCATGTAAAACCAAATTTATTCTCACTAAAACGTTTGCTTAAATTCAATGTCAGCAGCGATCATTTCTGTCTTGATGCGTTTACATATCAAATTTCTAGACTGTGGGGAATCGAAAGTGTGGAAGCGTCACGCAATGATGACGTCATACAGCATTACATGTTACAGTTTCAGCGTTACAGAAATTTTCAAATGATGGCCAGCCAAAAGACATTATCATGTCAAAAATCCACCAACATCACCTTCATGCCTTCGTTTCGACATTGTATCCATACACCCACATCTCACCCCCTCTTATAATGTTTTTGATGAAGTTATCATTGGCACTGGCGTGGTCAAACAATTCTGACGGATGTTAACACGATTCTCTTTCTGATCATCGGACAACAAACATGGCACAAATTTTGCTGAGATCCGATGCACATTCAGTTTTCCTGTTAAAATTTCGTGGCATGAACCCACGCTGATACCCAATTCCTCGGCACCCTCACATACAGTTAAACAACAATATTTACGTGTCATAGTGCGAACTTCATCAATTTTATTGTCACTTATTGACATTGAAGGGCAACCAGGTCTTGGATTTTCATCGGTCGATGGTCTTTCCACTTTGAAACAAGTAAACCAGTCGTAGCACTGCGTTCGGCTCATACAGTCGTCCCCATATGTTGCTGAAGCATTTCGAACGTTTCTGTAAAAGTTTTTCAGAGTTTGAAGCAAAATTTTATACAAACACATTGTTCAAGCGCTTTCATTTTCACTATGGAAAAAATTCACTGAGAGCTTAGAATGCATATTTATTTCAGCTTCTGTAGCGAGCATCACTACAATGGTAGAAAGAAGCAGAATTTTGGATGATTTTTCTGAAAGTTGCTGCTAGTCAGCACCACTTGTTGGAGCATGCTGACTGTGTATACTGCCATGGTATTGTGAAAGTTTAGTCTTTTTTTTAACATACCTCGTATTCTACTGGTGAAAATCAAGGAAAACATTATAAACATAGGTTCAGAAATACTTTTTTTTTAAGTTTTGGCTAGCAAAATTTTTACCCTTATTCATTATTAGTGGAAAGTTAGATTATTCAAAAATTTTTGGGACACAATTTTGCATTAAAATTGGTATTTTTATGGTTTTTTTAATCTGAAAAAATAAAATAAAATGGTTTCTGAAACAAAATATCCAGTACTTTCTGAGAACATTGTTGTAAAGCCCCCACAAAAAAAAAAACACATGCCATAAGAAAACATAAAATACACATTTTTTTATTTTACTTAAATTTATATAATACAGATTGGCAGTAAACAAGTAAAACTTTATAACAAAACTTCTGTTTTCAGCAGCATTCCTCCATCTCTTAAATCCCATGAGCTTCAGGTCTTCCTGTGCATGTTGTTGTTTTCTAATGGCAGGACATTGAATTATTCCATTTGTCTTCTGGCATCCTATACATGTTCCATCCAACATTTTCTTTGTCTTCCTCTGGGCATATACTCTGTGGGTTTCCATTCTATGATCCTCTTGTATTTCTGTTCTCTCCATTCTGTAAACATGTCCCAGCCATCTAATTCTCTATGACTTAGTAAACTTTATATCGTACCTGCATTATTGCTAAAAATTCCTACTAAATGCATAAGCTAAAAATTCTTGCAAATTCACCAGGTGTCATCTTGTTTTTACAGTGGTCAAAAAATGTTCCTCAACATCTTTCATTTAAAATGTTTTGGGTCCTCTTTGCCCTTCTTTCACAGGATACAAACTTGCAGTCGTTAGTCACTACCAGTCTTATTAGACTTTTGTAGATTCACTATTTAGAAATATGATTGGATCTTTGATCATACAAAGTCTTTGTTTGCATAGTACATTTTATTCCCTTTGCTATCACTGTCAGAGTTATTTTCACTTAGTAGAGATCTCAGGGATCTGAAATTTTCTATCCATTCAAAACTATAATTTTCCATGTCAAGTGAACATATTACTTCTTTCATTTCTTGAAGTTCAAGTGTATTTCTTCTTCTTCTGGCCTTGACATTTTTTTGTCTTGGTTTATTGCCAACCCAAGCTTGTTTGTCCATCATTCTGCCAGTTCTATAAGTCTTTCCTTCACAGCATTTCTGTTTACAGCCCAATTTAACGAGTATACAACAGTTTGTCTGCTTTTGTTAATTAAATGTTTACCTGCATTTAACTTGTATTGTGTGATCTATAAGTCATGTCTGCCTCACTTTCAGTTCTCTCAACTGACTTCAGTTTTTTTAGGATCTTTCCTTTTTTCATTTTCACATTGAAGTTTTTGTGATTATTGTGTTCTGTGTTTTCTAATGTTCTAAATCTTAATAATTTTTTTCTATATAGTCCTCTGTTCTATCATTTCCTTTGTTTTCATAAGACAATAAAATAAAAAAATTAATCAGAATGGAAATCAGAACTTTAATGCACATCTTAATCCTAATGCCACACCAAATGCTTTACAAATCAGTTGTTTTTTTTAAACTCACTACATTAAAATTTTCTTTACATTTGATCAGAGCATGTGATTTGTTTGTCAGCATTATTATCTCTCTTGTTTGTGAATTTCATGGTAGGCTGTTATAAACCATCACATTTTCTAAACATCTAACATATTACCGTGCGTGCGTGCGTGCGTGCGTGCGTGCGTGCGTGTGTGTGTGTGTGTGTGTGTGAATTTCAGTTTTTACATAGCATATATTGTAAGTAAACATACTATTTACGTTTGCATGTGAGTTTGCATTTTAGTATGCTGAAAGTTTAAAATGTAATTCCGCTATGTAAGAAAAGAGTAATAAATAAAAAAATGTAATAATTCAAATAGTATGTATTGAATGCTATGTCACATAAACTGTTATGATACTAATTTTTACAGGTTTTTTGAAAGTAAACCTAAAACAACTCTGTCTGATGAGTCAGGAGAAAGTAAAAATGAAGCAAATCCTGACTTAAGTGGAGGTGATGAAGAGGAAAAGAGTACTCCACCAGTAAAATATTGTTCAGCATCACGGAATAGGTATTAGTTTTTTTCAGTTTTTTAAGAATTTTTTTTTAAGTAAAAAGTAAAGCTACTGATACTGCCACAACTTGGTGATGACTGTGTGTTTGGGTGGGGGGGGGGGATTGTCTCTACTTACTTTATGTCAGCAGGCTGTTTTGTACTTAATGGTACCTCCTGTATGATATGATTCATGTCTGTGATTCCTATTGTGCTAAGTTTTATATTTTCTTTGTATTCAGTGCAGCAGTGTAGTCTACTTATTCCTTTGTTCCTTCATTGCATATAATTTATAGCTTTGCATCCATCATTAAGATAGATATGTTTTAACCATGTTGTAGTAGATAGCGCTGGATGTGTTGTTAAATAAATATTTTGTATTATTACAACTTTTCTGGTTCTCTTAACAACATATTATCTGAAATCATGTGATCTTGTTGATTGTCTGTGTTAACTCTGTTTTCAGTTTATGGGTAGAACTAAACTCGCTTTTGTCTTGACTGTCATAGTGTAATGGAAATTACTTTTTGCATTATCCCACAATAACAACAAACATTAATAAAATGTTCTATTTAATTTAGATCCAGTTGCAGTAAATGGTTAGTTTATAAACATGTTCATTTTCATCTTAGTACATCCTAATGTGTGAATAGATGTACATTGCAGTAAAGTATACTTACAATTTTCTCCAAGTCATTATGTAAAGATGCAGTGATGATATATCTTTAATCATCACATGCAATGACTGCATGCAGCTGTTTCGTGATTGCTGTTATGACTTGTCAAATGGAATTGCTCAGAACTGTTTCATTTGTGCGTCAGAGGGTAGAGATTCCATGCAACTGTTACAATAACTGCACTAGGGACCAGTGGCGGCTCGTGACGTAAGAGGGTGGAGGGCGCGGCCTTTAGGCTTCTTAATTATTTATCAGTATTGAAGTTAACGCACAATGGAAATGTCGGCAATATGTGATCACATAATTCATTAATAAAATAAGAATAGTAACACGTGCAGCATGCAACGATTATTTAAAAATTTGATCTCACCTCAAATATTGTGAGCTGTTGTAGAGAGTCAGCAGCTTTATTAATAAATATAACCACAAACTGTCGAAAGTGTCCACAAAAATTTCTATGCTGTTTCCACAAAAAAAGTAATATACTATATTTATATTATATTATTTTTATGATACCTACACTTTAAAGTACCTAAGGTTGAGGAGAGTACAAGCAGGATTTAGAGAAGGTTATTCCTGTACGGACCAGATCAATACACTGCGTATAATTATAGAACAATCCACGGAGCTGCAGTCAACACTGTATATACTATTTGTAGACTTTGAAAAGGCGTTTGATAGTATAATGAGGAAGAAGATGTGGAAAGCCATGAAAGAGTTTGGGATTCCAAAGAAAATTATTAAGTTAACTCAAGAAATGTATGAGAACTACACATGTCAAGTTTTACACCAGGGGATGTTGTCCGAGCCCATCCCAGTAAATAAAGGAGTGAAGCAAGGATGTTTGCTGTCACCAGTATTATTTATTATGGTGCTGGATCTCATTATGAAGAAGGCAATGAATCGCTGAAGAGGAATTCAGTGGGGACTGACAGATAAGTTGGAGGACTTGGACTTCGCGGATGACCTGTGCTTGCTAACCAACAGTTTTAAGGATATGGAAGCAAAGCTGAACAATTTAAAAACCGAAGCATCAGAGGTGGGATTGAAGATTAATGGAAAGAAAACCAAGGAGATGCGTTATAATAACCGCAGTAAGGCACTATTATTTTTAGGAAACCAAGAGATCGAACAAGTCAAACAGTTTTGTTACCTGGGAAGTATGGTCACCACGGAAGGAGGAACCATAGAGGATATAGGAAATAGAATAAATAAGGCTAAAGGAGCATTTGCAATGCTGAGACCAATCTGGAAATCAAGGGAACTTAAAACACCAATACCAAACTACGCATCTTCAATACAAATGTCAAGTCGGTACTGCTCTATGGGTGTGAAACTTGGAAGACTAACAAACAACTGATTAGCAGACTCCAAACATTCGTGAACAGAAGTTTGCGGAATATCCTGAGGATATGGTGGCCACAAGTTATCTCCAATGAAGAGCTGTGGAGAAGAACCCATCAAACACCCATTGACATTGAGATGCGTCGTAGGAAATAGAAGTGGATTGGGCATACATTACGACGAGATAGAGACAACATAGCAAGACAAGCCCTGGAATGGAACCCACAAGGTAGCAGGAGAAGAGGCAGACCAAGGAACACATAGAGGAGGAGTGTAATAGCGGAAGGGATGGAGAAAGGAGGGAAGACCTGGCCCGAGATCAAGACGATGGCGCGGAACAGAGTCCGGTGGCGGAAGTTCATTGATGCTCCACTTAGGAGATGCAGGAATAATAATGATGATGACACTTTAAACAGACCATTTATTTATATACAATTCGCCTTTCCTTTAAATTTACGAACTTTTCTAGCATCAAAGTCCTTCATTTCTTTAACAAGTTCCTTGTTGAGTTGATAGATAACATCGCAAAGGCATTCAGTCTATCATGTTTCATTGTATTTCTCAAGAAAGTCTTTAGTCTTTTCAGAGTCGAAAAGCAGCGCTCAGGTTTAGCAGTTGTCATGGAGGTAGTTATGACAATTTTCTGAAGTATCAACACTTATTTGAAAACTGACGTAAGATTGTTTTCTTCTATAAAGCTAAGAAGTTTTATTGCAGCTTTAATATTATAATCATGCCGTCTGTAAAATAGTTCCAATTCACTCCGGAGTTTGTTTTCTTGTAAGAGAGGTTAATGTCGAATCACTAGCTTGAATTTTTCTTCCGGAAAGTTTGTAGAAAAAAGTGGAAATAAGTCATTGGACATCAATAAAGCTGCTTCTAGGTGACCCGTGTAAGTAAATCTATCTTTTACATAAGTTATAATGATGTCACACACTTCTTTTGCTTCCCCTATTCTAGTGCTGCATACAACATATTGGATTACCATTGTCTCTGGGAGACAATAAAGTACGTGGAAAACAGAACAACGATTTCTTAACGTCGCAGCCACCCAGATCCAGTCATTTTTTTGGTATGCATCTTTCGAAAGCAGTTGCCATCTGAAAACACGATTCCCACTTTTCTTATTTTCTGTTTGCATCATGCAGATTTCAGGAGTTTGGCCTACCTAATAACTTTAGTTCAATTTTTTGATCTTGCAAAAGTTATTGCTTTAAGCGCCTGCACTGAATTATCCATGTTGGATTAAATGTTAAAACAAAACCTAATAATTCGAGACTATAATATTTCCCTAAATTATTCGTGAAGCTATTAAAAAAAAAACACAAACTCTAAACCTAAACCAATGCCTGCACTGAATTAGCCACGCCAGAGAAACTATAAACACTAAAAAGAGCAAATCTCATATTATTATCAACAGTCTGCGATTAGTTGTACTGAGTGAATTACGCCACGTTCTGCTAAACGTGGCGCGGGAGCCGGCGCGCCGAGCGATAGTGTAAACGCCGTATTTAAGTTTACAACTTCGTTCATCTTTGGATAGAGTGGGGGAATTGAGAAATGGGCGCGATTGTCAAAGCGCCGTAATGCATGCTGTTCCAAATACATTTCTGCTATTACCTAATACAAAAACATTTTCTTGTCCGATGTATTAAAGAAATATGTAATGACTTTCCACAAGTAGTGATAATGGGTTGTTTAATGATATGCTTTAATCTGGGGGGGGGGCACCTTAGCGTCCTAAGAACGAACCGCCCCTGCTAGGGACCCACTTAGCGTGCAGTGATCAAATACAATCTCATGTACTTTGATTTCTGATCTGGATTGTTGTAATAGTTTTATATTTCTTTTATGAATTTGCTAACTGCTATAATTTTTTTTTTTTATTGTTCGACTAAGCTTTTCGTCATTACTGACATCTTCAGGTCTTAAACACGTTGTTTAAGACCTGAAGATGTCAGTAATGACGAAAAGCTTAGTCGAACAATAAAAAAAAATTATAGCAGTTAGCAAATTCATAAAAGAAATAGTAAAGATGGCTGCTAATTTAAACAGTACGAAGAATAGTTTTATAGTTTTAACAATCACAAAAAATAATTAATACAAGTTAACATAATTCCAGAAAATCATTAGTCATATAAATGTAAACTAATCCTAGTTGCCAAGCAACCAATAGATAAACAATAACATGAATTGTGTGTGTGTTACAAGTCATTAATTTTGTAAGAGAATGGGTTGTTATAAAGACTGTGGATCTTAGTGTTACAATGTTTCCTCTTCAAGTCTACTTTTGTAAATCAAATTATCATATCTTCTTTTCCATGTTAGTTAAAATAGTGTTACTCTAAGAAAACTAATAGTACCACATTGCTGCTTGACTATGTGATGCCTACCATGTATATTCGCACAGCAGAATTATGTAATGCTCTAGATATTTGATGCTCCTTCCAGATGTTACTCGAATATTCTTCCAGCATCCAGACCCACTGTGCCACTACAATGCTATCAAAGATAACTGAAAATCTTTTTTTGTCATTTCTTCGATTCCACCTTCCCCATAAGTATTCCTGATTAGCTGATTATTTTCTAGCATTTAGTTTCCCAGTTGTGACAAGTCTTTCGAGAGTCATGCTGTTATTTAGTGTACTGTTGGCCTGTAAGGCAGTCAAAAATGTGATTTCCTGATCTCAGTTTGGTTCTTGTCAACTATTGACAGGTGATAAAGTTTCATAGTGTCCTGGTGAATCTTTCACATTGCTATATTACTATAAATTAAACATATTGTTAATGCAATTTTATAATAAATCATTTTATTTTTTTTATTTTTATTTTTTTAAACACAAGTGCGCGTGGTATTAACCTCTAGAACCATGTCTTGATTGGAGTCAAACATAAATGTTCAAAATTATTTTTTTCAGTGAATGTTGTTTCAACAAGAGTGGAGGAAGTGGAGCAAGTAGTGGCCTTAGTTCTGGCAGTGTGGGTAATGTGGACAGTAGCAATAGTAGAGGAAACACAAGTGCAACTAACACCTCAAATACTTCACGCTATAAACCACCACATCTCACAGAAGAACTTCTTTGCAAGTAAGCATTTGGCTAGATGTGTGTGTGTGTAAACATGTGTTCAAATCATAACACTTCATTTACTTGTAATATTTATACAGTAAAATTAAATTTTGTACAAAGTATTAACATTTGTATCCACATCAATAGAGTTCCAATGTGTGTGTGTGTGTGTGTGTGTGTGTGTGTGTGTGTGTGTGTGTGTGTGTGTGTGTGTGTGTGTGTGTGTGTGTGTGTGTGTGTGTGTGTGTGTGTGTGTGTGTGTGTGTGTGTGTCCGCGCTCTTTACTTTTTTCGGGTCTCTCAGCTGAAAAAACAACCATCTTTTTATGTATCTTCACAACAGCAAATGATACATATATTCTCCATGTACTATGATAGCAGTAGATTATTTAGGAAATAAGGTAAATATTCCAAACATAGAAGCAATCTTATCAACAAATTGTGAATACTTCTTCACATGCAACTACCACTAAAATGAGCAGCTGTGAATCCATCTCCCACATAACAGCAGTATAGAAGTGTTTTTGTAAACACACATTCAGCATACTAAAGTATGCTGTTACAGAATAAGTATGGTTTTTGGTGAATCAAGGAATTGGCAAAGCTCCTGGACAGTCATAAGACAAAACCACCTTGGTATAATAAAGATGGAAAATTTCTTAGCATCAGTTTTGTAAATGTTTTATGTGATATGATGCTAAAAAGTTTTTTTAATGTTGTCAAAATACAGTATGTTTTTATTGATTCTATTTATGAAAGCAGAGGGAAAATGTCAAAACTGCTAAATTTTACCATCTAGTCAGTCCTGTAAGTAAGAAGTAAGTATGTTGAGAGTGTACAGTTTTATTATACTGTCATGTTTATAATGCAACCTATGGACATTTAACTACAAGGTTTTCCAGTTAACGGGGGTAACAGTTAAAAGTTATGAAAGCGCATTGTTTAATGAAATTGTGCAATTTATAAAGTTGGTTTGGATAAATACTTAACGATGTGTTATTCCACATACTCTTGTATAACTAGCCTTTTCTTTTGTGGTGCTTTTAAAACTATTTGTGTTATTTTCTAGGCATAATGAAGATATGGAAAAACAGATGGTACAACGGCACAGAGAACAGAGAAATAAAGGTGAAAGAGAGAGCAAAAACAAAGACAGGCATAAGTGTTCGTTTGATAAGATTCAGGTATAAAATATTCTTTAATATTTGATTTGAACAAATTATATTATACAGAGGCATTTTGAAAGAATGAGGAAAATGATAATTAGAAATTTATTTATTTATATTGTACATTTGAGTTATTATATTATTTAGGAAGAACAGTGTTGCCATGGTGTAAAACGAAGCGGTTCACACTCATGGGAAGGAGAGCCATATAAATCAATAAAACAGACACATGCAATTAATGATACGTCAGTTACACCTGTTCATGACAGTACGCATACTAAGTGTGATCATAATACAGGGAATGTTGTGAAACCAAACATGTCACAAATAAAGGATACAAGATCCGGAGTATACCCCAGTCCAGCAGCAAATCCTAATGTTAACTTGTGGCCACCATTTTCCGTTACTGTTACACCACTACATATGACACAGCCTTGTGCTACACATGTGTGAGTATCAACATCTTATTCCCCTAACAAGAATTCTGTTGTGTATAAAATTTCTCAAGGTAGTCAAGACAGTAGTTATTTGTATAAATAGAAATTTTATGTAATTATATCCAACAGACCATTAAAGTTGGATACTGTAGCAGGTGGCTGATAAAAGTAGTAACCACTTAGGTCATACTTTTGTACTATTTTTCATTTAGTTTTTGTGCAAAATCAAAAACAAAGCTTAATTGTGTGTTTACTAGAGTGAAGTAACATTAGGAAACATAAATAATAAATGTAAAACAGACACAAATGATCAGGTCAGTGAAGCACTCTTTGTTTACATGGTAAAAGGTGGGACCTATGTTAACAGAAAAACTTTAATATTTCACAAAAGTTTAAATGTGAGTGATGATTTTATGGCTAGCACGGGATGCTTAGGTTTAAAAATGCACTATGGAGTGCTTATTAATAATAAGCATTAATCAAAACAGTAATAATGATAATAATTATTATTATGATTTACAGATATATTGGTTACAATACAAGAACTTTTTCAGCAGTTATTTGATATGTTTCCAAAGTGTACCTATTAGCTTCTTGTTTTTTATTAGGGAAGTCTTCAACATTTTTAAGTTTTTTTCAGTGATTCTTTTATTATACTTTAGTGCATTGAAGTTTTCCAGTTTTTGCTATCATGAACATATTCATATTTGACTTTGAAATTAATTATTTACAAATTTTTCCAAATTGTATTTAATACTTAATACTACTAACACTAACTTATCTGTCTTGTTTAGACCAAGATAACTTGGAAAAAACAGCTACCTGTTTTCTGTGCATATTAAAAAAAAGCAGAAACACATACGTATAGGGTGGAAAAGTGACGTGAAAATTAAATAGTCTTCTTCACTTTTTTCTATTTGGGGGGAGGGGGAGCAGTTTTTTGCCCTGGGACATCAGTATATTTAAATACAGACCTGCCTGTGTAGCTTGAGGAAATAAGAAAGACTGTTGGCAGTTGTTTGCCGTTACAGCAAACTAATTCCTCAAAAATTGTTAAATCACAATAACCCTTATAGAAAATCCAATTTTGTCACAGATTCTGTATTGTGTATCCATAGAATTGGGCCTCTTTATAGAAATCTTTGAATTTGATTTAATCTATTACAATAATGCTTCAACAAAATAGTATCCTGGTTTTTCCAAATTGTGCAAGAGTTGTGTATTAAATAAGCTCCTGAAAAATGTTCTAGCCATTTTTTTCTACTATAAGATTCTTTAATGTTGAGTTGTAAATCAGTATGAGGTGTGTCCAAAAAAAGACAGAACTTTTGCAACAAAAACTTTATTAATTTACTTACAACTTTATGCATGCTTGTCCCTTTCAAAGTATTCCTCCCTGGTGGCAATGCACTGCTCCCAACGTTTCTTCAAATTCTGGAACAGTTCTTGGAAAGCACTTTTTTGGAATGGCGCGCAGCTGTTCTTCCATATTTTTCTTCTCTTTTGTTTTAAATGACATGCTTTCAAGGTCACCTTCAGTTTTGGGAACAAGAAAAAGAAAGTCTGTTGCGGATACGTCTGGAGAATAGGGTGGGTGGGCAGAACAGTTGTTTGGTTTTTTGCCAGATAATTGACAACAGGGAGTGACACATGAGCTGGTGCATTATCATGTTGTAACACCCAAGTCTGTTCTTTGCGCAGGTCTGGCCTCTTCTTGCATACTACTTCCCTCAAATGCCTTAAAACGTCACTATAATACTCCTTATTTACAGTCTAACCACGTGGAACGAATCCATGGTGAACCAACCCTTTCCATTCAAAAAACACCACCAACATCACCTTCATGTTTGACCGACTCATCCCAGCTTTTTTATGTCGAGGCGATCCTTTTCCCACCAACTGCGAAGACTGTGCCTTCATTTTAACATCGTATCCATACACCCACATCTCATCCCGTGTTATAATGTTTTTGATGAAGTTTTTATCAGCACTGGCACAGTCAAGCAGTTCCTGACTGATGTTAACACGATTCTCTTTCTGATCATCGAACAACAAACGCAGCACGAATTTTGGTGAGATGCGATGCATGTTCAGTTTTCCTGTCAGCAGTTTGTGGCATGAACCCACGCTGATACCCAAACCAACCCATGATGTTACCTAAAGTTGCTGCTAGTCAACGCCGTTTGTTGGAGCACGGTCTTTGTGTATACCGCTGTGGTATTGTGAAAGTTTGGTCTTTTTTGAACACACCTCACATACGTATTAACTGTTTTGTATAAGACAAGACCAGTGCTATTATCTTCATAATATATGAATACAAATGCATGAGAGCAAAAGGCATCATGATACTTTTACTGTACTGTACAATAATATTGTACATCATTAAGGGGAAGATAAGGGTAATGTATACTTGAAAGACTGTCAGTGAAGTTTATAACTGATTATAAACTCAGAGATTGTCATTTACAATATTGTACCACTACAGCTGGCTGTGTTATTAAAGCATGTATTGCTCTTATCCAGTCTTTTGTATTATGTTATCCATAACACGTAAACCAGCAATGTGGTTGTTATGGCCAGTTTGTCATTCTGAGTGATGTCATAGTAAACTGTCACTATTACTGAAAAGTTTGTATGTGTATAGAGCAGTATTCTGCGTCAGTGCTAGACTGAATCCAAGACATTGTGTTTGTTTAATTTCTATACAACTTCTTCTGGATATATATACAGTTGAATGAAATAATGTCTTCTTCTTCTAGTATCACAACCCAATGTGGATGTTAGCCTGCTTCTCCCAATGACTTTCTTCCATTCCAGCCTCTCACCACACAACCTTCTCCAAGGCTCTTGCATTCATACTTCTCAAATCCTCTACATCATCTATCCATTATTTCCTAGGTCTTCCTCTAATTCTTCTGCCTATCGGCTTTCTTCCATTCCAGCCTCTCACCACACAACCTTCTCCAAGCCTTTTGCATTCATACTTCTCAAATCCTCTACATCATCTATCCATCATTTCCTAGGTCCTCCTCTAATTCTTCTGCCTATCGGTTTCCAATTGTAAACCTTTTAGTTGTTGTGTGATCATCCATTCATGTTATATGACCCAGCAATTCTTGATGACCCAGACTATGTCAGCACCATGTATTAATTTGTCCAGTTCATAATTCATTCATACCCATCTTCAGTTTGCCCAGGCCCAAATTTTACGCACAAATATTCTGAGCTGTTGTTCATCTGCATATTAGTTAATGTTCAGGCCTTGCATTCATATGTCTCAATTGATCTAAGGAGACTTCTAATATATTATATATATTGTTACTTTTAGTTGTTTGCTTAGTATCCTGGATTTGAGCAACTTTTCTTAGGAATGATAACACTTATTTCCATTTACAATACAGGACATTATTTCATTATTACAAGAGTTAATATGAGTAATATGTGAACCTAAGTAATAAAACTGTAAAACATATTCAAATTTCCATCTGTTAGGTCGGCACTGTTGTCTGTTGGCTTAATTCAGACTGTTGTATCTATATATTAACTTTATCCTCTTTTATTTCTGCTGATAATAGATATGTCATCAGTGTTGGAGCACACCTGTGTCGTTTTAACTCCTATGTACCCAGTTGTATCTAAATTTTGAATGGTTATTTTCCAGATTACCCAATGTAGTGGGTAAACCAGATTAAACAATGTAGTGAATATTATATGCCCTTATCATACCCCAGCATTTATATCAAAGGTAGCAGTTAGCTCTCTGTCAACTCTTATGGCTGCTTTGAAACTCACAAAAAAATTTATTATTTTTATTAAATTTATATATGAACTTTGTTTACAACTCTACACGTTTGGCTCTGGTAGCCGCCATGTTGTCTGCTACCAACTTAAACTTTGTACTTACCCGGTCCAGGTTTCGGATTGGATGAGCTGAAAACAAGATGGTTGCTTGGAATAACTAAATCGTTTATAAGTTTACTAAACATTAAATTTTATTGATCTTTCATTGTTTTTTGGTTTCTCTTACTCAGCCCCTTTTAATTCAAATACTTCTTAATTTTTTACATAGAATTAATTTTCTTCTATTTCCCCAGTTAACGCATTCAAAAGAAAATCATTTCAGACAAAAACTTGTTAATGAACAAGGATTATTTATACATTTAATTTTCTTATATGCGGATTATCTACCCTCCAAACAAAATAATATGATCTTAAAATTCTAATCAAAATGTATTATTGAACACAAACCAGCGCTTCACACCACACACACACACACACACACACACACACACACACATATACTTTTTCATAACTTTCATAATTTTTTTTTTAAAACCCCCTTTGTGAGCTCACTATATTTAAGTTAAACGTATATTCTAGGGTGCCATTTTTCTTTTCTTTTTTAATTTTGAATGATTATAAAATTTAAATTTCTTCTTATACAGTGGAACTTGGTTATTATGGCCTCGGCTGTTACGTCAACTCGGGTGTAGCGTTATTTTGTCGTAAGTCCGGTCAAACTCATATCTTTAACATTATAAAAATTCCCGGTTTTAACGTCACTAAATATTGTACTACTCTGTTATAGCGTCAAAAATTTCTCAGATATTTTACTCTAAATTTCATATAAACGTATATATGTGCGTGCGTTACGCCCATGGCTACAGACATACATTGTATGCAAGCGAATGTATGTTTCATCATTATTGAAATGGTTCAAACAGTGTCGATGTTCAGATATCCCTGTGAGTGGGCCAATTCTGAAAGAGAAAGCTACAGAATTCGGAAAATTGTTTGGTATTGATTTTACGTGCTCCAACGGATGGCTAGATCGATTTAAGGCCCAACACTCGATTTCATTTGCAAAACTTTGTGGTGAGGCAAAATGCGTAGATCTGAACGTTACAGGCGATTGGGTGCGTAACACTTGGCCAGAAATTAGACGATCATATAAAGATGAAGACATCTTTAATGGAGATGAAGCCGGAATTTTTTATAAATTAACTCCAGATAAAACTTTCAAATTTAAAAATGAAAAGTGCGTTGGTGGGAAGCTCTCTAAACAAAGAGTTACAGTTTTTGTTTGTGCGAACATGACGGGAACCGAAAAAAGGAAACTTTTAGTTATCGGGAAAAGTTTGCATCCTAGATGTTTTAAAAACATCAAAAAACTTCCTGTAAGTTACACTGCCAACAAAAAAGCGTGGATGACTTCTAGTATTTTTGAAGATGAACTAAGAAAGTGGGATAAAGAACTGTCATCGAAAAACAGAAAAATTCTACTTCTAGTTGACAACTGTGCAGCCCATCCAAAGTTAAATTTGACAAACATTAATCTGGTCTTCTTACCGGCCAACTGTACGAGTGTCCTGCAACCTATGGACCAAGGCATCATTAGAAGCCTAAAGTGTCACTACCGCAAGCAACTTTAAAAAAAATTATTTTCTGTATGGACACGGCGCAACCTGCCACAATTTCACTCTTAGATGCAATACAATTCCTAGTCGACTCTTGGAAGAGTGTAACACAGAAGACGATAGCAAAATGCTTTAGTAAAGCACAACTCGTACATGAAAATTTACCCGATGATGACGAAGACGACGACTTGCCGCTCTCGGAGTGGATTAAGAAATTCGACGTAAATGAATTTGGAAATAAACTTGATTCCTATGCATCAGTGGATGACCAAGTAGAAACATTCCAAATGTTGAGTGATGCAGAAATTATCGCGGAAGTAAAAAACATAGAAGCAGAAGATAGTGTTGAAGAAGATGCTGAGCAAGAGGAGGATGCCGACATCGTTTGTCCGACAGTACAGGAAGCAATGAGAGCCGCCGAAACTCTTTCATGATTTTACTGCTTTAAAGAGACGTCTGACGACACATTCAATGCAGCGCAGCATCTCCACAGCACAACAGAAAGAATTTATTTTTCAGAAAGGAGCGTTCAAAACAAAATTACGGATAACTTTCGACAGTACGCCTAAATGTAAGTTACATGTACTTTCTTTTTGATCTTTTAAAATATTCTTCATGCTGTTTGTATAAATGAAATGCAGTTTGTAAACTTTAGAATAAATATCACGAATAATGTTAATAATGCAAAGATCTTTTTTTTTTATTTCTCTTTCCTTACTAGTGATTAAAAAGGGTCTTTTATAACGACTCTTTTATAACGTCACTCGGACATAACGTCATTATTTTTTTGGTCCCTTCAATGACGTTATAACCAAGTTCCACTGTATTTTCTTTTCAAGGTTTCAAGATTAACTTATCTGCAATTGAGTTCCAAAATCAGTCCATCCTCCGTACATTTTCTTTCATCACTCCGCACATTTTGTTCTTTGATTTTAGCTGTCGCCCGATCACTCGAAACTGTTAATGGAACACAACTGTTCCTTCATTTTATTTAGTTAACACTCCGGTTGTCAATCCACGTATTTTTTACATTTTTGGATTATTACGGGCGCCCGTATATTTGTTTTCAAAACTTATACGTGCTATTCGCACGAGTTGTTATTGCAGACTGGGCCGAATTATACTGCATTGAATCCTGAGATGGTGGGGAGTCACGTGATCACATCTCATTGTTCTTATTAATATGACGAGCCAATTTCTGAGGCTAGGTCGGCTACGCCTTGCATTCCAAGTGACGTATTTAAAGGCTTGGCACTTATGTAATGTGGCGTGACTGGTGACTTCATCGGTCAAAGTTCGTTTGGTAACATATAACTGGTTTTTCGTGCGTCGGAATGTTGACCTTGACACTATTCCACTTGCTTGCTTCCTACGTCGTTATTTTCATGAATAAAATTTGATTATTATTATTTATACTTTGTGTTTCCCAAAATTACCCCAGGTAAACCCAAACTGTCCCGTTACAAGTTGCTCTGTCAGTGTTATATATTTTGATGTTATACCCAAAATGTAGAGATCATTTAGCATTTCTTTCCTGTTCAGGCCATCAAAGGTTTGTTTAACGTCTATATACAGAATATGTAAATCTATGTTGTACTCATTTGATTCTTCATGTATGTGCCTTAACACAAATATATTCTTCTGTGTTGCATTAACACAGATATGTGTTGATTAGGCCACACTGATATTCACTAACAGTTTCTTCCGAATACTTGGCCAGTTTATAGACTTACAAAAGCCAACTGACTGTTTATGAAACCTGAGAGAACCTTATATGTTACATTCAGTAACATACAATATCTCTGGGATTCTCCCTTCTGTAAGCAGTATCAGATCATATATTTTCCTTGATACTTTAGCAGCTCCACTGTAGTTCCATGACTTCCTGTATGGTTTTTTGAGGGAGTTAATTATGTTTGCTATTTCTTTGCACCTGGAATCTTCGATTAAAGGTTCTACAGTATGATAAACAATATCTGTCGTTTCCATTATGTTTTCTTTCAAAACATCAGTTTCCTTGGTTGTCTTTGGAACCATTTATCTTAGGTTGGAAATCATTTGTTCTTTCTTTTAAATTTTTATAAAAATGTCTACTCTAGTTTCTGTTGCAATTTTCTGCAATATCATCACTTTTCTTATTTAAGACTTGTCTTTTATTTTTTCCTACATGTTCTGCCTGTAACAATTCTTTTTTCATTATAATTATTTCCACTAGCTTTAGTTGTTTGTTGCAAGCATTTTAGTGTAACCTGCCTTTTCCTTCTGCAACCACTATATGTTCATCATCATACCGTTCTTCATTTCTTGACTTTCTTGTTTCACCTGCAGAATGGTTTGCTGATTCAATAATTGAGTTATTTATGTGAGACCATTCTTCATCATTCATCATATCATTAGAACATCCATGTTCCTGCACTCTTAAATTTAGTTCAGCTTGGTACTCCTCTTTCACACTTCCACCTCTCTACATTCCATCTTTTATTATTTAAGCTATTTTTTGTTTAATTTTGACTCCAGCTAGTGTAACCCCTCTTTAGATTTTTTTATGCTTTATAAAAAAATTTTTTTTTTTATGAAAAAATTTTTTTAAGTTTTTTTTTTTAAAGCCTAGAGAAGCCAAAATGCGCTGGGTCCAGTAAGACGGGACTTGCAATTAAACTCTCTGTTATAACCAACAATAGCATTTATTGAGTAATTGTGTAATGTAGTTATATAAGGTAACAATTTGTTTTCGTTTTGTTTTTATAAATGCAAATTTTTGTATAAATCTTCCCCGTACATAACCCACGAAAGTAACACATACATAAAGCACATAAATAGCATATAAGGTAACAGTTTGTTTTCTTTTTGTTTTTATAAATGCAAATTTTTTTGTATAAATCTTCCCCATACATAACCCACAAAATAACACATACATAATTCACATAAATACACATATAAATATATATCTCTGTCACAACCACATGTTCAATATCACTACATAAATAACCAACACCCTTATAAGCTCTTAAAGCATAGCCACCCGCCTATATACATTTTCTCGCCATACATATATCGCCCCCATCAAAAGAAATAAATAATAATTAATAGGAATTTCAACCGCCATACCCCTACAGACATCCGAATACATATATATCACTAGTGCCCCCATGAATCTGGGCTGGCCAGAATGCCAGATACAACTTTAAAGTGCGCTTAAACTGTGCATATAAACTTGGTGAAATTATAATCAATAAATCAGTAAAAAAATATAACTGACAATAATAAATCGAAAAGAAGGTAAGCTCCAATCGTTCCGTGACGGAACAGCATTTGTGAATGGTGAGATAATAATTTATAAATTTTTTTTTTGTAAGAAATCTAGCTTAGCAATAATGATTAAAAATTTACAAGGTTATGTGACATAATACTGGTTATGTGACATAACCTTTTAAGAAAACTGAATTGCCAATAATGCCTTAAAAAGAACTTTACAACTTGGTGTGACATAATACTTTATATAACCTTTTAAGAAAACTGAATTGGCCCGGTAGCCGACATGTTCCTATGCAAATATCTGCATGCAAAACCTGCCTACACAGGATTAAACAGGGGGCTGGACTGTTACTGAATAAGAAAACTTACAACCCTTACATAACCCAAAAAAATAATTTAAAAATGTGATATTACCGTAATTACCAGAACTAACCTGACAGGAATTGTAGCTGAACCCTACCAGCCGGTGGGGTTCATCCTGTCACGAACAGAAACCCCTTTACATATCCCAAATTCCAGTCCCCTAATGCTTGAACTTTTACAGAAACGAGAAAGAAAATATAAGTGTATGAATAGTAATAAGCCTCGGATACATGCCAGCCCCCGGGCTTACACTTAATATCAAAAGTTAGCACATAATATACAAAATTCCCCCAAAATCCACGCACAATTATGTCCAGTTAAACTGGGTCCCAATTAAAACGTTGAAAAGATGAAAGAAATATCATAGTGTGTCACTCATATCCCACTAGTTGTATGAAGTGTTATCGGCACAAATCCGGGTGTCTATGTAGGTAAAAAAAAAAATTGGTTTGAGGTCACCTTATTTGTCACATGTTATGGTGCTTGAGTTCATGCGTCCTGAACCTGTAGTGTGTAAGTGTGCTGGCATGCTCATCTCGCTATTCCCTCCGGCAGACGAAGTCGAGAGCCTCTGGTGACACGTTCAGGAGGAGATCTTCATTTCTTGGCCGGCATCCTCGTCTAAGCACGGGGACCCTGCGCATACATAATTAATTAGAGGAATGTCCCAACACTTATTTTCACACTCTACAGAACCACGCACACTGGATAGAACCTATACTGAACAAATCTGAACAGGCCTCCCCTGGACCCTTTAAACACTGTTCATTATAATTAAAAGATACGTTTTCTCTTTCGACATTTATGATTCACTCATATACTTTCCCAAAATCAATTTATAATTTTTAATTATGTCTATGGGGACAAACGTTTAACACACTATAACCTGTCCATTTGTGCACTTGCACTCTTACTACATTTGAAAACTTAGTGCATAATTTTACAGTACTAAAGTTATACAGGCAAATATTGTCTCTTAATTAAGATATACGTTATTTCATGAGGGTTTAAACAATTTAGAATCTCTGATATTGAATGGTTCCAGTGTACGCCACACGATGTAAAAGCAATCACGTTCCATTCACACTTACAAAATTGAAATTCACATTTATTTTTTATGAAAAGCATTATATATGTGCTAAAGTAACTTACCGCAGATCTGTATGAGATTATCTACCCATCCTTGGGTGATAGAATATATTCAAAGTAAGACTTCGCTCTGACGGAGTTGTAGCAGTGCACGGGGCTGAGGCGAACGCAAGACAGAACAAAACGTAGTTCAACGCGATACCAAATTTGCGTTTCAAGGCGAACACCAGAATGCGTGGCCGGCACCACAGCAACTAGATTTTGCCGTCCCGTTAAACACAGAAACTGCTAACCGTTTTCCCGTTCGAATTAAATATATATTTAAATATATTTCTTGTATCAGCGCCAGTTGTTAAACAACCGGCACACTAGGTAGTGGTAGTTTGCTTCTTGGTGTGATTGAATATTTTTTTAGAACTAGCTCATTTCTTACAGACCAAAACATACTCTGTTTGATTTGTTTCATTTGTTCATGGTATTTGCCATGTCCGAAAAGCATCCTTTGGAACAACCAGATGCTTGCGACTCTAAAGTTGTTACTGGCAGCAAATTGCATATTTCTAAGGTCATTATTACTTGTTTCTTGATCCAAGATGTGCTTTCAAAAAATGTCGCTGAAACACTCTTCTTGGTTGAGTTTAGCATTGAAGCCCTCAAGCATAATGATTGCATCATGTTTTGGGATCTTCTCATGTATAGCTTGTAGCTCATAATAAAAAGTATCTGTAACTTCCTCTTTTGTGGCCTCAGTTGGTGTATATACATTGATGAATGTGGTGTTGTTGAATTTTCTTTTGAATCTGGTGGATACAGGTATAAATTCTTTGACTATTATAGATCCAACTCCACAATTTCCTTCTGTTTCTTTATTATCAGAGAAGTACTGTATAATTAATTACTTTCTTTAATAATCATGCCTTTTCCCTTCCATCTGATTTCTTGTATGGATATATTCATCCATTGCATATCTTTGAGATTCTTCTGTTTCATTAATCAGAGAACCAGGTCATACTGTGGTACAGACATTCCAAATTCCAAGTCATAAAAACAAGTCATATCCATTTTGTTGCCCAGGTCATTGTCACGGGGGCTGTCCAGTTTTATTCAATGAATTATTCAAAACCACTTAATTTTTACAGGATAGAGTAGGAAGGATGAGGAGTTTTTAATAGTATACACATTTTATAGATCAGAATTTTTCACTACGACTTCAAGGTGCCCTTTGAGTTTTCTTCAAAGTGGTCTTCTCTTAGCCTTTGAGGAACCAATCTCTATCTGTGCATGGAGAGTGCTTAATTAATGGGAGCACATACTGACTATGCCACAGTATCGTCATAGGGCTTGTGTGGTTTTTAGTGGTTATGACCTCCACGCCCTGGTAATTTGTCCAGAACTGCTTATTTGGCCAAACCTTATTTGCAGCTAATGCCCATATCTGAAGGCCGTTCACTATCCACCACTTGCGACCAAACCAGGCTCATCCTGTGGAAATTAAATAATATAACAAAGTGTATGTCCAGCCACTGTATCTAGCAAACATTTTCTCCCATGACACCAATAATGAAAACATCACATAACATCAACACTGTTATCAGGTTGTGTATACGTGCAAACAAATCAAGAAATAACTTCATTATCCATACACCACAAAGACAGTAACTTTCATTTTGAATTTCCATGAATTATAAAACATATAAACAGACACTCAGACATGTAAAAAAAAACATGCAGGGCTTGGCAACTGTTAAAGAAATTATTTTGTATAAAATGACTTTATCAATGCTGCAAACTGGTTGTAAAAAGAACTAAATAGCAAGAAATATTCTGCGTGCTTTCTGTGATGTTTTATTAAGATGCGAAGTATTTAAACTCATTGGAAAGTCAGTGGCATATATATAACTATCAAAAATCAAAACCACCAGTGATGTAATATTGTGCCATTGGTACTCAAAGTTTTAATGAATGCAATTTAATTGTACATTGAACATTTGTGTACATTATTACTTCACAGTCTCTACAGATGGTCAAAATATGAAGTAACAGATGTAACAAAATTATTATTTTGTTGTTGTTGCTAAACTTGTGTTGCTACCACTAATACTCACTTACACTTCCGTGAGCGTTTTCAAGCCTCTCGGCTCATCTTCAGATGGAAACAACCAAAGGGTGTTGAGTAACTCTGAAGATGTTACAAAAGGGTGTTGTTTCCATCTAAAGATGAGCCGAGAGGCTTGAAAGCGCTCATGGAAGTGTAAGTGAGTATTAGTGGTAGCAATACAAGTTTAGCAAAAGTTAGACTTGATCACTAAATTGTATTTGTCGTTTAAACAAAATTATTGTTTATTTAGATCAACTAAATATCAAAGTATCATTAAACATTTATATGCTGAAAAGTCACACCTGATAATGTCGGTTTGTGATTTTTCGAATAAAAATCATTACCTATTATTGAATAATTGAATTGGTACTTCTACATTAATTTGATATCTGTTTTTCTCGGTGTTAGTAATTTACAAAGAATTGTATATAAAATGGAAAAGGTTACATAAGGTTGGCCAGTTATTTATATTTTTAGTCACTTTTACAAAAAATTTACAGTTAACAAATGTGTGAACAAATTTTGATAGGTTAGGTATGTTTGGTGTAGCTAATTATACAAAATTTTGTTGTGTTTAGGCGAAAAACCTGTTATGTACAAACAACCCAATTTGTATGAAATTCAGAATATATGAAAATATATTAAAGCCAGTTTTGCAACAATCTTATTCTTTTTTTAGAATGTGTAAATAGAAAAATGTGGATGTTTTGTAACTGTACCTTGTTTCATCCTGTTACCTTGTTACATCACCAGCAAAACTGTAAATTTCATAGCTGTCAAAGACCAAGTAATGTCATCGAACTATTACTGTGAAAAACAATCTTCCTTTTTTACTTTGTAGATAAAGGGATTGCCAGATGGAAAGATTGTTGAAATTATACATCGTGACATGTGTTGTATCTACTTCTTACCTTCTCATAAGCATTGTCATTCATACAACAGTTATGTCCCTTTAACACAAAAGTCCTGATCATTATAATTTATGTGAATGTTATGAAGTGTTATTCATGATTTTGTAACTTTAAAATAGTATTCATATTTATGTGTAATGTAAAATAGATGTAGATTTAATTAAATCATATGCTTAAGCATGAATATATCAGTAGCCATAACCATTAATTTAAATCATTATTGTCTATCAAATAATAATAATAATAATTATTATTATTATTATTTAAAAGTAATATATTAACCTTTGACTAATTTCACAACTCTTTTGTCTGTACTAGTTAATTGTCTATTGTTAGCCATATTCTCAATAAAGGATTCAGGCCATTATTATGTCATACATAAGAATCAAAGTTATTAATAACTAATTAAAAGTTTTTTTTCTGTCTCATAGGAGTTACTCAACGCCCTTAGTAAATCCCATAATGCCAATGTATTATATGGGTACTATAACATCATCATCAAATACAAATCAATGTACTGCTCAGGATGGTGTCATCAGTAATATGTCTCAGACATCTAGTGGTCACACACAACAGACTTCATATATGGCACACCAAGGTAAATATTCCTTTGAAATTGGATGTTGGACACTGAAGTTTTTATAAAATGTAAGCCAATGTAATTTCAATGTCAGTGTAAAAGCATCAAATAAGAATAATTTATGTACCCAGAACCAATATACATTTACTAACTGATATATATATATATATATATATATAATTTTCTATATAAGTAACTCGATGTTTCTTGCAGTAATTATATAATTTGTGATGTTTTCAATTTGTTTCTTCTGCAAGTAGATAATATTGTATATTCTTTTTTTTCCCGCCCAAACACCAATTTTGCTGGAGTCATGCCAGTCGTGTCGTGTATTGATGATCTATACACCATGAGGAATAGTGGTATACGTTGATCCCAGTCTATTTGGTTCTCGTCAAAAAAAAAAACAATATTATCTACTTGCAGAAGGAACAAATTGAAAACATCACAATATATATATATACATACATTTACTGATTACGAACCAATAATCTCAAAAGTAATTGAATTATTGTAAAATATTGTTACGACGGTCTACTTGAGTGTCGTAGGTACAGCGGAAACAAAATATAAGACATCAATTAAGTCACTAATCACCAGCTTTAATTTTTACAGTTAAACAGTTCATAATTAACAACACTGTCTCTTACAACAAATCAAATAAAAATTGTTCACATGCAAATAAATGTCAACTAATATTAAAACACAGTTCTATTACAATATACCGCCTGATTATAAAACACAACACTTCACTAATAACCACTTGAACGCACACAAAAATATCGCTTGTAATCGCGTGACAACAACTGAAAACTAAGCAGCAGGTATGGGCTATTAATAGTCTACTGTGTTCCATAACATGCGTCCTTAACAAGCCATCGAAAATTCTAGAGAGCACTTCAGCACGACCTTCGCAGAAACACGCACCGCTGGGCTAATTGAGATGGTTCCAGAACGCACGAGACGTGCCGCATTACGTAATACTGCCTCACATGTCAAATGTCACGTAGGCCACTGCATTACATTCTGGATCCCTCTGGAATGTTCCATAAACACGTAGATTGTTCTGTGATGTCGTAACACTGCCCTCTCCTTAAGCCTGTTCGTTCCGAACTGGCAACCGGTCTCTGAAGTAATACTTAGCCAGTTGATCTAGGTGGACAACCTTGAACTTTTGCTGTCCTTCTTGTTGAATCCGATGAACAACATCGTTGATTATTTTTTTCACAGTGTAGGGTCCTTCCCAGTTAGACTGAAGCTTAGATGAGCGACCACGACAGCGCTTTGGGTTGAACAACCAGACCTGATCTCCTTCTTGGAAACCCTCACTATTTCTGCGAATGTCATACCGAATTTTCATTTTATCACTGGCAAACTTCAGCCATCCTCTTACCAAGCGATTCATTTCTTGCAGTTGGTTTTCCAATTGCGAGGAATAGTTCTGTGGCTCTTGGGACTGAGTCTCAGGTGATCCGAACATTAAGTCCCCAGGAAGACGAATCTCCCGCCCAAACACCAATTTTGCTGGAGTCATGCCAGTTGTGTCGTGTATTGATGATCTATACGCCATGAGGAATAGTGGTATACGTTGATCCCAGTCTATTTGGTTCTTGTCAACAACCTTCGAAAGATGCTGCTCAAGTGTCCTATTGAATCTCTCAACCATCCCGTCCGACTGAGGATGCAGAGGCGTTGTCCTGGTCTTTTGAATTCCGAGTAGACGGCATAATTCTTTAAACTCTCCTGATTCGAAATTTCTCCCTTGATCCATATGGGTTTCCATAGGGGCTCCATAACAGCAACAGAAGTTGTGAACTAACTGTTTTGCCACAGTGGGAACCTCCTGATTTGGAATTGTCTACACTTCCACCCACTTAGTAAAATAGTCACCTACAACCATGATGTACCAGTTTCCATCGTCAGTAACTGGGAATGGTCCAGCAATGTCTATGGCAATTCTCTTGAAAGGCAGTCCAACGTTATACTGTCTCATTTTTCCCCTGCTTCTGGTTTTTGCTTGCAGGACATATTTCACATGTCCGAACCCATTCCTCTATGTCGTGGCGAAGATGAAGCCAATAGAATCGCTTCTGTATTTTGTCATGGGTTTTGTTAACACCAAGATGGCCTCCAGATTTTCCATCATGCATCTCCTTCAAAACAGACTGCATTCTACTTCGGGGAACTATCAACTGCATGACCACGTATCGTCCATCTTCACTTTCCCAAGCCCTTTTCAGCAATCTGTTCTCTAAGATAAGGGATTCCCATTGTGCCCAGTAGCCCTTCAGCACTTCCCCGAACCGTGGCAGATATCTTGCCAATCCGGGTGGTGACCTTCCTCCTTTGCTGTCAAGATCGATCCAATGTCTTCATCAGTCATCTGTTCTTGTCGACAGTCTTGTGTCGTCCAGCCATCTGTCAGGAAATCTACAGTGATGGCTTGAACATGTTCACTTGAGTTTTGTTCTTCCTTTCTGTGGCAATGTCGGTAGTCTTCTGGGCACGGTCTTTGTGATAAGCCATCTGCATTACCATGGAGGCGCCACTGCCGATGTTGTACCTTGAAGATGTACTCTTGCAGACATTCGAGCCACCTTGCCAACTGTCCTTCCGGATTTTTAAATCTCAAGAGCCATGCAAGCGCGGCAAGGTCGGTACGTAGTGAAAATTCTCTCCCAAAGCTCTTTGACAATTGCCAACAACTCTCTCCTTGTAACATAATAATTTCTCTCTGATTTAGAAAGCGTCTTGCTGTAATATGCTATTACTCGCTCTTCACTGTTCTGCACTTGAGACAAAACTGCTCCTAGACCAGTATTGCTTGCGTCTGTGTCCACAATGTACTTCCCTTCAGAAGCTGGAAAAGCGATGATTGGCTGTGAACATAATACAATCTTCAAAGTCCTAAATGCTTGGTCACACCCTCTCAACCACTGGAAGTTTCGTTTATTTTCCGTTAGCTCATGTAGTGGTTTAGCAATAGTAGCGAAGCCTTTCACAAAACGTCTGTAATATGAGCATAACCCCAGGAAACTCCGAACTTCATGTTTACTCTTTGGCACTGGCCAGTCTCTTACGGCGTGTACTTTATTAGGATCCATGCTAACACCCGCTGGCGAAACCAGATGGCCCAGATACTGTACTTCCTTCTGGAATAGAGAACACTTCTTCGTGGTCAGCTTCAGTTGGGCACCGTGAATTCTAGTTAAAACCTCCTTAAGGTTTTCCAAATGGTCTTTGAACGTCTTCCCGATTACTATGACATCGTCTTAATAAACAAGGCAAGTTTTCCATGTCAGACCTTGGAATACCAGGTCCATCAATCTTTCAAATATTGCCGGTGCATTACAGAGTCCAAATGGCATGACGTTAAATTGGAATAAGCCACTGGGGGTCGAGAAAGTGGTCTTTTCCTTGTCTTCTTGATGAAGACCCACTTGCCACTATCCACTCTTCAGGTCCAATGTGGAAAACCACTGTGCTCCGGACAACGTGTCGAGTGTATCATCAATGTGAGGCAATGGATAGCAGTCTTTCTTTGTAACGTAATTTAACCTCTGGTAGTCTACGCAGAAACGCAATCCACCATCCTTCTTTGCTACCAGCACTACAGGAGAAGACCAAACACTTGACGAAGGCTCGATTACTCCCTCTGTCAACATGTCCTGTACTAACCGAGACATTTCCTCTTGCTTAGATAATGGAGGCCTTCGAGGAGTTTGGCGTATCTGTGTTGTGTCCCCGGTATTGATGCGTGTTGTACAAGAGAGGTTCTTCCCAGTGACTGTCTTCGAACTGCAAAAGAATCTTTGAATTCATGTAAAAACCGTCTGAGTTCTTTTACCTCACTCCTTGAGAGGTCGTTAGAAGACCTGTTCAATAATTCCTGCAGTTCCTCTGATAATTTGGAAGTATCCGAAGCACAACCGGATCTTCGTTGCATCATTCCGGCTACCCAGGCACAGGAGTCAATTTGCCTAGAAGCGTATTGCTTTGTAAAGTGACAGCTTGATCCTAAAAATTCGCCACTGTAATAGGTACATTTCCGGTTTCGTCAGGATTTACTAAACTTCTGACAATTAGTATGCCCAGTGTGCTGACTACCTGGGGTTCGAATATAGAGCACTGGTTGCCCCTAGTATCTACCTCGGTTCTAACCATTATGATCTTTTCGGAGTTTGGCGGAACAGTTATGGCCACTTGGTTTACGACGTCCATCGATTTTTCTGCTGTCGTCATTGTTGATAGCATTACCTCTTCGCCTCCGATTCTCAAGGCATAATTTTTGAAGTCGACTATAAATCCGTATGTGTTCATAACGTCCACACCAAGAATTGCTTCATCCACAGTGTCTGCAACAAGTACTTGATGACTAAACTCAAGTTGACTGAGGCGTAGGTGTACAGTATCTCCACTTTTTCAAACACTTTTACAGGCCATCCAGTAGCTGTTCGCAAGCTGCAAGAGCACCAGATTGGCGTGAGATCTTTCACCACGTCGGGCCACACAATGGAAACTGTTGCGCGTGTGTCAACTGTAATCGATGTTGGCCTTTCTTGAACGAATCCAGTAACCACCAAGCTCCCGCTGTTTTTCTGAAGTGTATAAATTGCGTATTGTCTAGGAGCTTCGTTCCTCCAGTTAGTCAACACACGCCCCGTTGTACCGACTACTGCTCGTTTCCCTGCTGCTGAATTCTAACCCGACAATCTCGTTGTAGATGTCCAGGTTTCCCACATCTATAACACTTCTGTCTTCCATTCTTTCTTATTTTATTCTGTGGCGCCGACCGTCGAGTCTCTGTTTCTTGTTCTTCTTCCTCATCGTCTGTGCCATCATGATCTTTTAGTGTGCACTTTATGACTTATCCAACCAGACGCTGATTTGGTGGCCTCAAATTGCAAAGCATGTACCAGGGCATCCGCACTGTTGTGGTGTCTTGCCATTCGTAACACTTGCTGTAGTTCGTTATCTCGAACACCGGCAGTAAATGTCTGCATCGCAAAACTCGTTCGAAAATCTTCTGGCGCTTCAGGATAGGCCAGTCTAATTACAGGATGGCCACCGACCGGGAATAATGCGTTAATTTCATTGACTGGGAAAACTACGTGAATTATGCATGAATTTTCAGGGAATCCTGGAATTTAAAAAAAAAATAAAGTTAAGAATACGACATTATTAATGTGTTTTTTAGCAACTGCTGACTACTTTTCTACGTTCGAGAAACGAAAACCACGCTGAAATCCTTTATAAATTTGAATTTCAGTAGAAGATGTGAACAGCGCCAGCGTTGTAACACCCCCTTTTGAACCAGAAATGGCAGTAAAGCATCCGATTCGGGCATGAGCAGTACGCGCACTTTTCCTCTCGGCTGCTTTTATAAATTTTAAAGTAGGCAGTGGCTTTTGACGAGCCTAACAATATTTCCTGAGGCTCAATGTTAGAAATATATTCATTAAAAATCATTAATGCGATATATACGTACAAAATATCGTATCGAATCCCTAGTCTAACAGTGAACGGAACGGTGTTTTTCTCACGTAAAACTATGGTACTGGTATCTAAGCTGCGTAGTCAGTCGTTCAATTCAAACACCGTTGTTTATTTTAAATGAGTTCTTTTCGTGATTATTAACGAAACCATGTGACGAAATAATTCATTTTAAGTTTTATATGTAAATAAAAATAATTATCATATGGATTTATAGTTTTAAGTAATTAGTTTTATTGTTATATTTCATTTTCCGACATTTAAAAATGCTTAATCTATAATCTTATAGTTCCAAATCAGGTTTTTCACACTGTTCCTAACCAAACTAACCTAACTTTTTTCGTGTTTTGTTACCGGCCTTGTTCGACGTTTAAAGTTACTTTTATTGTTGTTTTTACTTTTCCGACCTTTAAAAATGTTTCATCTATGATTATAAAGTCAATCTAAACATTAGAGGTGACGGTGAAATAGTGAACAATTACTGATTTATAATTTGAATGACTTCCCATGAAAATTAGTAAAATATAATTTTTGTTAAGAAAACTAAGAGTATAAGACAAATTCCTACATGTAAATTTCTGCATATATTGTATTTTTTCGTAAGTTTTAGTCACTTTCTTCAGCCTTTTTTAATAATTAAAAGTAACCTTTTTTTAATTAGTCATGTTTATCACTTTTTTGGACTTCAAAACCTGCTTCAAGACCCTGAATATGAAATATAATAGGTCTACTAAGTTATTTAACAAGTGTGGGAAGAACTAATAATTCTTTTTTTGTAGTTAACATTTAATTTAAAATGAAATTTTTCAGTACTGGTTATACTAATCAGCACTTAATTATTTCAGTAAGTGTGTTATGAGCATACATGGTCCAAGCAGTGCTCAGTACACTTTGTAGTGACAGTTCTTTTGTGTGGAGTAATTTTCTAACCTGTATTAATAACATAAATATTTAATTTGATGTGACAAATAACATAAATATTTAATAACCTATAGCCTATGTGATGATTATTTTTAATTAAGAGCAAGTAAGACATGTTGTAAATATGAATATGGTGTTAATTTTTTTTTTAATTTTCGTGTCATAATTTGATGTATGTTGAATTTGTAATCAGTAATCTGAAATTTTGTTGAAAATGTCCCGGAAAACCTGGAATTATGCATGAATTTTCTGGCCTTGGTTTAGTGACCACCCTGAATTAGTCTGTTGATACTTGCTTCAAACTCTTGAAGGCTCTCCCCGTGCTGTCGCCTTGCTCACAACTGGGTGCAGTACACATCTTGCAAATGTTTATCACCATACTGTAATTCTAGAGCTTTTATCAACTCGGCATAGATGTTCTGGCTGTCAGGTGGCACTTTCTGTATTAATTCTGCTGCAGGTCCTTTCAATGAGAGAACGAGTGAAACAGCCTTGTCTTTCTCTGTCCAATTATATGCGCATGCAGCAGCTTCAAATTGGCAGAGGTACGTTGCCCAGTGACTGCTTCCGTCAAAGGTTGGAGCTTTGACATGAACCGTCCCTACAGCAGGCAAAGTGACTTTCTCTATTAACTTATTTTCTGCGTCTTTTTCTGTCTATCATTGGTACAGTCTGTTCACAAAGTTGTTTTGGTTGTAACTTCAGGCACTGCTCAACTTCACTTTTAATTTGTTCTCTTATGTTTGCCATTGAGTTTTCTACTGCAGATATTTTATTTGACACAGATTCTTTTATGACAGATATTTTTGTAGACATCGATTCTTCAACAATCGAGACAGATTTTCCTACTTCAGCTATTTTTAATGTAATTGATTCTTGTGCCTCCTATACTTTAGTAACTTGCTTATTAAGCTCACCTCGTAGGAGACCCAACTCTGCAGTGGTTTGGTCTTGTGTCTCCTTTTGCTCCTGTATTAACTCCTTGATGTCTTCTGTTTCACACTTCAATTCTTCTTTTTGTCTTTCTTCTGTTTCTAGCATTAGTGCTTTCTGACGTTCCTCAGCCTCCTCTTTCCTGCCTGTGTTTTTATCCTGTCCTTTTTCTGCTTCTTCTCTTTCTTGTCTTCGTTCTTTTTTTTGTCGTCTTTCTGCTTCTTCCTGTGTCTGCCGCAGCAGCTTTTGGAAAGCTTCCATCATCTGACTGGCATCCATTGTTTACCGATTAGTTATGAATTACCTTGTCTTGTACAAAGTGTCCACTGTTTCTACTGTTAACCGTTCTATCCCAGTTCTGACACTACTGTTACGACGGTCTACTTGATCATCGTAGGTACAGTGAAAACAAAGTATAAGACACCAATTAAGTCACTAATCACCAGCTTTAATTTTTACAGTTAAACAGTTCGTAATTAACAACACTGTCTCTTACAACAAATCAAATAAAAATTGTTCACACGTTAAATAAATGTCAACTAATATTAAAACACAATTCTATTACAATATACCGCCTGATTATAAAACGACACTTCACTAATAACCACTTGAACACACACAGTAATATCGCTTGTAATCGCGTGACAATAACTGAAAACTAAGCAGCAGGCATGGGCTATTTATAATCTACTGTGTTCCATAACATGCTTCCTTAACAAGCCATCGAAAATTCCAGAGAACACTTCAGCGCGACCTTCGCAGAAACACGCACCGCTGGGCTAATTGAGATGGTTCCAGAACGCACGAGACATGCCTCATTACGTAATACTGCCTCACATGTCAAGTGTCACGTAGGCCACCACATTACATTCCAGATCCCTCTGGAATGTGCGATGTTACTCTTTAATTGAGTAATTAAAGTTAATATGATTATCGGTAATGTTTGGTCCAGGAAATCATTTAGTGTACTTCGGCAGAGAACGGTGGGCAAATACAAATAAAATGCGCAAATCAAAGAAAATATAACATGATTTATTTTTCTTTGAGAACATAGAAAAGATCAGAACATACTTATTCCGCCTTAAAGCGTAAAACTGATTATTAATAAACTATGACATCAAAATACTACTACGTATATCAAATTATGCAACTCAACACTTCTTTTTAGGCCTATATTTTCTCATTCACTCAATCATGCACACTTTCACACTTCTACATTTCTTTTTTATTGAGCTCAATTTGAAAATGCCAGTATTTTAAATAATTTTGAAATGTCTACTTCCCTGTAGATGCGTAGAAATTCAACACCTGGGGCGTCAACTCGTGGTTTACTGTGTTTACTGTTTTATTTTACTGTTGCACTTTCACATTTTACGGCCGAACTGTCAATTTACTGCAATTATGGATGAATATTTAGCCAAGAACTGTTTGTATTTTAAAATAGATATAAATTCACATTTTCTGTTGTATGCGGGCGCCCGCGATTGCTGCTGCAGACAGCGAAAGATGAAGGTCGACTGGCTTCCGTGTTACAAACTTTCCGTTTGATGCGTCTCAAAACTGCTTCACCCCGCTCCCCGCCATACATCTCGTCACTAATATTATAACGTTCCTTTGGGTTGAGTTTCTCGTGTCTCGTGTCACCTCAAAGGAGCCTCATCTTTACATGTTATAGAATTTATGAAATTACACAATAATATTAAATAAATTTAGACCCATTACAATACCCCCCCCCCCCCAATGAGAGGATTTATGCCGAAGCATAAAAGCTCTCTTTGACACTCATACTTTCTAAAGGGATCAGCCAAGATATGTCGCCACAACCCCCTTACGTTCTATTCAAAATTGTGGTTAACTTACCCCTGGTCCAGTGACTGTGACCGTACCTGAATGACCTTACTGGACTTCTCTTTCGAGATCCCAACACCGCAAGGCCAGACCGGCACTTGACACTCCTCCTCTGACACGCATGCCAGCACAGGACCGCTGCCACAGCATCACTAGACACTGAAACATGAAATCAAAAAATATCAAATAGTGGCGTGGTATAATAACATATCCCTAACTGATCTGGTTCCCCTTAGCTGTGTTGGTTTGCGTTAAGTACCGAGTTTTTTTTTTTTAATCCTACATATGGATGAATACTTAGTCTAAGTATAATACGAGGCGTGTCCGGAAAGTAAAGATACAAAGGTCGTAATTGGTCTAAAAATATTTATTTACAAATCATTAACTGACAGTTACGTAAATACATATATCTTTATTTCCCTACATAATTACCGTCATTATCCAAGCACCTATTAAGTCTGGGAACCAGCTTTTGTATCCCCGTGTCATAGAAGTCTGCCGCCAACCATTTGAACTATGTCATGACCTCTTCTTTTACCTCGTCATCGTTATCGAACTTTTTTCTGGCCAGATATTGTTTCAGGTGAAGAAACAAGTGAAAATCACTGGGCGCGAGGTCCGGGCTATGCGGCGAGTGATCCAAAACATCGCATTTCCAACTGCCGAGCAGCGCAGAGGTCACGAGAGCCCTTACCACTATCTATAGCAACAACATGCCGTTACTATAATAGCATACCTTATAACTAAATTTATTCCATTCTTCTTTAACTATCAACACATACCACAACTTATTCTCTCATCTGTTGACACCTAACAACCCCCCAAAATCACCCTTTAATTATGCACAATAACAAGTTTTTTTTTTTTTTTTTTTTGAGCTTAAATGGTGCTAAACCATGCTTGAACATCTTAATGTTCAACTAAAAGTCATACTTTCAGGTACCCCCCCGATTCATTATAAAATAATCTGTATTTATTCGTCCATGATTTTAATGAATTAAAAGAATAATTAACACTATTCATGTACATAATACCTTTTTAACTGTGTTACATTATAGGTTCCCTTTATTTCTCGGGTTTGCAGGTCTATTATTACATAAGCATTCTCAATTTTCACTTCACTAACCTCATAGGGACTGTCGTATAATAAGAAGAATTTTTTAATCTCTTTGTCCAAAGCTGATGATTGATCGTGGTTTTTTATTAATACCAGTTGCCCTACCTCATATTGGATGGGTGTTAAATTCCTGTCATGTCTTCTTTTCCGCTGTTCTGCTGCTAGGTTATTTATTAATTTTTTCATATCTACTCCCTCCACTTCTTTGATTATAAATATTTTATACGTATTTGCCATATCTACCTCAGTATTATTGTCAAAATCAGTTCTAGATAGGACATCAGCTACTATGTTTTCTTTACCCCTACAATACTCGATGGTTAAATCATACTCGTATTAACATCCAACGCACTAACCTACCATGCGTTAGTTTACAGTTTGTCAAAAATGTTAAGGGTTGATGGTCTGATCTTATTATTACTTTGTTTCCCAACAAATACGTCCTGAATTTTCTACAGGCGAAAACTATTGATAGCGCCTCCTTTTCCTTTATTGTATAGTTCTTCTCACTAGTTACTAAGGATCTACTAGCAAAAGCTATCACTTTATGGTTACCATTCCCATCTAACTGAAACAGTTCTACACCCAAAGCTATGTCCGATGCGTTGGTATGTATATAAAATAGTTCTATAAAATTGGGATGAGCTAATGTTTAAAAATTTATTTTTTATTAGCTCAAATACAGTTTGTTCTTTTAAACTCCATTGCCATCGATTACCTTTATTTAACAAATGCCCCAATTGTACCGTTAAGTAAGAATATTTGTCTACAAATTGCCTATAATAATTACACAAGCCTAAAAAGCTTTGCAATTGTTTCACATTTTTTGGTACTGGAAAATTTTGTATTATCTCTACCTTCTTAGGGTCTGTACTGATACCCTTGGCTGAAATTATGTGGCCTAAAAAATTAACCTGTTCTTTTAAAAATTCTGACTTCTTAAACTTGACAGTTATGCCATACTCTTGCAATTTACTTAATACTCTATCCAACCTTTCACAATGTGTATTAATATCTGGTGAAGTTATTACTATGTCGTCCACATAAACAGTTGTAAATTCTAAAATCTCTCTCCCTAGTATGTAGTCTAAACATTTAATAAAAATTGAATCACTTACGTTTAGTCCAAAAGGCAACCTACAAAATTGATAGTTTCTTCCATTGTATAGGAATGCCACTTACTGGCGAGACTCTTCCTCCAGTTCTATTTGCCAATATCCAGCCGTTAAATCCAATGTCGTAATATATTTTGTCCCATTGAAACGTTGTAGGATTTCACTCACCGGTTCTGGCGACTCTCTGTCTGGAACAATTATTTTGTTTACCTGTCTCGTGTCTAAGCATAGTCTTATCGATAAGTCTTTCTTTGTAACCACTACTAAAGGGTTAGAATATGGTGAGGTGGATTTTTCTATTATCCCTTCTGTTAACATCTTGTTTATTTTCTCTTGTACTAACCCCCTTTTAGAGTATGGTATCGGATATGCTTTAGGCGCAAAAGGTGTTTTTTCTTTAACGATTAATCTGCCCTTAAAACCTTTTACTAGACCTGGTTCGTCTGAAAAAACTAATTTATTTTTATTTATTACTTGTACTATTTTCTCCCTATCTTGATAACTAAATTCCCCATTTTGATATAGGATTTTATTCATTTTTTCACCCCAACTCTCTTCAGTTTCAAATAATTCATGACTATTTACCCTTAAATTACAATAATTAATCATCAAGGGTCTGCATTCATTTATGTCATTATCAGAAATTAAAATTCCCTTACTAATTATTTTTAATGCTTTCATTTCTACAGTTCTCTTTCGTATAAATGGTCTTTCAATTATATTATTTTCATTGTTTAATTTCATAGTCTGTGTATAATAGTTTAACTCAACTTTACAATTATTCAAAAAATCATTACCCATTATTGCTCCCATATTCAAACCTGGAATGACTAAAAAAGGTACATTTATTGTGTGTTTATTTATTTTCAGCTGTAACAGTATTTGCTTAGTTACTTTTTTACTGCGAACACCTGTTACACCTACAATACTAATTCCCAATACTGGTAGTTGTGGAATTGTCTCAGTGGTTTGACTTTAATTTTTTCAAAAACTTTATCATCTATAGCGGTCAGTTCACTCCCTGAATCTACTAGAAAAGTGTATTTGGAATTAAACACTTCGGCTTCAAATTCTGCGATGCTAAAATTACTGCTACTCTCCCCTACTTCTTCATCGGATAATTCATTATGTATATTGGTAATAAGTGACCCTATTGTTATGTGATTTCTAGATGGCTGGGGACTTTCCTTTGCAACCGCCCTTATTAGTTTAACTGTACTGGAGGTGGTGGTTCGCTGTAAACCCCCCTATGATCCCCTCTACTGTTTTGATTATTAGAAGGTGCTTCAACGCCCCTAGACTCGTTTAGGTTACCAACATATCCCCCTATCCCTCTGTGATTCAAACCTCCCGGCATTCCCCTATTACTGGTAAAACCTCTCCCTCTATTACTCCCTCTAAACTCACTATTATCAAAACCCCTATTATAATTATCTACTCTCCCTTGAGCACCACCCCTAGGACCCCTACACCTATAACACTTATTTCGCGAACTATTATAATTGCTAGCTCTACAATTAGGGTGTGGACATAACCATGCACCATCCTCTGATCTACTCATATCATTATCGTGTCTAATAAAATGGTCTGGTTGTCTTATTTCGGCATTTATTGATCTTGATTCTCAATCTCTAATATTTATTGATTGATATTTATTGTTTTCTTCTTCTTTAATACTCTGGTAAGCTTCTAAGATTTTCTCTAATTCAGCTACATCAGTAAACTCCCGGGTTCTAATTGTGGATCGTATGTCTTTAGGTAAATGTTTACTAACATACCTTATAAAAATTGAAAGGGGCAGTGGTGGTTCTAAATATTTAACCTGGCTATATAGTCGCATCACATACGACGTAATACTCATATGTTTAATATTGAAACTACCCCATCCCATTATTGTGCTGCGTAAACCCTCTTGTTTTTCCTCTGACCAATATTTATTTTTAAATGCTCGTTCAGACTCATCAAAATCTGCCCAATTATCATTATGAGCGTCCGCCCAAATTTTAGCATCCCCTTTAAAATATTTCAAAATTCGTACTAATTTTATTTCCCAGCTTTCTTTGTTATACTTATTAAAACTCTTTATAGAATTTAAAAATTGTATGGGGTTCACTCCCTTACCCTCATTACTGAAATAACCTAATTCAACATCAACATTCACTCGTTCACACATATTGGTTAGTTTTTGATTAATTGCTAAGCTTAGATCTTCTCTAACTTTAATTATTTCTTGTTCATGTTCTGTGTGCTTACTTTTCAAATTAGTTACACTAGTTTTAATTGTGTCAATTTGTTCAAAGTTATTTTTGAATTCATTATTAATATTCTCTTGTATCTTATTTGCTTTTTTAATTTGCTTACACTCATCAATAACACCTTGAACATTACTGTCAATTTTGTCATTTTGTTTTTTAGTTTTATCGTTAAATTTATTTGTTAACACGTCAGATTTTTTGTTTGTCTCTATCAGTTTCTCGTTTTGCTTTTCGTTAATTATTTTTATATCATTCTTCATCTCGGTTTATATTTTGTTTTCATTTATAGTCATCTCACTTTTCACTCCTGCAATAGTCTCATTCATACTTTCCAATCGGCTGTTCATACTTACATCACTCATTCTTAGTTCGCTTCTTATGTTCGCAAACTCGTTATTTATGTCTACTAACCTTTCGTCTTGTTTGTTAAGTTTATTATTTACTACATTTATTTCAGATTTGATTTCAGTTTTAAATTCATTTAAACTCTTGTTTTGTTGGTCAAACTTATTATTCATTTCTGACATCATTTCCATCATCAACGCTAATTGGTTAAATATATTTATGTCGCTATTTCTACTACCCCCAGCTACTACAGTTTCATTTGCATCTATTTCGACAACATTTTCACTAACAATTTCATTAGTTGTTACCATATGATCTTGGGTAACATTCAACACTCGCATCTACGCTTTCATCTAAATTTGGATTTGCGTCTTTCTCTGCCATTTTTCGACTAAATTGTAAATCAATTTTAATTTACAATGTCCCTGTAAATTCGGGCGCCAACTGTGATGTTACTCTTTAATTGAGTAATTAAAGTTAATATGATTATCGGTAATGTTTGGTCCAGGAAATCGTTTAGTGTACTTTGGCAGAGAACGGTGGGCAAATACAAATAACAATGCGCAAATCGAAGAAAATATAACATGATTTATTTTTCTTTGAGAACATAGAAAAGATCAGAACACACTTATTCCGCCTTAAAGCGTAAAACTGATTATTAATAAACTATGACATCAAAATACTACTACGTATATCAAATTATGCAACTCAACACTTCTTTTTAGGCGTATATTTTCTCATTCACTCAATCACGCACACTTTCACACTTCTACATTTCTTTTTTATTGAGCTCAATTTGAAAATGCCAGTATTTTAAATAATTTTGAAATGTCTGCTTCCCTGTAAATGCGTAGAAATTCAACACCTGGGGCGTCAACTCATGGTTTACTCTGTTTACTGTTTTATTTTACTGTTGCACTTTCACATTTTACGGCCGAACTGTCAGTTTACTGCAATTATGGATGAATATTTACCCAAGAACTGTTTGTATTTTAAAATAGATATAAATTCACATTTTCTGTTGTATGCGGGCACCCGCGTTTGCTGCTGCAGACAGTGAAAGATGAAGGTCGACTGGCTTCCGTGTTACAAACTTTCCGTTCGATGCGTCTCAAAACTGCTTCACCCCGCACCCCGCCGTACGTCTCGTCACTAGTATTATAACGTTCCATTGGGTTGAGTTTCACCTCTTCAACTCATAATTTCCTGTTTCTTGTCAACAACATACTGGTGGAATTAATCACTAGCTATAAATAGATTTTCGTTATAACCATATAAGGCCATGGAAATTTACTGACTCATATTTACTGGCTCTCGTGTCACCTCAAAGGGGCCTCATCTTTACATGTTATAGAATTTATGAAATTACACAATAATATTTAAATAAATTTAGACCCATTACAAATGTTCCATAAACACGTAGATTCTTCTGTGATGTCGTAACAATATATTAAAACCTTTATATTTTGTCAGACATAAAATTTGTTATGAGAGCAAAAATTAAAACCCCAAAGCAGCTCAGAATTATGAATTAGCAAAATTTAGAATCCTTAAAATAAAAATTACAGTGACAAAGTAAATAAAATTTAAAAAATAATAATAATCAATTGGGAACATGGGTGTCGGCCATTGTTTTGTGAATTTTTTTACTTGCTCAATATAATTTTTACATGAACCAAACAAAAAACTTTTAGTGTAGATTTATTAAAAAAAAATCTAGAAGAAAATTAAAAAGTTCATGCAATTTACTTGAAAAAGTATACCTTTATTCATCTGCATGTGATTGCATATGTTGTCCTTCAGTCATCTCCAAAGATACACCTATGCCCACATTTTTTTCAGCCTTCATTACTTGCAAAATATTGTCCATCAGGCTTTTTACACAGACTACAAAAAGTGTCCAGCAGTATGGCAATCTGTTGATGTTGAAGTTACAAATACATGTAAGATGTTTGCTGTAAATGATTTTTGATAGAGACAGTAAAGAGTGTATTATGTTGGCAAGACTTATTCTCCAAATACATCCATGACAGAACACTTACTTTTAAAGAAAAAGTTGTAGTGATGGCTAACACAGCAAAAAGTAGATAACAGAGAAAACATGAATGGCTTGGAAAACTGCTTTTGCTAATTATAGGGAAGTCACTCAAAAATGTAAAATGAAAACCATCTGAATATAAATCAAATACAAATAACACTGTTGCACACCACTGTAGAAAAATTATTCCAATTAGCACTTTCAATCTTCATATGAGGGCGATTTGAAAAGTTCGCGGTCTACTACATAGTGTTTCTGTTTTTTACCACATCATGGCGCCACGTTTGCCCCACGAACAGCTGTGAAGCGTCAAGTCGGGTGAAGTCATTGTTGCGGAGAAACGGCTATATAAATAAGGTTATCTCACAGCAACACTGAAAACTGAGAAAATTGAACATCGGTCAGTGATTAAATTTTTTTTAAAGAAAGGTTTAACGCCAACAGAAATTTTTAATGTGATGAAGAATGTGTTGAGTGATGCTGAACATTCATTTACTACAGTGAAGAAATGGGTACTGAATTTAAACGTGGTCGTGCAAGTTTGGAAGATAACCCGCCTTTCGGCGTCCGAGAAGTGCCACTACACTAGAAATCATCAATAAAGTACACGATATTGTTTTGGAAGATCGCCGTTTGAAGGTGTCTGAAATTGCTAAGCCTGTGGTCATCTCAGATGAAAGGGTACATCACATTCTTACTGAGGAATTAGGTATGAAAAAGCTGTCTGCAAGATGGGTGCCGCGTTTGTTGACAAGTGACCAAAAACGCATGCGAATGCAAGCTTCTCAGGAATGTTTGGACCATTTTAAGAAAAATTCAAAAGATTTTATTTGTAGATTTGTAACAACTGATGAAACTTGTGTCCATTACTTCACTCTAAAACAAAACAACAGTCGAAACAATGGATCCATAGTGATTCTCCGCCTCCAAAAACGGTAAAATCAATTTTGTCAGCTAGAACGTATATGGATCCATTTTTTTGGGATGCTAAGGGGATATTGTTACTAGATTGCCTTGAAAAGGGTCAAACAATAAATGGAGAGTATTACGCTAACCTTTTGGGCTAATTAAATGTAAAGATGCGAGAAAAAAGACCAGGTTTAGCAAAGAAGATCATTTTCCATCAGGACAATGCACACCCTCACATATGCATTGTGTCTATGGCAAAAATCGCTGAGTTGAAGGACGATCTGTTGGAACATATACCTTATTCGCCTGATTTAGCGCCATCTGACTCTCATCTGTTCCCAAACCTCAAAATATTTGGGGGGGGGAAGCGATTTTCCTCAGATAACGACCTGAAAGCGGCAGTAAATGTTAATTTTGAGGACCTAGAAGAATTGAACTTCCTCAATGGGGTAAGTGACGGGGTAATGACTTGACGCTTCACTGCTGTTCGTGGGGCGAACGTGGTGCCACGATGCGGTAAGAAACAGAAACACTACACATTCGTTTGTATGGTAGGTCACGAACTTTTCAAATTGCCCTCATACCTCATCATCAGATCGGAAATACAATAAATACTCTGAACATGTAAGAATTATCATAAGAAAATTCATATAAATAAAAATATAATGAAAATTCATAAACAAGCAGATGAAAATATCAACATTCGATAAAATATAAAAATATTTTCAAATAATGGCATATTTATATTGTTCAGTTTCTCATTGAAATTGAACAAGGATGAAAATCATTTTTCTGACATGTGGTTGAACAAAATTGATTTCATGTAATTCAAGATTTATATATTTTTAGTTTGCCATATAATATTTGAATTTACTTACTATTCCCATAAAACTGCAAATCAGAAAATATTGACAAAGATTAATGTTTATATTAAACGGTTATTTGAAATTGGAATGTTATCGGATTTATTAATGATATGACTACAAAATTGCACTCTTTTGATTTAATACAGTTTATGGAAAAAAAACTAATTACTCTGTCTCTGTTGACCTGGCTACAAATTTTTCTCTCGTATAATTTAATACAGTAAATCTTTTTATTAGTTCTTTTGTCTCTTTAGTTTATAAGTTTTTTTTTTTAAGTTTATAACAAAAATAAAGACACTTCCCTTTATGATGACTGTAGGTCGAGATGTTGATGATCCACTCTGGAATAAGGTGTGGATCGTTCACTCTGGATACAGGTGTAGCTCCCTCAGGGTCCAGGTTCAGGGTCGTTCTCGGGATGAGCAATTCTATCAATTGCAGTTAATTAATTTTTCACTGTTAATTATATTTTTCTATAATTTTGTGTATTGAACTTACACAATCCAGCGGACTTCAAGCTTTGATCCCTGTACCAGATATCTTCCACTCTCCCGGATTTCCACTATTTAAAAAATTTATGATATCAACTCGCTAACTTTTTAACTCGTGTTCGTACGCCTTAGTAAACCGAACGTCTAGACTAGAGGGATACATCCGCACGTTTTCAAGTTCAGAGAGACTAGACTGACCGACAAGAAATCAGAATTCAAATGAAAATCTGCCCTATTTCTCATATGCTGCTTGGCTGAGTCATAACTCTTCTCTGCGTCTGAAGACAAAATAAAATTATTCTTGTATTAAACTGTTCAAAAGCAGTTTGCGGCTTGTCCAAAAAACCAGTATGATTTTACGATTTATCTAAAGGTCATAAAACTTTCTTTGTTAAAAACTCGTATATTCGATTCTTTAAATTACAAACGAATACTGACATTTGATAGGTCTTTTTATTTGACATATTCTGGTACAAGTCGCATCTCAAAATTTTCATTTTAACGAAAGTGATTTAATTTAAAATGCCTTTTTATTATTATCCCGTAAAATAATTAGATATTCTCGCACATGTGCACTCAGTACATGCCTATGTGTATTACCACACCATTTCACAATACTGTTTTTTTTTTTTTTTTTACTGTCAAAAGATACTTAAAACTAACAATTTGAACATGTCTCGTATTGAATACCCTACAATGTCCAAACCTGCCGTCTTTACTTATACAAATTTTCATTTGAACATGATATCATATGCTCAGAGTTCCAGTACTAATTTATATGCACATTCCACTCTGGTAATTGCAGTGTGTGTGTGATCAAAAAAGAATACTCCTGCTGTGTGAAGAATAAAAATGGCTAAGAGTGTTTCATTCCAGAATTTTGTTTTAAGTTTATATATTATTAAAAGAGTACTGTAAATGTATTAGGTGGTGTGCAGAAAATCCTTATTTTTTATTGTACAGCTTATTAATGAAACAGTGATTGATAAGAGTTTTTATAATAATGAATTGGGAATTATCGTGCTTCACAAATAAATTAACATTGACTACTTTAAAAATGAAATGTAGTGTCACTCACTTCTTCAAGATTGGCATATTTGTCCAAATTGTAAAATAATAGGTGGTTAATTAATTGTATATATATGTTAACAGTTCAGTACCTGCCAAGCATGTTGTACCCACTGGCTGTACCCATGTTTGGAGCACCACCAATGATGTATTCGTCAACGACACTTTTACCGACTCCTGTGATGCAGCCAATGAAACCCCAGAATACAAGAGCAGAACAAGTAAGTTATGTGAATTTTTAATTAACATTTTAACTACTGCAGACACAGTGATTACTGTGTTTTATGATTATTTTGTGACCTCAGTTTGAAGGAATCAATTTGTTGAGAATTATGGAGTGTTATTTTGAGTGTTACTTTATGTACATTAATTCGTCGTTATAATATTACAAAGAAACAATGTCGGTAAATATTTAATAAGTTGACGTATTTTTCTTTATCCTAATGTATTTTTTATGATTTTTAACTCTCGTGTGTGTGTGTGTGTGTGTGTGTGTGTGTGCGCACGCGCGCGCGCGCGCGCGCGTGTCACAGAGAGAGAGAGAATGTACACATACTTAGTATTCATTATTTGGATAGTTTATGGTCACACAACAAAATGATTGTTATGAAAAAAAGCTACTGAAAAATGGACTAAATTTAAAATAAAAGTTGTCTAAAAATAATCGATGTTAACTTTTATTATAATTAGAATTTAACACTTGTTTAGCCACTTAAGCCAACCAAAAACCATTCTGTTCCTTTTAGCAACTGAAAACTTGAATAGTGTATTAAACCACAGTTTAATACCAGAACGAATTTTTTTTTATTGTGATTATTGAAGATAACTAAAATTGTATTAAAAAAATGGTTGCATTTCATTGTACATCAATGTTAGTTGGAATAATTTCTATAGTGTATATTAAGGTATATTATATTAAGGTAAAATATCTTAGAAACTAGTATATGAAACTAAAATATAAAATTTTTAGTGGATTATAAATGTTTAAAACAATATGTGTGTGTGCGTGCGCGCGCACGCGCGCGTGTGTGTGTTATAATGTATAAACACTGTAAGTTTTTAATAGAAGTGGATGTGTGAAAGCTTAGTTTGGGTTGGCATGATCTAACCATTATAGTAAAAAGAACATCAATAGTTGATCAAGATTTTATATAAACTCTTAACCAGAAGTAATAGAACTTCAAGTTTTCACGTACTAAAATGTTTACTTCTGAATATTTTTGAAGTAAACATAATTAGAAACAAAGCGACTCAGATGCATGTGTACTTTTTAGGCACCTGCAGGAAATCAGAGTATGAATGTACAAAGACCACCATCTCAAGCAACATCTGTTAAAGCTGAACTAGGTTCAGCCTTATGCAGTATAGCATCAGCATCTCTCAAACAGGTGACACGTTTCCATAATGTTGTAACCGTTTATAAATTATTTACACAGACATGTTAGTATAAGCAGCTATTACAGAACTTAATTTTTATATAATTTAATTATTATTTTTCCATTAAAAACGTGTTTTATTGAGAGTTATTTATTTTAAAATTTAAAATTCTACATGCCCAGTTGTGTGATTTGAGTTTCATTCACAGTAAGCTTATAAAAATGTTGTAACATGATAATTAGCTGACCTAAACGTGTAACATATTTCCAATCTATTATTAGTTTATGAATCCATATCCATAAGAATTAAGAATGAGTTACAATATCCTAAAAGGTTTTTTATATACAAATCAATGCCCACTCTAAAAATCAGTTCTACTTTCCACTATATACACAAAAAGTTTAGTACATAATTTCATTTTTGTTACACATAAAAATTATTGTTCATAATACTGTGGTTTTTTAAATTGTCAATGCAGCATATTACATCTTATGGGTTATTAATGCTAAGTATAACAGCAAATTCAATTTTCCCTTTGCCGCACTTAGTAAACCATTATGTAAATACAGTATTGTTCTTATAAACTATTGTAAGCAGATTCTGTTATTTTAGTATTTGATGGTATACACCTTCATTGACTTTCTCATTACAAACTTTAATGTATTTTTTATTACTGTGTAACGTTAAACACTGGCCATATTCAATGTTGCAAGGTCAATGTTATTCTATAAATGTGTGAATTATCACAGGCAAAAAAAGCATGCAGTTGATTGTTTTATCAAGTTTTTCACACGCTTGTGTGCACACGCACACGCGCGCACACACACACACACAGAAACATTTATATACCCATGACTACAATATTTAAGATATTGATGTGTTGGTTAGACTACATAGAAACAAATACCCATCTTCTGCGTTCTTACTGTTTCCATGTCATCCCAGAGGTGATATGGCCTGTGTTTCTGAGTAACTACTTGTAGTATACATACAATACAATTATACTATGTTTATGATGTCAGTGACCAGTTATACTGTGTGTATGACATCAGTGACTACTTGAATCTGAATATTGTGTTTAACATTAAACACAATATGTACCACTTAAAAGAATGCAACAAATATGCTGACTAAACATACTAGGCCTTACTACACTGCGTGAAGGTAATAGGTGAATGAGAGTCTAACAATATGTTACTACACCAAGTCTTTGGATATTAGCATTCAGGGATTTGGCAAACTAGCCAGGCAGTTAAAAACATTACATTTGTTTATGCATATGTGCAAGTTTATTTAATATAAACTTTGTGTAATCATGCATGTTTTCATGTGGAGACATATCAGAAGATTGTTGCTTATCATGGTGTCCTTATAAATAGTAATAACCATTTTAATTACAGTTCATTTTAATTTTTTTATATAATTTTGTCTACGTGACGTCTGTTCAGAATTGACAGACATAGTCCTGTCGAAACAAACCATTTTTGTACAAAAAGGTATAGCGACTCAAATTTTGTTGTCATAAACATGTTCAGATAATGATACAGAAGTAAGATGATGTTTTCGGTTCAGTTTTCAGACCTGTAAATCTTCATCTCTACATTGGCAATGAGATAGAATCATGGAGTGGTATTGATATTGTTTCACATTGAGGTCTTGGCCCAGTGAGTACCAGGATCTTAGTTGCTATATGGTTTTGTACTTTGTTGGTCACAAGGACTTACAGAAGCAGGTTTTGGCTGCATGGAAAGCACAGATTTTGTAGTTGTGCGGATGATGATCCCATGACACAATAGCCCATGGTATTCTAGGAGTTCAATGAGTAGAATTTAGAGATGTGTCAGCGTAGACAAAAGGCCACAACCTTTTGTTAATTGTCCGGTCTGTTTGGAGAGATACTTTAGTTGCAGGTACTGAAGCTATCAAAACAGACTGATAAGTACACTGCCCATTACAATATTGTTGTTACAACAGACTTTTGATACTAGTTTTAGAATAGGACTGCATTAGAAGAATAACACTGCAGACAGTTAATATCTCAATTCAGTATATTTTGTGGCCCCAGATGCAAACTGCATATGCAAAGGTTGTTGGAAGATATGGTGACTGATACTTGTCTGTCAGAATATATTCCAAGTAGACTAAATTTAATATAAAAGTTGTATAAAATTTTTCCATTCTAACTTTTTGTCTCCATAACTGCAAAATATGATAAAAAGTAGCTGGAATACTAGTCTGGGTACACTCCTGCCAAAAGGAGCACTTTGTTTATTGCAACACTCTCATCACAAGGTCCTCTATATACTTGCAGTTGTGGCTTTAACATTCACACAGCATTCTAAAAATATTACCTGCTTTATTTCTTAATCCTGGTCATAGGACATATCTTAATCAGTCCATGTATCTTAGATTTATGTTTGTGACCAAAGAGAGTCAATAAATTTACTACGTAGCCCTACATGTTTTTACCCATATTACAAAAACCTAAGGAACCATGCATATTCATTATAAAATTGTAAATACAAAAAGAGTTTTGTTTTCAACTTTGAATAGGGAATGTTGCCGTTCAGAAGTGAGACTTATCAATCTATAAAACAAGTTACAGTATAGAAGCAGAAGTATCAGTACAGTTTTCATAATTATGTTTTCAAAAACTATTGTCTGTCCAGCAAGTACCAGAGACTATAAAAGAATCACACAGTGTACATATATAACTTTTTTTGCTCACATATAATCAAAGAGTTCTCTATTGCTTGCCTCACTTAAAAGTTTGTCTCCACTGAACTTAACGTGTCATCAACACGTATCATGTTTCCTCTTTATATATTCAGCTGTGCTTTAGCATCCATACAACATTGTAAGAATACTACCTCCTCTATTTCTTAATCCCTCTATGAGGATATAGATTGTTCAGTCCTCAGCCTTGTCAGAAGATTGTCAGTATGTATCTTCAGTGTGTTTTTTTCTTTGCAGCTGTGTTGAAGTGAGAGGTGAAGTCATTATTCATTTAACATATAATATTTGAAACACAGTTTAGTTCCAGTTAACAGAAAATAAAGAAACCAAATTATTAATAAACAGTTCAGTGTATGAAACAGATAACAGTGTACTATGTCTGATCATCTGTATGCAGTTGTAATATTGAATGGCCAGTACACATACAGTCAGTGAAGGAAATACATTCACAAGTTCAGCTACATAACTCACAAAAATGCAGGATCTCTTTGGTTGTAACAATTTTTTTTTATTTATGTATTCCTTTGGCTTTACATTTTTCTTTTATATTTCTGTACATCATAAATCCAATGTTGGAAGTAAGTACGAGGGTCATTCAATAAGTAAACAGACAAACAGCTGTGGAGCAAAAACTTTATTCAATCAATACAATTTTTTTTTTACTTTTCAACATAATCTCCAGCAATGTCTATGCACTTGTCCCATCTCTTTACAGGCTTTTTTAATTCCCTCAGCAAAGAATTCTTTACCTTCATGTTGAAGCCAGTTTTGGACTTTTTCCATCACTTCTTCATTGGTGTTGAACTTGAAACCACGCAAAGTCTCCTTGAGTGGGCCAAACAAGAAAAAGTCAGATTGGGCAAGGTCAGGGCTATAAGGGGGATGAGGCAGGATCTCCCAACCTACTTTTTTTATTGTTTCAAGCATCAGTTTGCTGTGTGTGGGTGGGCATTATCGTGAAGAAGAATCACACCTTTCCTCTGCCATCCTGGACATTTCTTCTTCAATGCAGGCTTAACTTTGTTCACAATCATGTCAGAATAGTACTGACTATTGATGGTGTGCTGGTCTTGTAGGTAATCACAGAAAATTGGGCCTTGGAAGCTCCAAAAGATGGTTAACATCACCTTACCAGCCGATGGCTGGGTTTTGAATGTCTTTTTGGCAGGTGAACTGGGATGCTTCCACTCCATGCTTTGTCGCTTTGACTCAGGTTCAAAATAGTGAATCCAAGTTAGTGGTTATAGTGGTTTCAAATCTAAAAATCTTATAACAGAACGCTGTTCTTCGAAAGTACTGTCCTCAAGAGGACACACCATCGTAAATAAAACTGTATTGGTTATGTTTATGCAATATATTATTGAACAGCTGATCAAAACTCACAACGACGTTGCCAGGTAACACTCCTGAAAGTTTCAATGCTGCTACAATTAATTTCTTTTCTACAACTGTTTGTCTGTTTACTTATTGAATGACCCTCGTATATACAAAAATAAACAGATAAAATGAAAGGCCTGTGAACTAACATATTGCATTACTATGTAACTTGTCCAGAGGCATCTATTGAAGCATGCATTTTTTTTATCTTGAACAAATTTTTCTTACCATTTAAATATGGTACACTGCCACTAACAACTAGATACTATTAGGGCATAAGCTTAAATTTTATATTGTCATATTATAAATTTCAGATAGTCATAAAGCCTAATTTGAATATAACCTGACTAACTCTTCTTCTTTTACCTCCATTCTTCTTCTTCTGAAGGTGGTACAGTCCAACTCAGGCTCTCACTTCCTTGGTATAATATGTCCTTAGCCTCCTCTAGTTCTCTCTTCACAGCAGTTACAAGCATTTCTGTGAATACAAAACTCCTTATCTCTCTCAGCTTACCCATATGATTAATCTTACTGTGTGTGTGTGTGTGTGTGTGTGTGTGTGTGTGTGTGTGTGCGTGCGTGCGTGCGTGCGTGCGTGCGTGCGTGCGTGCGTGCGTGCGTGTGTGTGTGTGTGTGTGTGTGTGTGTGTGTGTGTGTAAAATATCTTCAGATATCATGTTAATCCTGTTTTACACTTGAGTTTGGTTTAATATTACAGTATCTGTTTTTATTTCTTTCACTTACTTCAACTCTTCCATGAACAACTCACGTAGTTTACCTGATTGTTTAACCACGTGTTACTAGTATTCTTCATCATTTGCTACCATGTGCATAATTTCATAATCTGTCCCCCCTTTTACACTTCTTTTTTCCCCCTAAAAATAGTGTGTACACCTTTTTCTGGTGTAAGCTACTTTTACCTAGTAATCATCATTAGAAAGAATGTTGTAGTTAGGTTGATTTGATCCCTAAATAAAAACATATTTTTATAGATTATTTCTAGAAATTCCCAGTTATATTTAGGTAAAATAATTTTTTAGGAAGCTAAAACATTTTAGGTTGTATTGTAAAGTTGTTTGGCCATTCAGAATTAAAAAATTATATCTTTGAACTGTTTTGCTGTTGTATTATACCTTCTTTCACTCTTTGTATTGGCTTTTAACTGTTCTATAAAAAAGTGAGTCAAAAAAACATTTTGAAAGGTTTCATTCTAAGGTTTTGAGTCTTGCTAATCATGTCATCATTCTTTTCTGTCGTAACTGTAGATCTTTTTCATGTTTATTCCTTTGTAAACCCTTGTGTTTGTATCAATCAGATAATGATGAGTACTGTCAGTTGTAGTTGTCTCCCTAAATAACCTTCTCCTTCCACCTACAAATATAACCAGATGTGTTGTAATTATTAATAATAAATATAATTTTTTATAGTTTACAAGAATATATTTTTATTAATTTGTTCGTACGCTATTTCAACCAACTTCTTTACTGTCATCTTCAGAAATGTAAATTTAATTTTTATACAGATATAACTTAATAAAAATATATGCTTATAAAAGTGTGTGTGTGTGTGTGTGTGATCTTCAAAATGATGTTACATCCACTCGTGATGTTTTATTTAAGAGGAAAGCTATTACTAAACACAATATAGTACTGACGCATGTACCTATCTTTCTGAAAGTTGCCTTGAAAAGTAGGATAAATGGTGATAAATGATTTGCAAATTCTGTGCATCTTGTGTGTTATGTAAATGCTATGGTAATTCACAACATAATCCAGGTTTTGATATACTTGTGACATGTTTGTTTTAGGTAAATAGGTAAGTCTAGTGTAAAATGAGTAATGTTTACTAGCCTAGTATAAAAAGAACCCTATTTAATCCCATATTTTAATATAAAGCGTATGTAATATGTGCATTATTTCTTATTCTGGTATAAATAATTGTTTAACTTGTAAATTGGACGGTTAGTTCTGATTGTCTGTCTTAATTTTCAGGCGTTATCGGAAAAAGAAGGAAAGTCGTTATGTTCACCTGGTAGTTTCACATTTCCACCTCTCAGCTCCACAGAGAGACCAAAACAAATCAATCCTGAAGCAGACACAAACAGTAATAATGAGTAAGAACAGATATTTTTTGTAAAATATATATAAATAGTATACACGTATGAATGCACACCATACTATTTATAGGCCGCTAATAGTATTGCAGAAATGGTGAATATAGTCTGCAGCATGATATGGAGAAAACAGAGTACTTTGATAATATAAAAAAGATACAATCATATGAGCCACATTTTATCAGAAAATCTATTACTGCTTAAATAATTGTATACTTTACTACTATCCTGTCAATATGTATATTTTCTAACTTGTTTTAAAGATTAAGCATAACCAAAAAGATGGATTAACCATGATTTTGTGTAAACTAACATGGCTTAAAATGAGGATGCTGCTTAATGCTCAAAACCTGTAAGGAAGAAATGTATCGTGATAGTATAGTAATACAGTATAAAGTTAATTACGCATCAAGAAATAAATATTGTAACAAAAAGGGTTTTAAATTCTTTTTAAATGTAGTAATTTATATTACAAATAAATTTCAAGTATTAGATTTAATTATTCTGTAAAAATCTTGTTAAGAAATTGTAAAATCTGTTTGCTCTTTTCGTCTGACAAATTCAAACAAAGCTGTTGTAATAAGATTTCTTTTTTTTTACATGCAATTAAATGAACTTTAATTTTACAAATAAAAATATATATGCTTTGTAGTAAAAATATCTTTGTAAACATTACAGATAAGTTATAAGTTCATAAATTGAGAAGCGGTTTTAACATAATTGCACTTATAATCATTTTTATAGCTAAGCATGTATTTAAACTTGATTGTGTGGATTGTGGTTTGTGGTTGTGTTTTAGCCCACATGTACACTAAATGTGCTACAATATAAATTTTGTATATTAAAAATGCACGTTACATGTACTTAAAATTGTTAGTTAAAATTTAGTTGTGTTTTTCCAGTTTGATTGGTGATGATGGAAGTTATTATTCTTCATTTTATTCATTTTTAAAGACTGATAAATCTGATGATAGTATGAAAAGTTTACCCCAGAATGGAAGCTCAGAGAATATAGAGGTAAGTGTTAGACATGTATTATTGACAAAGTACTTTGTGCTTGTAATGTTAATTACATTGCACATAAAGCTTAGGAAAACACTGAAATCATGAACTACAGTGTTGATGGATGTAATGCTTGCTTATGTTGTGTTTGAGAGATATGCAGACCTCACAGACACACTCTCTCACACACACACATGCATCAGCATTCTCATGTGGCAATAGCACTCGTAAAGAATAGCATTACCATAAGAATAATTTTTTTCTAAGGATTGGACAGACTTTACTGTTCATATCCTCTAGTCTAGTTGAGTGATTACTTTGTTGTATAATAACCAATCGAGTTGAGATATTTATAAAGGTTACTTTTATTTGTAGGAAATGGCATGGGAGAAGACAGAAAGGAGGGGATGTGATCCACCAGACACAAATAAAACAAAACCCATAAGAAAGGTAAATTAAAAAAATGTACAACATAGGCAAAACTGTGCCACTAAATAAATTGTACGCAATTGTCACTAGATAATTTTACACAGTTTTTAATAAAGTTATTAAAGAAACTGCATGTTGATGTACATACACATGGTTGCATAGGTTTCAGGTAGTAATAAACACATGGCATTTGCTCTTGCATCTGTCTTTAAATTACAATATTTTATATTAATTATTAGTTTGTTTGATAACTTAGTCATTGTTAACTGCCACTGAGCACAGTAGATTGCTTCTGTTTATCCTAGTAGAGTAACAAAATAATGGGGAAGCATTTATAAAAATTTGTAAATGCATAGGGTGGAGCCCTTTAAGCCTGTAAATGATTTAACTGTATACGCTATATGATTAAATTTATGCGTATGAATTTGGTAACATAGAAATACTGTAGAAATTTAATAGATATTGTAAATATAAAGATAAATAAGACGGTAAAGGAAAAGCCAATGTATTGTTTTGACTCCTACACATTAGTTGGTAATCCAGAATTTTGACTTTCACTCTCTCACACACACACACTAGATAAAGGTTAGAAATTTTATTGTTATTGTTATGGCTAAATAAAATTAAAATATGTAATTCATAGTTAATGTTGTTTTGATTATGCAGATATTTCTGTGAAGAAAGTGTAACAAACTTTACTGTGTTCATTAGAAAATAACAAGTAATTGTATACAGACACTCACCATTTTTCTGATAAAATTATATAGAAATTGGATTACAGCATACTTTAAAGAAACCAAAAAGTTTGAAGCTTGTAACAAGTACACAAATTTTGAAGACTATTGTAATTGCAATTTTGCTAATTTTTTTTCAAAATTCTGTTTAATATTGAATTTTACATAAACTTTATATGTTACAGCAACCACCATGGTTAGAAGATATTATAGCCACTCCAGAGCTCATCTTCAGGTACCAGGTTAATGAAAGAGGTATTGATGAAGTATTACAGGCTGACCTTGAAGCACTTGCCAGGATACATCAAGTAAGTTTCAGCTTTATCTGAATGTATAGTTTATTAAAAGTCTCACTAGAGTTGCAGTTCTTCAGGTTGTTGTAGATACATACTAAAAGCATTGGTAACTGAATTATTTATTATACTTCATGACATTATAAATAAAAACAATTTAACCCTTTGAGGAGCATGAACATTTGAGAACGTGCACTAGCCAGCCACTGTCAAGGAGCTTGCACGTTTCAGAATGAACACATAGAGTTTCAGTTAGCATGAACGTTTTAAAACATTCTTTTATTTCATATGTTGTCTATAATGTGTTGCAATCTATTAGCAATAATCTGAACTTCTTGAAAAATACTTCACTGCTGTTTTTAGCATTTGCATTAGATATTATTGGCCACATGTTCATAATTGTATTAAGTTCATAACATTTTCTGTTTTTTTTTTTCAGTGCTGTTATAAGTGTTAAAATGAGTAGATATTTATCTGAAGAAGAAATATGGAAAATAAATGCTGGGGAGTGCTCTGATTTTATAGACAGTAAAGATAATTTTAGCAGTATGAAAAATAAAACCAATTATTATTTATTTAAATTATATAAGTGAAATTAACTTGTTATTTAAAGTCTGTCAGAGCTAAAATTGTAGAATAGTCATTAGGTTGACACACTTGAAAAAAAAACTTGCCCCTGGGGTTCAAGCTAATGGTCCAAAACCATGCTCATCAAAGGGTTAATACAATCATATTTAGTACTTAACATTATAAGTTTATAATTATGATAGATATGTTATAGTCTAAAAACGTAGTAATATTAATTATGACTTAATTGTTATTAAATTATAACATTCATAAAACTTTATTACTCAAAGAGAATTTTTTTCATTGATCTAATCTAGTTTTTTTATATACATTCATACATTTATTTCACTTTAATTTTTTTTATCTGAAGTCCATGTTTTTTAGTATTCAAAATACAGTAGAACTTGGCTAATTCGAACGTGCATAATTCGAATTCGTGGATAATTCGAACTTTTACCGTGGTCCCTTGAATATCCTATGTAAAACCATGCAAAAACATCGTCTGTAATTCGAACTTTTTTTGGTTAATTCGAAATAAAAATTTTGCTCTAACTACAAAAAATCGCCTGCTGTATGGGCTAGACCACGTAACAATAGAGACACGACTGGAAACAGACAAGCAGGCATCGCCCTTTGTGAACAGACGCTTGTCTTTTGTGTCAAATTCGTGGAATTGCCGTCAGTATCTGGCGATGACACATGACTGGCTCGTGTAACGGTACCGTCCGCCATTGTCCCTTGTTCCACGCCTCGTCAGTCAGCCACCCTCACTGTTGCTTTCAGTTCAGTCTGCCTGCATTCGTGGAAGTGTTAAGTCTTTTTGAGTTTCTACTGTGCGAGCTGTGTCCTGTAGTGAGAGACCGTTCCTTTCTTTATACAGTACTGTATATACAGACTGGTGTGTTTTAGTGACACTTATTGTTCAGTTTTATTGTGTTGTGTGTTCATCATGGCCCTTTCAAAACCAACACGGACCCAATACAAATCATTGACATTTGCCGAAAAAGTTGCCGTTATACGGGAAGTGGAAAAGGGACAAAAAAAGAAATCTGAAATTGCCAAGGAATTCGGGATACCGCCAAATACGCTGTCAATGTATCTAAAAAATAAAGAGAAGATTTTGAATAGTGTGTGTAAAGCCAGCGACAAAGATAGGAAAAGAGTGCGAGGACCAGAAAATCCTGACGTGGATGAATGTGTAGTGAAGTGGTTTAAGCAAGCAAGGGACAAAAAAATTCCAGTCAGTGGGCCCCTCGTCAGAGCCAAAGCTGAGGAATTTGCATCTAGCTTAGGGAAAAATGATTTTAAGGCCAGCACTGGTTGGCTCGATGGTTTTAAAGAAAGGAATGGCATGTCTTTCAAAACTGTTTGTGGGGAAAGTGGATCTGTTGACGTTGAAGCTGCAAATTCATGGAAAGACGATTTGTTGCAAATGATTTCTGATAGAGACGCTAAATACATTTTTAACGTAGACGAGACAGGCTTATTCTTCAAATGCACCCCCGACAAAACACTTGCTTTTGAAGGAGAAAGTTGTAGTGGCGGCGAACACAGCAAGGAGCGCATAACACTTTTAATCGGAGCAAACATGGATGGCTCGGAAAAACTGCCTTTGCTAATGATAGGGAAGTCAGCCAACCCACGTTGTTTCAAAAATGTAAAAACGAAACCAGTTGAATATGAATCAAACAATAAAGCTTGGATGACAGGTGAAATTTTCTAAAGATGGCTTTTGAAAATCAACAGGAAATTTCGGAATCAAAACAGAAGAATCATCTTGTTTATTGACAACTGTACAGCGCACAACACTATTCCTGTGATGGAAAATGTAAAGGTTGTGTTTTTCCCTCCAAACATGACTTCAGTAGTTCAACCTATGGACCAAGGTGTAATAAAAATTTTAAGCATTTTTACAGATGGCTTGTGGTCCAAAACATTCTGTCAGGTGCTTATTTAGATGAGCACGAAAATATCAAGATTAACATCCTTCAAGCTGCCCGCATGTGCAAACAGTGCTTGGAACCAAGTTACACAAAAAACAATTGCTAATTGTTTTCGTAAAGGTGGTTTCTGCCACATTGAAGGTGATGAGGAGAATAAAGCTGCTAGAGAAGTCGTACCCACTATGGATAACTGGGAAGATGTTGGACAATGACGCAGGCATTCGTTACGAAAGAGTTTGTAAACATGGATGAAGACTTGAAGGTGTGCGGTGAACAGACAGATGCGGAGATCGTGGCTGATGTTCATGAACAAAAGAAATGATGGTACATCTTCAGATGAAGAAGGGGACCAGCTAGAACTTCCAGAGATACCGATTCCAACGGCTTTCACAGGCATCAAATTACATTCAAGACTTGAGACGGTTTGTTGAAGGACAGCAGAACGTAAGTGACGCTATTTTCCAAGCACTTAATAAACTTGAAGAGTTTTACTACAACTCAGCGTATTAACTGCAAAATGCAATCAGAAGTTTCTAGCTTTTTTAAAAAAACTGTAAATGCTATATTTTGTACTGAAACATGTTTATACGTTTGTAATACATATGTCTAAGGAAATTGTTTAATAAAATAACATATTGCTTTACTGAATTTCGGTTTTTGATTTGATTTTTCTACCGTTATTAAAAGTTTTCCTAATTCGAATTTTTGGATAATTCGAATTTTTTACTGGTCCCTTCAGCTTCGAATTAGCCAAGTTCTACTGTATAGTGTATAGTAATAGAAATCCTCATTGTAAAAGTAAAATACAATTTGGAATTTTCATATTATGTTAATTTTAGTGTAGTTGTGTAGGTAAATGAGATTTGATCAGATAGGTAATTCAGGTTTTGCATTTTAACCACAGTCCTTCTCTTTCTCTGCTTCTTTTTGTGACACTACAGATCCAAATCAGGTTTTTGGGTTTTTTTATCATGACTCTCCATCTCATTCTTACCTCATTAAATTTTTAGCCAGGTTGGGCGTGTAGTTTAGATTTTACATATAATTGACTAAGTTGTGTTTCAGTGTATTATACGATTTTTTAGCACTTTACAGAATTGTTTTTGCAAGTTCAAAGAACTTGGATGAAATTTTGTGTAAAGAATTGAGGTAGCATTCGTCTAATGTAGTGATAATGTTGCAAAAAGCTGTAGGGTGACTCTAGTACCTATGAAGTTACAAGTGGTTTACAAATAGTACAAATACTTCCAAGAGCTCGTGAAATTAGTTTAAAATTAAGATGGTAAGATGAACTTAGTGATGGTGCATTCCATGAAAGTTTAGTACTACATGCTAAAATTGAGCAGATCTATCACTAATTGAAAAAAGATTACTATTTGGGGCATGTCCCTAATTATAAATTTAAGTCCTTAAATTCGTAGTGACCGTCAATCAATGAATTTTTCAGTGAAGGGTTAGTGAGGAACGGTAAAAAATAACACAAATTTTAACTTATTTGTGTCAACGTTGCGACAGTGTTTATTGCTATCATCAGAACCTGTGTATGAATACAAAAGAAATGTCAGACACAACAGAACAGTTATTTGGGTGAATGTGTATGTGAGTGTGTGTGTGCATGTGTGTGCCCACACTGCGTGTGCATGCATATGTTTGTATCATTGTATATGTGAAGGAGTTGAGATAATTTGTTTACATCTTCAAATGTTTTCTTTAAGCAAACGAGAAAATTATAATATCTACAGAACTTAATTTATACACTGTTACAATTTAAATTGCTATATGTAATGATATTTTTAATTAATTATAAAAGGCAAATAATTAACAATTAGATCTTAGATTGGTACAGAAAACATTTATACATATAGCAGTCAACATATAGCATTGTAAAATGTATTATAACTAAAAACATATTGAGGATGTTCAACTATGTAATTATTAAAAGTTGTTTTTAACATGTTTCACTCACTACTGGTATTAAAGACAATCATAATTTATAAACATATAAATTACACAATAACTGTAGAACTTTACGACCGTATATCAGATAGTTGACATAAGTTGACACAAGTTTATGGTAAATTTATCTAACAAGTAAACTTAGATA